>JAHRHJ020002452.1:0-302335 GCA_019776745.2 Taxus chinensis | reverse complement strand
CACCACAAGAGCACCCTTATAGTAAACTTTCCAAAGTCCGCTGTAATAATCAGCATTACCGAACCTTCACTTCCCAACTGCCCTTCCCTCCATATACAAATTTTCATCTATTTAGCACATGTCCTAGACATCCTTCATACCAAGTATTTCCGCATTATGCATCTTAACCTGAAAAAACATTTTCCAACATGCTACAAGGCCTCGTCATCACCAAGAAAAACATGCCCAAAATCCTCCTTGAACATAATCAACAAAATAATGCCTATGTGGAGAAGCATGGAAAGAGCCCCAAATCTAAAACCCAAGATTCAGTATATTGTGCAAAGAAAGAATTCAAAAGCATCCTAACATACATTATTCCGCACATTGCCACATTTGCCTCCTTGTTTTCCTTCCATTGTTTTTTCATTGTCCCGAAGCTCTGCCAACAGTCCGTCTTTACATGTGGCCCAGATTGGAGGGGGAGAATGAGCAAAAAGGGAAAAAAGGGAAGAAAAGAAATGGAAATAGATGGACAGAGGCACAATTAAAACACACTTCCTTCTTTACATGCCCAGACTTTCCACAGTGCCAACATACTATCTTGCTTTTTGATTTTGACCTTTCTCGATCCTTTGATTTTCCATGGTTTCCTTCTCTTTTGTCTCCTTCTAGTTTCCACTATCAAAGCATTCCATGAAGTAGAAGATTCACCAGAGATTTTTCTTCACATTTCCTCGTTTAGAATCACCCCTACAACATCCTCAAAATTTGACTTTGAGTTAGAAGGAACCAAGTTGTCTTACCGCCATTAACCAAGGCTATTCCACTCTCCTCAGGTAAAGAGGCCACATAACTAATAAATTCCTAACATTCTTCATCAAATTCTATTGTAACCAAAGCAGCATATTTACAACCGTATTAAAAGCATTTAAGATGATCTGCGACTCTGAACCATTCTCAGACATCTTCATATTAAAACAACTTTTTCATTAAAAAATATCTTATAGAGGCAGAGGGTTTTTCAAACAACTTCCCCTAATTCATCCATCATTTCTTTTGTAGTCTTTCCTTTGAAAAATTAGGGAATAATACCGAAGATGCAAGACACAACCGATTTGTCCCAAGTGCCCTTCCTACCAGCAAATCCCATTCATATCTGTCTGCCTCGAGGGTTTTTGTCACTTCTCAGACATCGAGTATAATATCCTTCTTAAAAGGTAATCTTCAAAGAATGAAATTCGCCCGTTGAATTATCAACCCTAATCTTCCATCATCTACCATAGCTCCCACTCAGATAACTTTTCCTACGATTCACACTTTTCAGCAAAACAAACCAGCTCCTGATACTATTTTTTTAGGAAATAGGAAAACATATGCGGAATACAATCCCTCACAAGATCGAAACAGTAGAAACTAAGATGAGGAAATTTACTGACCTCTAAATAAAAGTCAGATAAATAACACAACACAAAGAGACAATATTTAACATGGTCACCCAATTTGGGCTGAACGTCCCCAAAGAATCACTTGCTCAAATTTTATTACAAGCCAACCACTCTCTACTACAATAACCCATATCTGTTGTGGACTCTGCCAACAAACTCTACGAATTCCCAACGCGAATTCCCAAAGCACATCTTACAATGTTTTCATACTTTCTAGTCATATGCATAAAACCATATAAATAGACAACTGCTTAAGTAGTTTTACAAACCATGGGTATCAAAACCATGGGCAAAAACCGTCCCATAACTATGGGTCCAATCCTCCATAGAAAATCAACGGTACTTTTAGGATATCTTCAACCTTTTCCCACTGAAACTCCAAAACCTAACAAGATGAAGATGCAAAGTATTTAAAAAATAAAATTCTAAGGAATGCGACCCTTAGAACACTTTTGCAACAAAAAATGATGCCCTCGCATTCCCAAAGTATCCAAAATTAAAATTGAGTATTAGTTTACAATATATAGATTGTGGGAGAAGAAGAAGAAGAGGAAAATTAGAGGGAAATTTCAATTCCTCCTTTCACCCATCGACAATTTTCATTATATTCTCTGAAAATATCTGATCATTTCTAAAAAAACACTTCCTCATTAAATTCTAGTGGTTGCGCCACCTGGAGTAGTTCTTTTACGTGTTAGGGACGCATTCATTTCCTCCACCCACCTACCTCCATTTAATTTGATTTTTATTGTGTAGAGGAGGTTAATATTTCTTCAATGACATCATATTTGTAAGATTAGATTATCGGGATTAAAATTATATCCATTTCTAGCTCCCCATAGAAAAATGTTGTTTTCCTTTTATACGCAGATTTTCAACGTACTCGTAGACTGCTCTTTGATGTGCGGCTTGACTTCCCCATTCCACGGTAGTACTAACTTCCCTACTTCATCTCGTGGCTTTCAGTTGTTTTGCCTTATGTGTTGCGGATCTTTGTTTGTACCCATGGTTTCTTACCCTCCATGGATTTTTCTTGTAGTCGTCTATGGCATGTTAAAAAAATCTACGGTCTTGTTTTGTCACATAGATTTTCTTATACTTTGGTGGCATTTCTCCTCTGTCTGTGGCCTTTCATTTTGGCCCGCAACATATGTAGTGCCCACTTCCGTTTGACACCTTTTTGATACTAACCATGATACTACTGATTATTATAGACTATTATGGACTTTAATTATAGTAATGATGTTTTAATGTTAGATCAGTTGACTTTATTGTTGACTTGATTCAGTTTTGATTCATGATGAAGTATTAAAGACATTTTTATGTGAATGATTATATACTGTTTGACATGGTTTATGATTGTGTTGTTTCGACTTGTGATATTTGGATATTGTGAATATACCTAAAGTGGCAATTATTGGCTATAAGATAGGTGTTTATAAAACTATAATGATATTGTTAGTATTGCTATGATGTTGTTGTGATTCATAATCTAGATGATTTTGTGATTATATTTATAATTCTTTTGAATGGTTCTGATATGGCCACGAGGCTGAAAGGAGGTATTGTGTTTTTCAGGTTAAAATTAATCACAACAACTCGAGGGATTGGAAACTAACCACATTGGAAATTCTAGATGAATTCAACAAGTTCACCATGACAACTAGTATTTGTTGTCATTTTTGTGTGTGTTAGGGATTCTCATGGGCAGGAGTCACCTTTTTATAATTGTGACCAGGGGATTTATGTATTATTCCTTTTATTTTGGTCCCTTTTGTTGTATGTTTGTAATTTTTTATTTGTGTGTGCTTTACTTTTCATTAGTCCTTACATGGTTTTAATATTGTGAAAGGTAAATCATGTTGTTAGAGTTATTATTAAATATGCATAAGAAAGTAATTATAGAGTTATGGCCTATATTTAATTAAGTGTTATAAGTAATGTGTAAGTGATGTGTAAGAGAATATGTCAGGTGATGTGTGAATCTATTTGAAGTTTGAAACACTCCCACCTTCTTGGAATCGAATTGTCCTTGGAGGCTTATGGACAACTTACACTTTGTCCCAGACCTCTTAAATTTATTTACCACCATACCTATGGTGGAGAGGTTGAAATTTTGACTTTTATAATACTTTTTGAGAGGCAATTATAGGTTGTCATCAAAACACCTTTCTTACATGATTTTAATATTTCAGTCTTTAGGGTGTGGGTTTTGATTTGAGTATGTTAGTAAAACTATCATATTATTCCCACACTATTTATTGTGCATTGGAGAATGAATTTGAATTTTGGGGTTGGGGTTAGATTGTGATGTGGCCATCCTCATGGATTCCACCTCATCCTTTTCCCTTCCTCTTCTATAACTTTTGAATTCCTTGCCTTGTTTTGGGTTGCTTCATTTTTTAGAGACTGGATTCTTGGGTGGAATTCTGCTATTTTGGAGCTCTTGTTTAAGAGTTTTGGAAGATTGTTTCATGCTTTGCTTTGGTTGTTCTTGTATTTGCTTGCATTGGTAAATCTTTGCTGATTTTGTAACGTGGAACATCTCCAGCATGTAGGTAGGAGCTTGGCTCTGAAATACTTCGTTCTTTTATAATGTTAAAATGTTTAATGTATGAATGTTTTGACATGTTTTGTGGGTGGTTGGTAGATGGCCTATAATGGTGGTAGGGAGAATCCATAGGGTTATTTTTTGGGCGGCACCAAGTGTGTTTTGGGAGTAGAATGGCGAAGGGAGTTGGGATTGGGTTTCCACCTTTCAAAGAAATAGCTTTCATTTATTTACTTTGTATGGGGGTGTGCCATAAGAGTTGGGTAGGCATACATAAGATTGAGAATAGGGGTCTTGGGGAGGCATAAAGGCATGTCAGGATTTGAAATGATAAAGATATATATATCTTATATATAATATATATATATTATATATATATATTATATAGTTTTTCCTCAGGTGGTGATACCCATTTCCCCTTTGGGAGGCATAAGCAACATCCCCCATAGCTTCTTTCTCTTTTGGCTTGCTGGATGAAGCCTCGGTAATGTTTTTCATGCTTTAATGTAGTTGTAAACTGAAAAATTAATATCATAATTGCATAAAGAAAATTTGAAATCTTACTCTTTATTCTTGCTACTTCCTAGAAGTATTACATCCTTTAAATATGAGATGTTTGTTCCTATATTTAAGGAGATATAATCTCCATAAATATCTCCACACATAACTCCTAAAACAACTCCATGCTATTTTACGTGAGATTTTGTTTTCTCACAAAACTAATATTGTTAATGATTTGTTTACTCAACAAATCATAACAATATTTACTCACCCACTCATAATTACATTTACAATAATGTAATTAATTATTACAACACATATTATATTATCCTAGATAATATAATCACTTACATAATATTCTATGTTCACACTACAACATAGATATTCCTAACATTCACCCCCTTAGTGTGAACATGGGGTAAGAGCTCCTGGAAACATCAAACTTGTCGGAGTAGCCATTGCTACTGGATCTTGCTGCTAATGATCATCCTTGTCATATGAACATCTTCATCAATTGATCACCTTCCAACGAAGTACCTTCCACCGAAGTATGGCAGTCAGAGGACCATACGATAGTCAGAGGACCATACGTAGATGATTTTCCCCTGTAAGCTGAGTCAAGCAGTTTGTTTCTTCCACACCAAATAGACACTCAGGAACTGTTGTTAGTCTATGTGAACACATTAAAATCAAAACATGAAACTAGTTTCACCCCCCTTGTGTATAAACACACCACATAACTGAAATAAAATATCACCACATCTGTCTGCGACCCCATCGTTGGTGAATGACGAGAGGACGCTGATTTTTCTCCTTCCTCCATTACCTCCTTCCTCCAACAAGAAAAGAGTCTACCATAGGAAATCCTCATCACTAGGACATGAAAGTTCTTCATCAGTTGAGTAGACTTCCCAATCAGTTTCTACTTCAGCTAGAAGGGCTTTCTGATCTATCTTGTTATCAAGAAGATCCTAAGCTCTCTTTTTATAGTTCAGTATTGCATGCCCAATCTCATTACAATAAAAGCATTTTATTTTTCCATGTGAAGGAACCTTCTTTGGTTTATGTTTTTCCTTCTTAGATGAGGAGCTAGGTTTTTTTCCTACATATAGTACTTCTTCATGTTCTTCATGACTTCTTTGTTCTAACAATGTAGAAATCACTTCTTCTAGAATAATAGTAATTTTACTCAAAGTAAATACAATATTTGAGTAACTCTTAGGCATGCTATTAAGAAGAATAGCTTTAGCATCATCATATTTTACATGTTATTTAATTCCAGCTAGTTGATTTAACAAAGAATGAAACTTACTTATATGATCTGTCATTTTTGAGTTCTCTTCCATTTTCAACCCGTACAAGCGTTGCTTTAGTGTAGTCTTTGCCATTTCAGCTTCAGAACCAAACAATTTGTTAAGAGACTCCCAAATTTCTTTTGCAGATTTTGTGAAATCCACATGATGTAGATAGGCTTTTGATAAGCCCAGACCAATGGTACCCAATGCTCTCTGATATTTTGCATTCCACTTTTCCAATTCATTTCCTCTAGTGGGTGGAGTTGAATTAGAGTTCACCACATCCCATAGATCCTTTTCTATTAAATGTAATTGCATCTGTAGTTGCCATGTATGGAAATCTTGTCCTTCAAACTTTTCAATCAGATTTAGTTTCTCCATTATTTTGTACAATATGGGTTCTACTGAAATTTCTTCTGTAGTTTTTTAACCAGCACATGATTCTGCACGCAAAATTATAGAAAAACCCACATCCGGAAACAAAAACTATGATATATTCTTTGAGATGGATTTGATCATGAAAGCACTGAAATTTCTTGCATCAAACCTGCTCTGTTACCAAATGAAAAGTTAATATCATAATTGCATAAAGAAAATTTGAAATATTACTCTTTATTCTTGCTACATTCATAGGAAGTATTACATCCATTTAAATAGGAGATGTTGTTCCTATATTTAAGGAGATATAATCTCCATAAATATCTCCACACATAACTCATAAAACAACTCCATGCTATTTTACGTGAGATTTTGTTTTCTCACAAAACTAATATTGTTAATGATTTGTTTACTCAACAACTCATAACAATATTTACTCACCCACTCATAATTACATTTACAATAATGTAATTAATTATTACAACACATATTATATTATCCTACATAATATAATCAATTACATAATATTCTATGTTCACACTACAACATGGATATTCCTAACAGTCCCACTATCTAAAAACCATCTGCACCTGGTTTGGGAATGATGTAAAAGGCTCAGTATTTGAGCCCCATGTGTGGCCATCTCACTAATATGGCTATGTCATGAGATACTATCCCCACCCTGAGTGGCCTATACTCTGGCCTGATCCTGTTCTACTGTAAGGTCTTCTACTTGTGCCCTAGACACACATCTCTCTCTCCAACACCTATAACTACATAAAAATCACTTCTTGTAACTATTGCTAAAGAGCATCCAACTACCCACCATCACTACCACCCCTTGGAGCATGAGGTGGTAGGCCCTACTCTTGAAATACCTTCTGAAAGGGGTGTATATCCTCACTAGAATGCATACTAGAGGAAACTCTATGTCTGGTGCCTTGGGTACCTGTCTCTTCTTAAGTTGAGGTCCCTATCTAGGAGCCTACTGTAATGGAGGATTCTATCCCATACCCTTGGCATAATGTTGTGCGTTAAGACTGCCATCATCATCATCATGATCATGATCATGATCATCATCGTCATCATCATCATCACTATTATCACCACCACTGGCTCCACCCTCATCACTGCTGGGAGGTCCCACTTGAGGAGTTCTCACGCCGACATTATAAGCTGCCCTGGAATTAGTCAAACGATGAGGAAAAACACCATGGTACCATGGCACATACTCAGGTGTGGTACCAGGATCTCTAATCTATCTCAATGACATCCACATAGCAGGTACCACATGTCAGAAGCTTGCTAGTGCTCTATCTCAGGTAATTTATGGATCCATATCACTATACTCTCAAGCCCTGCGAGCGTACCATATATTTGGCCCAGGAACATCCTGGGTAATGCCAGACTATTTTTAGCACCGATCTACTCTATACATCTCCCACATATATCTGTAATTGCCCAACATGAAGTACTCAACCATGGCAGTACTGAGTTCTAAACCATCCTCAGGCCACTAGAAATGTTTTTAAGGCCTCTATATTATGGAGGCCTACTATAGCTCATCAAGCTTATAGTGGTAATGATACACATCTCCCATGTATGGCCACACATCATCCCTGATCAGGACCCAACCCATGGTAGAAGGATCCTTGTGAACCCGAACTCTCAAAATGCCTAGGGGCGACCAATATCAATGTGGTCGCATGCCCAAATCTGTAGTAGTCTAGCTAGTCTTACCATCTTTTGATGGTAGTAGGTAGTCAAATGGAATTCCTAGTATAAGTGTGCTAGAATGCACTGACCCCAGCAGAAGGTCTCTTTATCTATCAACCCACATATCACTCTAAGGAGGCCAAGTGAAAATGAAGCACTGATCTTGTCAGGGAGTAGAACTCCACTAACAAAGGCCATCATGTAAACCACCAATCGGTCTAGCTATGGATCATCATTACACCATGACAACTTAATAGTCATCCCATGTCATGGTATTATCAAGACACCAAATAAATTTGAGATGAAACAATGAATATCAGGCCATTGACTCATATACTGGATGAGGTGACCCTAATTCAGGTCTCGCATAATGCACCACACATCCTCAAGAGTAATTGTGATCTCCCTAGTCGGAAGCCAAAAGCAATGACTCTCGCTATGTAATCTCTCTCTGCTACAAATGTTAGAAGGCCATGATCCAATGTGATCTAAGACATATCATCTACGTAAGCCAATCCTGTGACATATAAGAGGCTATCCAATATCACCATATCATCCTCGTCAAATTGTGCCTCTATCGCCGTTATCTGACCATATCACTTGTGTGTATGTAGAATGGGTAATATATGTTGTAAAAAAGGAAACACACATGTATTAGGCACATTTCTATCTACTCCTATCTAGTTTGCTAGTAAAATCCTTCATTCTTCCATCTCATTTCCTAAAAATTTCACTTTCTTGTAGTCTACTTTCTTTACTCCTTGGCTATTTGGCTGGAAGGGTGTTTTGCTCCCCCTTTCTGATGCATATGCACCTTCTGCAAAAAATACGTGCCTTTCCCTACTCATACGTGCCTATCTCAGTGAGTACGCACCCCTTGTATTTTTCTACTTTTTTCCTCATCCACACATGACACATATGTACCTAGTGTAATTCCTATGTCCCTTCTCCAATGCATGTGCGTACATGCCCTTATTTCCCCTACCCAGGACACATACAAACCCTCTTTAACACATGTGCATGCACGTCCATGTGTTTTCCCACCGGGCCTACAAAATGTGTTCAAAGAAAGGCTGCAAAAGCTATAGAAGGGGGTAAGAACACTCAAGAACCCCAAAGCTTTGTGAAAAAAAAAATCAATATACCATCAATTAAGAAATAAACAAGAAAACTTAGAAAATCTAATAAACCTTGTTTCACCATTTTCTTTACATTATTGAGATGAAAAAGATAAGTTTAAGGGCCAAGGAGGAATACTTATTTATGCTGGTCAGTTGATGGTTGTTGTGTGCGTTCTGACTTCTCAATCCAATGCTGACTGTGAGAGCTTCCTTTTGGCTGGGAGGAACTACCTGAAATAGAAAACAAGACCACAAAAGAAGAGTTAAATAATATATGACAGTGGACTACCTAGCGTGTGCTAGATCCAGGAAGTGTGATACTCCCTAGATGGCTGTCAATCCACTATTTAAAACAACTTAATGTGAGAAATAAACAAATTCCTACTGTAGTTGATATGATTTAGGTATTTCATTCAAGCACAATAAGAAAATCTAACATAATAGGCTAGGCTATAGTCAGATCTAAAGGGTAGGTAGTTGTCAGGGTGTTGGAACTGGTCAGGGTCAGGTTCTGGGTTGTTTGGGTCACTTGGTAGAAGGTTGGTTGGCTCTGTTATTGGAAAAGGTGTAAAACACAGAGACCGACGTTGGTCTAGTATAACTGGTGATGGTTTAGGAGAGACCGATGACGGTCATGGGTAACCAGCATCAGTACAGTCGGGTGACAGTAGTTTAATAAAAACCTTATTACAGAGTCTGGGTGAGGTTAGATAGAGCTAAAGGAGGGGATGGTGAGGTCTGTGGGAATGTTGAGAACACTCAGAGAGGTGGAAGGGCTAGGATAGATGATCTGATAAAAGGGTGGGTGAGGTTTGAGTTTGTCAAAAAGTAGACTATGAAGGAATGGGAATATTAATGGAAGAATGATAACAGAAATGATAACAACCCTATGGATAGGATAAGAAGGGAAGTGATCAGTGATAAAAGCACTTACCAATGTTGTAGATCTAATGGTTGGTTGGTGGGGATGATTGGTTGGTGAGATGGAGCTTGGTGCAATAGTGATGCTTCCCAGAATGTCACCGTGAGTGCGAATGCCTCTGGATCTGTCCTGGTGCTGGCTATGGATGTTTGTAGGTGTGAAAAGGCTCTGGTTCTACTTGCATGTAGTTCTCTTCTTGTCTCCTTGATCTCAGAATGTGCCAACCCAAAAACAAGGTTGCTAAGGTGAATAAATGGTAACCAACGACTGTTCCTGGTTGACCGGTTGGTTTAGGGGTGACCGACATCGGTTAAGGTGGGATTCCCTAGGTTTACTAAAAATGGAAGATCTTTCCAATTTCTTGGGCTAGGTTGGTTTATTCTCATGGATCAGAATGGAAGCTTCCCTTCTAATGAGTGGGAATGTGGTTAGAGAAATCTTAGGCATGTGATTTTAGGGTTAGACCAAATCTTAGCTCATTAAGGCAAGTAAGATTAGGTCTTAGTTAGTTATGGAAACATGCCAAGAATAGGTCTAGGGTGAGGTGGCTGGATGAGGTGTCTAGGTGAGGTGGAAATTAGGTCAATTAAGGTAATTAAATGATGAATATTGTGAGGATGGGTATTAATTTAATTAAGTTAATTAAATTAATATTAATGTGGGGTGGAAGGGGCCATGGTTAGGTGAATATGTTTGAGTTGGTTATTCGACGAGGGACCAAGGGGAGTGTGACCCAATTTTGGTGTCTACATTTTGCCCCTTTTTATTGCATAGCTTGTATTGGTAAGTGACGCTGAAAAAAATAAGATGTGGTTACCCCATGTGTGGGTGAAGGTGATGTTTCCCCAAGCATGGGTGAAGGTAACCCCCTCAAACTAGGAACCGATGAGGTGAGAGAAGGAAGTGGTGAGTGGTTTGATAAAATGAGGAGGTGGGTGGTTTGAGAAAATAGGGTTAGGTGTGAAGAAGGTGATGGTCAAGGGTATGGTGATTGTAAGAGGTAGGGTGGGTGATTAGGTAGAGCATTCAGATGTATGCACATGTTGTGAAATGCCATGAGATACCATGGTTGCTCAACATAACAAATGTATGTTAGCTAGGGTCGTAAAGGTCATCCAAATAAGGGTTGTTGAGGTCTGGTATCCAGGGTAAAGGATACGGTCTGGGAACTCAACGAGGTAAGATGCAGGAATGCGTAGGTGTGGTTCTGGTACATCCAAAAGGTCAAAAGGTCAAGGTTTGTTTGGATAAGGGTCATGGCCATAGGCAAGGTAAGGCTATTAGGCTGAGAAAAATAGGTACCATCATCACAAGATGCAACAGGTGAGGACATGGGAATATCCACTTAATCAATGGTTAGGTAGGTAGGTGTGGGTAGGGTAGGTGGAGGTAAAAATAGGTAATGGGGTAAAGGTCAAATTGGGAAAATAGGGAAATGGGCTAGGGTCAAAGGTAGTGACAGTTGAACATACACACACGTATAAACTGTGGCACGGTACCAGAGTGAAAAGCTTGCAAACTCTACATCATCCAAGGTCGATAGGTCTATCCAAATAGGGTTGAAGTGAGTCTGGTATCCAAGGTATAGGATATGGTGTGGAAACACAATAGAGGTCAGGTGCAGGAATGTTTAGGTATGTTCCGGTACACCAAAGGTCAGGTCAGGATAAACAACATGACAATAGGCAAGGTAAGGTCGGTAGGCTAAACAAATATGGGTAACCACGTCGTAAGGTATAACAAGTACAATGGTTCAAAGGTCACTAACAATGTTCTGGGTCTAGGCATATAGGTCATGGCATAGGAGGTCAGGTGTGGGTAAAAAGAAGGTGTGGCGTAGGTAAGGCCATGGGAGGGGAAGAAATATGCCCCAACTGATGGTGAGGTGGGGTGATAAATGATGAGGTCAGGAGGATGAGGTGGAGGGTCAGGGTCAACGTCAAGTTAGGTGAAAAAGGTTGCAGGAAAGTAGATAAGGTGTAATGGGTTGCCATGGGGCCAAAATAGGTAACCAACACTAGTCATGCTTAACCGATGATGGTCTAGGTAAACTGACCATGGTTTGCTAGGGCACAGGACCGATGTTGGTCTAGGTACAACCGACGTCGGTCAGGTCGGGGTGTGGTTAAAAAAGGAAATTTCCACTTTTTGTGGAATCATTTGTAATTTTCCAAATAGGAGAAAATGACAGAGGAGAGAGGAAAAGGTGGAAAGTGACTGAGCAAGATGGAGAGCTGAGTTGGTGAGCCTCGTAGTGGGTGATCGACAAGCGATAGGTGGGTCCACTAGATCTGTTTGATCGATTCAGTTGGTTGGAGGTGAGGAGGTTGGTTGGTGATGAACGAGGTAGGAGAGGGATTGGGGGGACCACCAGTGCAGTGGCCTGATGTGCCACCGTGGAGACGGTAGTGGGATGAGGTATGATTCAATCCCATTCCTAGTTTGGTAGGTAGATTTGTGTAGAGAAATCAGGTTAGGGGCAAATAGGTTTTGGGGGGAAAAGGTAAATTTGAATTTGGGATGAAAAATGGGTAAAATAGGAAGGGAGAAGGGTATATTTAGGTGAATGATGGGTGGGGATGAATTTAGGGGGGATTTGGGTAGGGAAGGATAGGTCAAGAGGGTAAAATGGTGCATTTGTGGGGAAATAGGGTAGGGTGTCGCAGATTTGGTTTCTGTGACAGTGACCGACATCGACAATGGTTGGCTGACATCGATTGTTGTGAGCCAGCAAATGGTCACATATGAGGTGACTAATGTCGGTTGTATTAGACCATGGTTGGTCTCACCTAAACCGGTGTCGGTCATTATTTGGAGAAAACTGGGCAAAAAAGGAGGTAGGGTGGGTGGGTGAGATAGGTAATGGTATAAGAAGATGTTGTGGATGGAAAAATAACATGGGTGAGAGGTTTAAATAGGTATGGTGGAATGGTAATTGGTTAGGGTTGGAGTGGGTAGATGGGACATGTGATAAGAAGGTAAGTTGTGAGGGAAAAAGAGGTAGGGTAATAGGTATAGGTGAGGTGTCAAGGGTGATTGCAGGTATGGTTAAGGTGTATTAATGTGATAGTTTTTTGGATGCAGGTGAGAGATCAACTACAGATGTGAGATAGGGTACCACCCTTGCTCGTGGAGGTACGAGGGAGTGTGACAGTTGATGATTGGTGCCATGTTGTAGAGGTTGGCCTGATTGGGGTCAGACGCTACCGGCACGTAGTCTAGGAGCTGAGTTTGATGGTCACCCTCATCGACAGATGGGATTCGGTGACCAATACATTCCATCTGCGGACGGGTGAGATCACAGTCACCCTAGAGGATGTGTACAGGATCCTGCAGTTACCGATAGTGGGGACAGGTGTATTCAATCTCCTTAGAGGCATCTGAGGAGTTGATGTTGACCATGTTTGGTGAGGGGCTGGTGGAGTTGAGGTTCCATAGTGCCAGTATGAGCTATAGAGATATGTACTGGGCCCATCTGGAGGAGATGAGGCTAGTGGTGTTGTTGATGGAGGCAGTCTATTATTTTGCACTACCAGATGCAGAGGGTGGGAGATTCCCACAATCATTGATGGGGGTTCTGTATGATATGGTGGAGGACAGGACCCATTTTGTATGGGCACCCACATTCTTGGTACAGTTATACAAAGAGCTATGGGCTTATGGGTGGCTATGGAGGTTTAGCTTATGTTGTACTTTCCTACTTCATTGCTGGGCATATGAGCACATTGTGTGTGTGCATCCAGTTGGTATGCCCCAGGATGATGCATTCGAGTTGGTGTTTGTTTGGGTGGTCTTTAGGTGATGGGTTCCTGTGATTGGAGAGTGTCGAGCTGCTAGAGCTACACATGATGTAGCCTATTACAGGCATTTACTAGAGGGGTTGTCTAGTGTGGACATCATTTGCAGGCCATATGTGGGATTCCCATCATATGGGTGGATGGCCGAGGAGCTAGGAGCTACAACTGCTTTGATGGATAGAGAGGTGACATGCAGGAGAGCAAAAGATGATACCCGTAGATAAGGTTAGATGGCAGTTTGGGATACCATAGGATATACCCCCACCCTTCCCACAGTATAGGAGGGATGATGTGGAGAGGCCTCTACCTCTACCACAGCTGACAGTGTCCGATAGGGTAGGAGGAGTAGGTGATAGACTGACGGATTGATGATGCCGAGGTTACTGATAGATACAGACAGTGGTGGGCTGTACATTTACGAGCAGTACCACTGAGGCCAGGGTAGCCAGATTTAGCCACCATCACAGTGCAGAGGGATGCCCTACAGGGGTAGGTGGCTACCCTGATTACATAGTTGGGGATAGTGCAGGGGTAGTTGATAGGTTCAGAGGCACAGGTTGCAACATTGCAAGAACAGGTGGCCACTCTACAGGCCCAGGTAGTGTACAGGAACAGGCACCCACACAGGGTGGAGATGGAGATGGGGTACAGGTGGCCTCCCTACAGGTGTAGGTTATAGGTTTGCAGGGCTAGTTGGCCACTACACAGGCATAGGTTATGGCCCTTCAGGCCCAGATATAGGTAAGGGGCGGGACAGGGTCCCTCAGGATAGGCACAGGCATAGGGACAGGGTCCCTCTTTATAGGTACCAGGTGGGACAGGGTCCCAAGAGATAGTTACAGGGGCCTGAGACTGATGGCACCTCCACAAATAGTACCTATGGCTAGGTTTAGGGATGCCTTAGGAGAGGCATGATATTATCAGGATCACTTGATGGCTTCAGGGATAGATGTCCCATCCTATGCATAGAGTATAGAGCACAACAGGCCTCGAGTGAGAGGACCAGGTCTCGTACCCATAGTGTGGAGAGTATAGGGGGCCATCGAGCCCTGAGATAGGGTCAGGGTGAGGCCACCAGTGTACAGAGGCCAGCTCCAAGTGAGGGTACCAAGGGAGAGACCAAGACCCATGGTGGGTGGTGAGATGTTAGCTAGATGCCATATGGGGGAAGAGGAGGAGGAGGAGACATGTGAGACAGATATGGAGGATATCCCATAGGGGGATACCTGATATCTGTACATCCCTCCATTTTGTATAGTTGTTTATTTTTGATATATACCGGCCTGCGTGCCAAAGAGAGTGAGGATGTATACAAGAATTTTTGTTATTTTTGATCATATACCAGCCTGCATTCCGAAGATGGTGAGGTGGTATATGAGAGTTTTTGAGGGATTTGTGATTATTATTTGGCATCGAGTGTATATTGTATGGATATGACATTTTTTTATGATGAGATGGATGATTTGGTTGATGATGGATACATGTGATGGAAATTTGATTGTTATGTATAGATGGATGATGAAACTAGGTGTGGTAGGCATGGTGGAGTTAGGTTATGTGGTTAGGCATTAGGTGGAGTCAGGTTGTGTTTAGGCATGGTTGAGTCAGGTCGATATTAGGCATGGTGGAGTCAGGTCATAGGCATGGTTGAGTTAGGTCATAGGCATGATTGAGTCAAGTTGGTCATAGGCATGATTGAGTTAGGTTGGTTTAGGCATGGTTGAGTCAGGTTGGTTTAGGCATGAGGTAATGTCCAAGGTGTAGGTAACATGGGGACAAATGGTGATGTATATACATTTATACATTATGGTTTTTTAATTTCCAAATATGTGCTATAGTGGAAATGTGAAAATGATAAATGAATGATTTGATGATGTAATAAACATGTGTATTAATTGATGCTTGTTTGGTTTAATTTCTAGTTATTGATATAAAATGGAAACTAACTAGGGTAGAATGTGAATAGGAAAGTGAAAGGGGGAATTGGTTAGGGTAAAGAGTGGTTGAGCTAACCTCCAAGGGCCCCATGCCCTCTGAAGTGCTACCTACATAGTCCAAGTGAAAAGGGACCTCAGGCTGATGTAGTTCTCCCATAAGCTAGGGAAGATTATGATGAAGTAGAGGAATGGGTTGGTAGGTGTTAGGAATGGTTGAATGTAGGTCATAGGAATGGTTGAGTTTAGGTCATAGGCATGGTTGAGGTCATGGTTTTAAAGATAGGTGTCGATGATATGGTCCTGTGTAGGATAATCAATAATTAATGAGGAAGGTGAATGGTAAGAGGTGGTAAAAGAGCCACTTAATTGATAAGAACCCTAATGAGTCTATGATACCCAAGGTGGGCTTATGAATGTAAGACCCTAAAAGCATTGCATTGTAACATCCCCATTTTAAGATACTAGAACAAGGGAAATTTTTTTTATTTTTTTTATAAACAACGTTCTCTGTTATGAATTATATAATTCAAACACATGTTCAAGTTTTAATAATTGTTCTCTGCCTAAACAACACATTTTGGAACACACAATTTCCTTTTAAAACTAATGTTCCTTGTTCGCATATTTACAATATGGAACACACATTCAATGCCATTCAATCTTATAACAGATTCTATATGCTGCTGTAAATGACTCGAAGAACTGCTGATCTCCCATTTTCATGGCTCGGAGTTTCAACGATCTTTCATTTCATGACTCGGCAACTAACGATCCTTCATGTTCGTTCATGCATAGTATATTATATATACAAGTTCTCTTAACCGTTTCCGGTTATCGAAGTGATCCATTTAAGAAGCCTATCTGAATATCTGTTACTGATATTCATCTGACATCCTGCATCTTAAATTAAGTGATAAGGACAATGCAACCAGCACTTGTGATACTTTGGCCAAAGATTTTCACATGCTTTGCATGATCATATTCCTGGATGTGATACACATCAATGGAATACATCCTTCACCTCACTTCACCTGTTATCTAGAATGGTCTTTCCTGGTTCCTACCAGTCCTTTAAATTTAAGGTCAGATTCAAACTTCAAATTTCCACTAGCAATATGAACGAATATAGGAAGACACTCATGGTAACTAAAGATACGCAGACATACGGTGTCGTTCCCCACGACTCCGTGTGTCTAGTTATCTTTAGTCCTCCGGAGTCACTCCGTATATGTGATCATACTCCTATCCCCAGCTAAGAACTTCACAATCAGCCTATGTATTCTTGATGATTTAATTCGGGAGGGCATTGTAATATGTCAACTATAACATTGTGTCGTCATGAAGACCCCGTCTTCATGAAGACACCGTGTTGTAGCTGGCGTATGTCAATGTCCTACAGAATCCTCCCATCGAGAGTACACATCCTGCTCAAGTGATTTGGATATGATCTTAATCTTTAAGATCAACTTTCAGCAACCATGTTGATCCTTTATCCTCATTTCTGTTACAGTTGTATGTAGCTAAGAGAGACTAAATCCATCTTCTAGCTTCCTATGCATCTTCTCCTTTGTACCGAAGGGTTGCATTTTCTCTACTTGGTTCTCTTCTTAATCATTGGATTAAGCAGCCCATTACTAACGGACGTGATAAGTTTAACCTATTAAACTTAACCAAGATTTTCACAACTGTAACCAAATTCAGAATTTTAGCTTATTAGACGTCATTTAAATGAGGTCTAATTCCCAATAAATGTATTCATTTATTCTCCTTAACCTTACATAGTTAAGGTCCATTAGCCCTAGATATATTTATCCCATATCCTTTCATTCTGAATTTAACATACAAGGTTATTAATGGAGTTCGAAAACGAAGTTCGGTTACTCCTAAGTTAATTGATATTCCTTAGCTTCCAAGCTAATCCTGAATACCTGTCAGTTATGGAATCATATTCTTCCTAATCCTTTTTAATGTCAATTAAAAATTCATCTTTACCCAAGTATGAACTAATTGCACATTTCAACTTAAAAGTTGCATTTAGGTAAGAATAGGTATCAATTCCTTTTTAACATCCATCCAAGGACAATTAAATAAATCCAAATCAGGAAATAACATTATATTTCCAAATTAATCAACAATATCAAACTGATATAGTATATTAAGATATCACACTTGTATTTGTATTCATCAATCCATTTCATAATCCATACATCTGCCAATCCAACTGACTGGACTTTGTTTATATAAAACATTGTTACAACTCATAGATAGAAGAATGTACTATCTTCTTTTCACAATTCCTCGTAGAGGAATAATAACTAACAAATACAATTCATCTTCAGACAATCAAAAGAAGTATCAGAAAATAGCCATGTCTTTGTTCTAATCAAATTTCATCTGCAAAATTACTTGCACGGGTCAGTTCATTGAACTGAGCATATCAAGCACTTGTCATTAAAATGAGGTGCTTCAATTAACTGTCTCAATAAAAGAACCCTGATTTTATGAAACGACAGTATGAACATCAATCAAGAATTAAGCATCAAAAAGAATGGACAGCATAACAACTGAACCATCTAAATACCATCCCAATCAGCCAAAGAATTGTTGTCCTATTTCCCACATAACCGTTACAAGTTCCAGATTACAATATTTGTAAAGAACTAGGAATATAAGTAAGCATACTGCTGTTATAACATAACTGTTATCCTTTCCACTTCCTTTCATTAGTAATAAATGCAAAGGGTAAAAAAAACTAACTGAAATGTAAACCAATTACTTTCCTTTCAGTTCATGCATCTCATTTGATTCCAACCAATCAAGTACAGACGAGAAAGCAAACAACAATAAATATAGTTGCTCATACCCAAGCAAATACAAAATTCGTTCCTAAACGATTACAGATTTCCAACTGTTTGAGAGAAGAAAAGATCATTTTTCCAAGTTTTCCATTCACATTCCTATTCCTTTCCTCATGACTGTTCTAAAAATTGAATCCAAACGAGACACAAATCAAGATAACAGTTCAGAGTGAAACTTACAAAATCCATTCGGAATTCACTTTCCAGCAGCAAGAATTATTTCATTCATAATCAGCTTTAAATGAAAACAAGGAATAACTTATCGTCCTTATCAATACTTCATTTAATTTAGGCTCATACGAATACCAAAAACAGGTTAGTAAAACATCGTATTCATCATAGAACAAGCAGTATCAAGGATGTATACTATGTACTTGCTGTACTTAGAAGATTCCATACTTCTTTCACTATAATTTTAACCAAATAAACAGTTATACAGCCAAGTAATCACTTATTCACATGTCCTTATATATCCATGAACGCATACATTTCATAATAACAATTTGCACATTGCTGTTACCTACAACAAGACCAATTCATAATGTACAGTAAAGCTCTATGATTGCTATTTCCAGAACTCAAACAGCAAAAAGAGAAAATTTCATTCCTTTAACCTTTCAATAAGAAAACAACCTTTTTCTTCAAACTCAACAAGAATTATTCAGGTCGATTTCATTTCCTTAAAATGACTGTGCAAAATCAGAACTCCTACGAAACATTTCAATATTCCGTTTGTACAGAAAAACACAGCACTCAGGAAATTAATCAAAATATCACTGTCACTTCCGTTAAGCTGAATCCAAGTGATCAAAGAAACCTAATTATTATTTCTTCAGAATTAAAAACAGCAGAAGGAAGAACTCATTTCTTTAACAATTCCATAAAAGAAACGATCATTTTCTTCAAAATGTGATAAGAACACCCTAGTCGTGTTTACTTCATACTGACAGCTCAAACCCATCTCGACAGTAGAACAATTGTTCAATAATGAAAAACAAACATTTCTACCCGAAATCCATTTTTCAAGTTCATAATGATATGCAGAACTTTAGAATGCAATAATCAGTTATCAATACCTCTATCAAGGCAAACCCGCATAGGGTGTTAAATGCATAAGCTTGGTACAGTCAAGACAAACCCAAACAGCAAGCTTATTTCCATAATTTTCTTCATTATGCACAGAAATAAAAAGTCGAGTTCTTATTCACAACTGACAGTCCGAACTAGAAGATCAACCTGCATCAAATAAGACACAACAAAATCAACTTTCCATCATAAGGCAAGGGAAAATACAGTTCATAAATATTCATTCATTGCACAGAAAATACAAAGCCAAGTTTGTAATCATGTCCACAGTTCTGAACAGGAAGACCGAACAACATCAATAAAACACAACAAATCATCCTACCCTCACAGCAAGGATAACACAATTCATTAATAAGTTTAGAAGGAAAGAACAGTTGCCTTCTCCTACTTCCACAAATACCCCGAAACGTTAATCGTTCATTTCATATGCAAGAAAAAAGAACATCAATACAAGTATTACCATTACTTCCTTCAAATTGTGTTCATATGCTCTAATAAAACCCAAATGCTATTTCCATCAAAATCCAAAACAGCAGAAGGAAAGGGATTTTATTTCCTTTAAAAAAATTCAGTATAGAGACAACATCAAACAACTCGCACAGTCTGTAGAGATTCCACTCTACTAAAATTCATTTAGCAAAAGGATTACCCAGTTCAAATTCTTATCAACAAACATCTCAAAATGATTTACGCACAGTTGAGTATTCATAAGTATAATTCCTTCCTTATAATTTCAGTAAAGACTTTCCTCATAAAGTTGAATCAAACCAACCAACACAATACAACTGTATTACCAACTCAAATATTTATGCAAGGGTAGTGTCCAATCACAATAGTAAGAAAACGATTCTACCCAAATCATTTCCAAAAATGATAGCAAAAATCGACTAACCCACTCATCTCAAACATGACAACAATCAAGTAAATCCAAAACCCCCTTCATCAAAAGAGTAGGGTTGTTTTAATGAGACGTTTAAGCAAAGAAAAAGTTTTAAAGAGAAGGGCTTAACATGCCTGCAATTTATTCCTTGAAACTCGAAGAAAACCGCGTCTACAGAAGGTGTTTGCTTCCACGGCGACAGCAATGAGCTTCTAAACAATCTCTTCCACTTCAGGCTCAGCAAACGGCCCTCAAATTTCCAAAGAACAGAGACAGAAACCAAACACAACTGGTTCGACTGAACCAATCAAAAACCAAATGCAGAGCAACTTCTCAAAAACTCGAGCAAACACAAATGACCAACAAAATTTCCTCAAAACTCTTTCCAAGGCAGACTGGTCACGAAGACCAAAAAGAATTAAATGCATTAAAGGCTTTTCCTTTTCCTATTTTCTCACACCACCGCCGACTTGCGTTGGCGAACTCCCAATTTCAAATTTTACATGCAAACAAAATTTAGCCCCCATAATTAACTAGATACCTCTAGCTTTTCCTTGTTCCCACCAAACTGGCGCTGTCCACGCAAGGAATTCACATTAATGCCATTAAACACCCTTTCATCCTTATCCTTTCCCATGGGTCTGTGTGTCCCCTTCTAGGTTAGGATTAGTTTAGGATTAGCAATAGTGTTCGACCTAGGTCATAGCCTAGTCTTAGGTTAATAGAACTTAGGTCTAATTTCACCTTTTATAAAATTTAAAAAAATCCACTTAGGATAGTAGTTTAGGATGTAAGGTAGAACTTAGGATTAGATTAGGATATAATTCCCTCTAACATCTAACACTAATCAACCTCCAATCCAGTCTTTCCGACTGTCACCAATTTCAACATTGTGCAGGGCATTTCGCCCCACATTAACATGTCTGAGCCACCCGCATCTAGGCATTTATCACCTTACGGGATCTCACGTTACGACAGTGTATGGTTTGTGAATCGAACCCTTTTTCGTTGGCATCTATGTGCCAACTGTTCATACCTGTAATTAGGTGCTGCATATTTATACCAACCTTCAATTCGGTTCAAGAGTAAATCGGCAAAGCGATTATAAGAAGGCCACAACATATAGAGTTCAGCAAACACACAAATAACAATAACTGCTGTCCCATGTAAAAAAATTATAGTATGCAAGAATCCAGATTAGCAACACATTCCCTTAAGATCAAAATATATATCTTAACATGTTTGCCTTCATTTCAGCAGTTACAGCATCAAGAAAGTAATCATCATGATAAGTTACAAAAATCAGGGCGTTACATGCATAATGGACTATTCTAAAGGTGAAAAAACTCACATAATCATGAAAATGTCGTGGTTATGGAAAGTCCTGTGAGTAAAGAGGAAATTAGGCCAAAAAGGCAAGGAGGTGAGAATGGGTGGTTTAACATAACTCAATGTCCGACAACGTGTTTTTCGGAACAAGAAACGTAGGCTCAAAAATAGGAAAGTCCATGAAAAAAATTTCATCTTTTTCTTCATTTTTTTGTTTTTAATAGACTGATCGATGCAGGAAGTCTATATAGGCTAAGTATGTTATCTCCTTGAGGTCTTTGTGACACTGATCGATGCAGGAAGCTTATATATATATATATATATATAGCTTCTAGATATATTATTGAATTTGTGAAATGACTTGATATAGTTTTTTCCTCCAAGGGAGTAGTCTATTTATAGTGGTGGGATTAGAGTGAAGAGATGCCCCTTTTGAGGGATTCATCTTTTGCTAGAATTTTGACTCAAGGAGTTGCATCCCTTTTTGTTTTTTTTTTTTTTTTTTGGACATTTAAATCACGGACTAGACTATAGAGGGAAGATTAGGTTTTTGTTTATAAGAGAAGACCATAACACACAAAGGTTAACTATGAAAGAGGTGGTTTCAAGTGATGAATGACCATGGGATTCCATCTTAAAGAAGATGAAAAGTATCCATGAGAATCATGCTATGAGTAGAGCTGTGGTACTCATATTGAAGATAAGGCTGAAAGGTGATGGGTAGTCACATGATTATTGTTTATTTGTGGATCCTCAAAAATGTTAACATGGAAGGTGAATGATGCTCAAGGGATGAGTGCTCAATAGATAGAAGGTGATATAGGACTTATTGTCAATAATAAAATGGTCGAAGATGCAAGGCATTGAGGAGCTTAGGTTCGGGTTTACCTTTAAGTGAAGAAAAATGATAAGCACCTAATCCATAGGCATGGGTAATGATATAGGGTATAATCCAATTAGGAGCAAATTTACATCGTTTACTTTTCTCCTGTTTGGTTACATGTTGATATTCCTTCAGGACGAGGTTACTGACCTAAAAAGTTTGTTCATGAGCACATTTTTCATAGGCACGTTTGATACGGTTTTGTTAGATTTGGAGATGGTCAAGAGCATTGAGATGACATTCATCTAATAACTCAAGTTGCACCAAATGATCTTGGTGAAAGTCATCATCATTGAGCATGTCTTGTAGTGAGATGTGGAGAGATGGAATCTGGACTTTGAGAGGTAAGACAACCTCAATACTATAGACTAGAGAAAAAGGTGTGGTAGTAGTCGAAGTGTGAATACTAGTGTGATAAGCCCATAAGGTGAAAGGAATGTGCGTATGTAAATCCTTCCCAGTATCGTTGACTACCTTCATAAGAATTTTGTTCAAGGTTTTATTGGTCGATTTGGCTTGGCCATTGGTTTTTTTTTTTGGGTAATAAGGTGACGGGAAACTAAGTTGGATGTCAAAAGAATAACATAGTTTGCTGAGGGTTTTGTTTTTGAATTGATTTCCATTAATAGTGATAAGACGGTGAGGAACAGCAAAGCGGAAAATGATGTGATGGTTAATGAACTCACATATTTTCTCGACTTTTATAGAAATGAGAGGAATGACCTCTACCCATTTAGTTTAATATTCAGTAGCGGTTATGATCCATTGGTGGCATTGTGAAGAATGGGGGTTGATCTCACTTACAAGATCCAAACCCCATTGAGAGAAAGGCCAAATGTCTCATGCGACCTGTAAGGCATAACTAGGTGTGTGATGAAGATTAGCATGTTGTTGGCATTTCATGCAATGTTTGACATAATCACAACAGTCGCGGTTTAGGGTTGGCCAATAATAGCCTAGGAGAAGAATGGGTTTTGTGATAGCTAAACCACTAAAGTGACCTCCATAAATTCCATCGTGGAGTTCATTAATGGTGTACGTAATTTCAGAACTTCTAAGGAATCATAAGAGAATGTTGTCAAAGCCACACTTATAAAGAATATCACCCATGATGACATAACGGGATAAAACTTTTAAGAAAGGCACGATGTCCATTATGAGTGAGATCAATGGGTAAAATGGAAAGGAAAATATAGTCTACATATTGCTTATACCAAAGGTCACATGGGTCAGGGGCAACAGTTCTGATGGAGTAGAAATCACGAGGTAAATAAGAGGGTGATTTTAGCCTTCATTTTGTGACAAAATATTTTAGAGTCAGCGGGTGAAGTAGGTATCTAAGAAGCCAAGAAGGTCATGGTATCTGTAAATTTATTAGTAGATCATGGGGTGGTTTGAAGTATGTAACGGTCAATGGTGGTCAAAAGTATGTCTATGTGATGTTTATACTTTTTCAGCTCTTCATTATGACATTGGTATATACCATTGACTTGGTTTATTACCAATTGAGAATCACCGAAGATATTAATTGATTTAACATCTAAGGAAATGGCAGATTGGAGACCTAATACAAGCACTTCATAATCGGTAATGTTGTTAGTGTAGTCAAAATCAATTTTAAAAGATAGCTGCATGGGTTCACCATTAAGGGGAATAAGGATAACACCTGTACCACCCCCACACTGACACTTGGAATGGTTGAAGAATAAGGTCATTTTCTAAACTGTATCATCCAACGAAAGGGTAACAATGGATTCATCTGGAAAATTGAAGTTAGATGGCTTGAGTTCCTGAAAGAGTGGGTGCGTCGGCCAGTTGATCAGAAATGGCCTGTCCCCTGAGGGACTTTTGATGGATGAATTCAAGGTCTATGTCTATGAGAAGACAGCATAAGCCAACATGCATGACACATGTTGATTTTGATAGGGCTTTGGCGTACATGTAATGTAAGTGGATTAGTGTTGGTGATGACAAAAATTTTGTGGTTAAGAAGGTAATGACGGAGTTTGGTGGCGATGAAAACTAAGACTAAAGCCAAGCAGAGTTTTTTGGCATGGGTGTATTTAGTTTCATTGTCTATAAGGGTACGACTTATGTAATAAAACACCTTGCTCCCTATGTTTCTCATCACAATGAACGAGCATGGTCACCTAAAGAATGGTCAGTGGCAGAGATATATAGTTAAAAGGGTTGGTCATCCTTAGGAGGAATGAGCACTAGTGGTTGAAGGAGGTATTGTTTTAAGGCCTTAAAGGCTTTATGGCACTCATCATCCCATTTGAATGAAACGTCTTTCTTGAGAAGATGATGAAATGGTTGATAGCGGTCGGAAAGCTGTGAGATAAAATGATGAATAGATTGTAACTTTCCTTGTAGGCTTCAAAGTTGACAGAGATTAATGGGTGGAGGTATTTCCATAATATCCTTGACTTTAGCAGGATTGACTTCTATGCCATACAAAGAAATGATGAAACCTAGGATTTTTTTTAAAAGTACTGTAAAGACACACTTCTTTGGTTGAAGATGCACACAATACTTGATGAGATGGTCAAAGATGACTTTAAGGACAAGTAGGTGTTTGGTTTGATGTTTAGATTTGGCAAGCAAATCATCTACATAATCTTCCAATATGCAATGCATGATGTCATGGAAGATGTAAGTCATGGCTCGCTGATATGTAGCACTAGCATTTTTGAGGCCAAAAGGCATGACTCGATAGCAGAAAGTCCCCCAAGGGGTGATGAAGGCAGTTTTGTGTTGATCCTCTAGAGCTAGTAATATTTGATTGTAGCCCGAGAAACCATCCATGAGTGATAGCATTTCATGGCCAGTGGTGAGATCAACTAGTTGGTCAATGCCTGGTAGGGGGAAATTGTCTTTGGGACAAGCTAGGTTGAGGTCACGGAAGTCCATGCAAATGTAGAGTCCCCCTATTGCCTTTGTGATAGGAACGATGTTAGAAATCCATTGAGGGATAGTCAATGGGTAAGATAAAGGAAACTGAGAGAAGGTGTTGAAGTTCTTCTTTTACCAGAAGAGCAATGCGGGGATGCATTTTCCACAGCTTTTGATTGATAGGTTTGACACTAGGAATGGTTATGATATTGTGGAACATGATTTTTGGGTCAATACCAGGCATATCGGCATAGGACTAGGCAAACGCATTGCTATGGTCCCGAAGGAAAGAGGTGAAGGCTTCCTGGTTCAGTAGCATCTAAGGATTGGCTAATCTTTAGAATGTGCGGGTCATCCTGAGTGTTAATGTTGATTTCGATGGTCGATTCATTTCAACATGGTTTGCATCTCAGAAGGTAACGACTGATGAATATAAGAATCTTCCGCACCAAGGTAAGTGAGGATGGATTCATCATCCTGACATTGAACAACATTGATAGAGGGTGTATCATCATCAATCATGTCAGGATACAAGAATGGGAGAGAAGAGGGAGCCTTCACCATCATGTTGATAGGTCAAAGGTCCCAGGGAAATGGTGTTTATGAAAAAAAAAGTTAGGAGGAATAGATTTGGGATCTATGGACTCTGTGGGTGAAGATGGTAATGTAGGTGAATGAGGTGGGGAAGGTTTTGCATCCTAGATGAGGTCAACATGAACCTTCTTGGAAGGTGGTGCATCAAAACCAATGCCACTATGGTCATTGTGTTTACGAGAGGTACAAAAAATGATAGTATGGTGGCCCTATTCATAAAAGCTGAAGCCAAATCCTTTCCACGTGCACCGGTGGAGGAAAGTGTGAGCTGAAAGTGAGTAGTTAGTGAGGGAGTGTAGGTCAGATGAAAATGGTTGGGTTTGGGATGGAGGTTTGGGTTTATAGGTGGCCATATCAAGTCCCCCATATGTTAGATTAGTGCAAAGGTGGGGAGGGCCATAAGGAAAAATGTTTCTGATGCAAATGTCATAACTGGGGTGTTGACGTAGGTTATCATACTCTTGTAGGGTGAGGAAGGTGTCAATATTTTATAGGATGTATTCTCCCAGAGTGAGGCATTGAAAAATAACTTCTAAGGTATCGATAGTATATATGTGGGTAGCGGGGATAGATGACTTGCTAGATGATGGGGAAACATGTGAGTCAATGGTAGAGGCTGCAATAATAGTAGGGATAGAAAGGTTAGATGCAAGAGAGGTGGTGGAAGTCTTGGTGGATGGGCTTGTAGGTGAAGGTGAAGTAGGGATATAGTAGTAGATGCCTTGACTGGTACAAGCACATCATTGGGCTGGTATAGCATGTTACAGGTCTTGAAAGGTGATGGGTCGGCAGGGATGGTGTAATTATGTCCCTCATGTTCAAATTTGAGGTTAGCAGTGTAAAGTAAGGGACACAACCCATGGCAGATCCAAGGTCATCCAAGAAACAAAGTTATATTAGAACTCCCCTTCTAGGACATAGAAAAGTTCTAGGATAGTGCGGGGACCCACACGGACATGGAGAATGATGGTACCTAGGGTAGAGGTCATGGCATCATTGAAGGAGTGCAACATAACTAGGTTACCATGCATGTAATTGGTAGGTATTCACATTTGGTCATATGCATGGGAGGAGATGATGTTAATACTAGCGCACCACCATCGATCATAACACATCATATGCATATATTATCAATAAAGATGGAGATGAAAAGAGTAGGGTCGGGGTCATCAGATTGGAAGGGAGTGATCTCTTCATCTGAAAAGCTGAGGGCGGCTACTTGGTGAGTAGGTGGAGGCATAGAGGAAGGTGATGACCTAGTGAGAGAGGCAACATGGTGAGGGGTAATGATGGAGGCTATGGGTGTGGGGTCATTTGGTAAAACCTCAATAGATTGAAGGACCTCCATGAGGGCTTGACGATGTGACTCAGAGGTTTGGATGAGGTCATATAAAGACATTTTGAGAGGGGATTGATGTAGTTGTTTTAGCATTGTGTGATGTGTGACCCCATCAGAAATAGGATATGCAGGACCTTGAATGATGACTTTGGGTATGGGTGTGGATGGTATGTTGGGTACAAGGTTGGTTGATGGGCCAGTTGCCTTTTCTTTTCCCTTGTCTTTCTGAGCATGGGTGGTAACGTGAACCATGTTAATTTGAGGGGAGGTGGATGAAGAGGGTGTGTCATGGAAGGTATAGTGGCATGAGGGGAAAAACCCTAGTGGGGGATATGATCCTTGTGAAATGAGTAGGGCGCATTGGCATTTGGGTGGTGGTTTGGCCAACTCTCTTATACGACCATGTTGATCTCAAATCTTGGGGGTGGATCAAAGAGTTGTGGGGGTGGAGATTTTGGTCACTGAGTAGGTAATGGAAGAAGATCTGTGGAAATTGGTGAAGGTGAAATGGGGTCCTCATCAAGAAGATCGTCATCATCAAAATTTTCTTCAGGAGGACACAATTGGACAAGAGTGGTTTTTAAAGCCTTACAGTTCTCTACATCATGTCCTGACACATGATGGTAGGCATGAAAATTTTAGTTTTGTCAAACCCTTTTGGTTTGGGTTTGAGCAGATCGTAAGGTCTAAGAGGTGGTAATGTGATGACAAGAAGTTTTGAGGAGATTGGTTAAGATTTTAGTGTAGGACCCTGCTAGTGGATCACAATGGGAGGTGAATGTGGGTTTGGGTGCAGGTATGACTGATTGTGGAGGAAGAGGATTTACAGGAGGGGAATGGGTTGGTCCACTAGTTTGGTGTGTGGAGTGGTCTTTGGTCTTGCGGGCATTGGTTTAGGTATGGACATGGTAGAAGAGCTAGCGATGGAAGGTTTGGTTGGTTTAACTACCTTATTTGAGGGTAGTGGATTCTTAGCTTTAGGTTGCACCTTTTTGGGAAAAGGTGACATGGGTGTATGTGATGTAGAGGGAAAAGTAGATGGTGGAAGAGGACAGGTTACCCATGGGGGTAACCGAGTTGCTGTGGAGGTGGTCGGTAGAGGTTGGGTAGAAGGTGTGAGTGGAAGAGAAGAAAGTGTCATGGGTAGTGAAGAAGTTATGGATGGTAGTGGTGGTATGGGTGGTAAGAAGGTTACAGGTGATGACGGAGGTTGTGTGGGTCACTTGGGTATATTAGAGGTTCGTGATGAGGAGGTGGGCTGCTGTGTTCTTGGTTTACCGGTGGAAGGAGGTTTCTTGGCTAGGGTCGAGGGGTGAGGTCCTAGGATGGACGGAAGGGGTGAAGGTGATAATGGTGTGGTAGGCAGAGGTTGGTGTATGAGGCCTAGGAGGTTGGGTCTTCTTTTTAGGGGCTGGAATAAGTTTAGTGTTGGTTTGGGAAGATGTGGCTAAATCTAATTTGATGGGTGGGTGAGTAAGGTTTGATGTTGGCATGACCCCTAAGGTGGTGATGGGTTTAAGTAAGGGAGATGATATAGGCGTGGGTAGGTGTTTGGGTGTAGATGTATGTTGGGTTGTGGGTAGAGGTGTGTGTTGGGCCATGGGTGGTGACATGGAAGGTGTTGCAATAGTCATGGTTGTGTTTGGTTTGGTCACTTGAAACACTTTTGGATAGATAGTGGAGGTGTCGGTGAGTGACAACTACATTTGGGTTGAAACATGGAAGTAGAAGGCATCCCCAAAGTAAGGCTCTATCAACATAGTCTAGGATCATTGGCCAAGCATGAAAATGGTACTGTTGTAAGCGGGGCCAACGTGGATCGAGTAGCAATCCCCGTAAAATGTGTTTGAGATACAGGGAAATGGCTAGCCTCAGACTCTATGGGTAAGAGAGCCGAAAGAAGATCAGTGGGATCTTGAAGGTCCGATGGTGAATGGTCATCTAAAGGAAATGGTATTTCTATAGGATCCTCCATGGGTAGAGGAGAGGATGGGCTAGATGAGGTGGACTCTCCTTGTGATGGTGTAGGTTGTGGACATGTATCTCCTATGAGTAGGAGAGGTGCCACTGAAAACTGCTCAGAAATTTGAGGGGTCAAAGGTGGCATGCTAATTATAGGCTCTTCCATGGGTGAAGGAGAAAATGAAGGGGGTTCCTCTGTGGGTGGAGGAGTAGATGAAATAGGTTCTTGTGTAGGTAGGGGAGCTCGTGCTAAGATTTCATCTATGGAAGGAACATGAGGCAATTGGGAAGCAACTGGTATGTCATCGAAAATAGCGTGGACCTCATGGACATTGCTATCATTGGTTGAAGTGTCACCAACTTGGTTGGAAGATGGGGCATGATTAGGGAATGGCTTCTTGAAGATATGTAGGTTTTGGTTAGCGGGTGCATTTGGGCTATCCAAGACTAAATCTCCATTTTCTAACATTTCTTGGATGATATTCTTGAAGGTGATGTAGTTATTGTCACTATGACCTTTGACACGATGATAGTTGCAAAAATCATGTTCTTTATACCATGCGGGCATGGGGTGCTCAGGGTCAAAACCAGTGTGTGGTTTTATAGGTGGAAGGGTAATGGCACCAGCCTTAATAAGCTTTTCCAAAACAGAAGAATAAGGTTCTCCTATCAAAGTGTACTTTAGTTGTTCTCGTTTGAACTAGAAAGCTTGGAAGGGAGAGAGATTAGAAGGAGGTTTGGCTGGGTTTGATGGGTGAGAGGTTCTAGCCTTGAGAACTATGACATTGGAAGATCCTTTGGGTTTTGAATAGTTGTTTTGGCATTTCGAAGATGAAGAAGCATCATTTGATTTGAACGCGATGTTCTTGTTATGCAACTGAATTTTCTTCTCTTCGATAGCATGAATTTCCAATTTTCATGCCATGGTGAATGCCTCATCAAAAGTGTGAAAGGTCTGCACCTGCAGGGTTGGTGAGATGTGTCTAGCGCAATCCCAAGTAAACAACTCTATGAGTTCAGTTTGAGGTAATTGAAATGTGAGCTGGTTAATTAGGCTATGCCAGCGAGCGAAAAAGTCAGCGATAGACTCATCGTCGTACTGTCGTGTGGAATAAAGATCAGTCATGGTGACTTTCTTAACAATGTTGATTGAGAAGTGATCTAAGAAGGCTTGGGCTACTTGATTAAATGAGTAGATGGAGTGTCTTGGTAGCCCACTATACCAGTCCAATGCAGGTCCTGTCAGGGACATCGGGAAGGTCTGTAGGAGTAAAGCGTCATCATGGGCGATCAGGTAACACCCATGTTTGAAAGACCACAAATGTTGTTGCGATTCTTCTTTACTATTGAAATGGTTGAATTTTGGAATTTCCCAATGTACAAGGTATGGGTGAATAGGGATGGATGGATGAATGGGCTCATTATAGATTTCATCATAGGTGAGAGAATTGTGTGAGCTAGAAACTGATGCTTCTAGTGTCTGTATCCTTTCCATCATTAATTTGATGAGGTCATTGGTAGGTTTTGATGGAAGGGCTCCTCCTGTGGCATAGGAGGGCTAGTATGGAACATGTGATGTGGGTGGCATTCCAGTGTATGGTGGTGCCAAATAGGAAGGTTGAGAATAGGGGACCGACATAGAGGGCATATATCCAGAATGGGTGACAGACAAGATAGGGGGTTGTTGATAGTATGTGTATGTAGGTGGGATAGTCGCAGTGACTCTAGTAGTGATTGGGGGAGAGATTGTGGGATGGAGAGGACAAGATTCTGGAATGGAGTAGGGGTCACCGACACCATGGGTGGTTGTGTTGCAATTGGTATCTGTGAGACAATGGGTGCAGATGAGGTTATGGTCTAGGTGGTTAATGAGGGGACAACAGATACTATGGGTGCGACTGATACTGTAGATGCAACAGTCATAGTGGGTATGGGGCCTAGCTGTGAAACTACTGGGGGTAAAGTAGGTGAAGGTAACACCACATTAGTAGGGGCTGATGCAAAAGTGGGAATAAGGGTAGGAGAGATGGATACAGGCATGCCATATATCAACTGACCTGAGGAGTCCCAAGTGGAAGAGTGGGAAAGGTAGAACTGTAAGGCTATGAGATTCTGATCAAGGAGTCATGTAAATTCCTCATCACCTATGGAAATGGTGGTAGGTAGGGTTGGATCCATGGGTGATAGGATAGAGGGTGGTGAAGGACTAGGTGGGAGTGGTTGACGACTTGCATGGAATATAAGAGCATTAGCTTGATTGCGAGTCAACACCATGTGAATGAATGTATATCAGGTGATGTTGTATCTTACAGATGACACAGAGAGTAGTGGGAATGAATAAAACATGTGTTTATAGGTGGATTTGGGAAATGTATCAGCTGAGATTCAACACAGGGTAACCGACAATGGTTAAGGATGACTGATACCGGTTCAGGGGTAACCGACGTCGGTTACTGTGAGATAGGAACAATTTTACCAAATGAGGAAAAGACTGGTGACGGTCAGATGAACAAGTTGTATGATGACTTTTTATCAAAGCATAGAGAGTACAGAGACTCACAGGAACTCTGACAGCAAAGAAAATGAAATAAGTGTTCTTTGGGAAATTTAACCTAAAAGAACAGAAAACCGATGCTTGTTAAGAAAAACCGATTCCAGGAGGGGGGACTGATGCCAGTGGATAAACTGATGCCGATTACTGTGAAAATTGGAAAAATGTAGAAAAATGGATTGTTGTGAATTTGATTCAGATAAATAATCAACCCAGAGGTCTAGAGATGATGTAATGAAGTCCTCTCACACTCAGAAGAAGTCAGAATACTCCAACTATGATTGTGGAGTGTGCAAGGAAAAAGAATGGAAAAATGGAGAAACGTATCCTCACACCTCAAAATGCACGTCAATCAAATGCTAAAAACACGTACCTAACAAGTGATTTTTAATGTGTTGAGCTTATGCTATTTAGAAGACTGACTCATGAATTTAGAGTAGAGTTTTTGGTGAGGAAGGATTCCTACGAAGAAGGATATCTAAAAGGAGAGGTTTTAGGTTATGTTACGGTGGGGTGGGCCATCCTCTGAGGTAATGAATCGAAAGAAGTAACAAGCTGGGGATTACCTTCCAATCCTCTGATCATGTGATTGTTGATAGGTGTTCCCAGGTAAGATGTCGTTTAAGAAAATGTGTATATTTAAATTTGTGTAGTTTGGTAAGACACACACAGAGAGAGAGAATGTGCTTTATCTATGATTCTTTGTGTCAACCATCAGCTGGGCATGACTTCTAGCATATAGGTTGCCCTCATTTTAATGTGAGCTAAATGCAGCAAATCAGAATGTAATGCAACCAATTTTAAGCCCAAATCAAAAAATTACGTTCGATGAAGCAAATGATGAATAGGAGAGGGTATGCTTTTTCACTAAATGCAGAAAGCAAGAAAGAAGAATGATTCTTTTTAAATGCACCAAGAGGAATGTTTCTTTTAGAGAAATTAGAAAGAAGAGAGGATTACCAGAGAAGAAGATTAATGTGTAAGCCTTTTAAAGGGAAACAAACACACAAATTTCACCTAGGAATGAAGAAAATGCAATAGAACCCCTGATGGGTCCCGCCGGGCGTGCCAAAATGTTTCACCATTTTCTTTACGTTATTGAGATGAAAAAGATAAGGGTAAGGGCTAAGGAGGAATACTTGTTTATGATGGTCGGTTGATGGTTGTTGTGAACGCGTTCTGAATTCTCAATCCAATTCTTGACTTGAGAGCTTCCTTTTGGCTAGGAGGAACTACCTGAAATAGAAAACAAGACCACAAAATAAGAGTTAAATAATATATGACAGTGGACTGCCTAGCGTGTGCTAGATCTAGGAAGTGTGATACTCCCTAGATGGTTGTCAATCCACTGTTTAAAATAACTTAATGTGAGAAATAAACAAATTCCTACTGTAGTTGATATGATTTAGGTATTTCATTCAAGCACAATAAGCAAATCTAACATAACAGGCTAGGCTATAGTCAGATCTGAAGGGTAGGTAGGTGTCAGGGTGTTGGAACTGGTCAGGGTCAGGTTCTGGGTTGTTTGGGTCACTTGGTAGAAGGTAGGTTGGCTCTGTTATTGGAAAGGTATGAAACATAGAGACCGACATGTCATCTAGTATAACTGGATGATGGTTTAGGAGAGACTGACGATGGTCATGGGTAACCGGCACCAGTACAGTTGGGTGACAGTAGCTCAATAAAAACCTTATTATAGAGTCTAGGTGAGGTTAGATAGAGATAAAGGAGGGGATGGTGAGTTCTGTGGGAATGTTGAGAACACTCAAAGAGGTGGAAGGGCCAGGATAGATGATCTGATAAAAGGGTGGGTGAGGTTTGAGTTTGTAAAAAGGTAGACTATGAAGGAATGGGAATATTAATGGAAGAATGATAACAAAATGATAACAACCATGGCTATTATAATAAGAAGGGAAGTGATCAGTGATAAAATCACTTACCAATGTTGCATAGGTCCAATGGTTGGTTTGTGGGGATGATTGGTTGGTGATAATGGAGCTTGGTGTAATAGTGATGCTTCCTAGAATGCTTCACTGTGAGTGTGAATACCTCTAGATCTATCCTGGTGCTTGGCTATGGATGTCTGTAGGTGCATGAAAAGACTATGGTTCTGTTTTGCATGTAGTTCTCTTCTTGTCATCTTGATCTTAGAATGTGCCAACCCAAAAACAAGGTTGCTAAGGTGAATAAATGGTAACCGACAATGGTTCTTGGTTGATCGGTGTCGGTTTAGGGATGACCGACATCGGTTAAGGTGGGATTCCCTAGGTTTACTAAAAATGGCAGATCTTTCCAATTTCTTTGGCTAGGTTGGTTTATTCTCATGGATTTAGAATGGAAGCTTCCCTTCTAATGAGCGGGAATGTGGTTAGAGAAATCTAGGCATGTGCTTTTAGGGTTAGATGAAATCTTAGCTCATTAAGGCAAGTAAGATTAGGTCTTAGTTAGTTATGGAAACATGCCAAGAATAGGTCTAGGGTGAGGTGGTTAGGATGAGGTGTCTAGGTGAGGTGGAAATTAGGTCAATTAAGGTAATTAAATAATGAATATTGTGAGGATGGGTATTAATTTAATTAAGTTAATTAAATTAATATTAATGTGGGGTGGAAGGGGCCATGGTTAGGTGAATATATTTGAGTTGGTTATTCGATAGGGGATCAAGGGAAGTGTGACCCAATTTTTGGTGTCTAAAAACCACTATTCTTGACATCTTAATCAATTGAGCCTAATAAGGATCTAAGAAATTAATTTATGCTTTAAGAGAATGAAATCTCACCATTAATGGATTCAAGGCCAATGGTTATTCCCATTCACCCCATGTTGTGTGGTGAAATGCAAAAGAAAAAGCAAGATAGCTCAGTAAGAAGAAATAAAATTCCTAATCCTAGCAATAATACTGTAGTTTATGTTAGAGGGAATAAGTTCTTGAAAAATGAGAGGGGGGTAGTGGGTTATTTATAGTTTTCTATTTGGGAAATGGAAGGATTTTTGGTGCATGTGGGACTAAAAGAGAGTCAAAATGTTAATTAGCAAGTCAAAGCAAGATTTTACTATGTTTAGAAGAGGTTGATCATGTTTTTAGGGTAATTAACCTAGGTTAGAATAATTAATCTTGTTTTAGAGAGAAATTAGGGTTATAAGAGGGTTCTCGAAGGCCTAATCAATCCAATGAAATGGATTGATAGTCTAGCAAGCTAATAGAGGTAGTGAATAAGAGGATTCTAGCCAAGAAGAGGCTATAATAACCTATTTAATTGACTTATAAGAGGAACAAGACCAAAAGAGTGTCGTAAAAGGGGAATTAAATAGATCTAACTGATGATATGTCATCAATTTATGGGGAAGGGAATAGTTAGTGCAATATTAGAGATAATAGTGCTTTGATCAAACTACATGTGTTTACAATCGTATCATACATTAATCATTTCACATTTCCATGATATCAAATATTTCAGAAATTTACACCATAACATACATATTCATCATCATTCATTTTTCCATGCTACTAATAGCTTGGAAATTAAATCAAACCCATAAACATAATCAAAGCATGCTAATACCTGACTCTACCTTGCCTAGATGACCTAACTCAATCATGCCTACATGACCTTGACTCCACCATTCCTATACTAGACTCCATCATACCTAAATGACCAAAAATCAACCATGCCTAATTGACCTAGACTCAATCATGCCTAAATCCCCTAGACTCTATCATGCTTATATGACCTCAAATCAATCATGTCTAATAAACCTAGTTTCCATCAGTACATAATGACACTGGAAATTGAAAACATAGATACATCATCCATACAAATGAGCAAGTCTGTGTATCAATACATATGTATACAGATACAAACAAATACAAGTATCTCAATCACTCAAATACATCCTCACTATCTTTGGCACGTAGGCCAGTTATATCAAAAATAAATACTTAGATCATATCCAGTGACTAATCGTCACCTCACCTAATAGCCATACTTGTCTCATCTATCTCTTGCTCCTCTCCTCCAGTCTAGTGCCCTGCCAACATCTCTCCACCCTCCATAGGTCTCTGTCTAATATCCTCCTGACCCTCACCCAGGACTGGTCTTCATGAACTCATAGCCTCACCCTGACCTTGTCTCTGGGCTCTCTGAACCCCTTTTCTCTCACTGCTATGAGTATATGATCTAGTCCTCTCAATCACTGCATGCTATGCCTTGTACTCCGCATAGGATGATACATCTATCTCGAAAGTCATCAAGTGATCCTGATAGTACCGGGCCTCATTCAGGGCATCCTTGAACCTCACCATATACACTATCTACGGTGGTGCCATAGGTCTCACAACAACTTGTGAGATCTTCCCTACTAATCCTGGCCTAGATCCCTATCCCTGTGACCCTTGTCCTCCTCCATGTACCATGAGACTCTGTACCACCGCTACCGTCTATAATATGAGACCCTATCCCTAATCCTGTGGAGGTCCCTGTGCTAGAACTTGGGCCTGTAAGGCCACAACCTATGCTTGTGTAGTGGTCAGCTATCCCTGTACACCTGCTACCTACGTCTGTAAAGAGGTAACTTGTACTCCATCACCATCACCACTCTTTGCGGGTTCCTATAACTAGGCTACTTGAGCTTGTAAGGTTATCACCTGGGCCTATAGGGTGGCCACCTATGCATGAGATGCTGTTAACTGATCATACACACCTGTGAGCTATGTATGAATAGTCACCACCTATCCCTACAAGTTATATCTCTATATTGTCATGGTCGGTAGATCGGGCTGCTCTGGTCTCAATGGTGCCACCCATTGTTGTACCATCCGTCAATTCTTGTAACCATTGGTGACTCCAACATCATCAATCTTCCTATGCACTAGCTACTCCTTCTATCCTATTGACACATTTGAATGTGGTGGAGACATTCTTCTCTCCATGTCATCTCTTCGGTACTGAGGGAAAGGTGGAGGCATGTCTTGTGACAAACCAAACTTCCATTTAACCATTTTTATAGGAATTAGTTCGTGTTCTCTGGCACTCCGCCACTGTATCCACCTCAGTAGTTGAAGCTCGTCTAACTCCTCCATCATACCCCTATATGAGGGATAACCATTATAGTGTCTCCACACAATATCGACACTTGAAATCCCCTCTAGTAATCATCTGTAATATAAACCATCATGTGTGACCCTAGCCGCTTTGTGTTGCCCACAAATTGGTACCCACATCTGTATCCAACTTTGACCTGGCGACCCCCAAACCAATCAAGTTAGCGCAAACCTACTAGATACACACATACGATGTGATTATATTTCGAATAGTGTAATAGAAAGGTGTAACAAGAACTAAACTGTCGTAATATCTCATAGGCCCACAACTCCCTACATAGTTACACTAGGAATGTCGCTGCTTAAGAAAAATAGATCTGCTCCTCCATCATATCCTGGAGAATTCCCATCAGTGCTCATAGGAATCTCCCACCCTGTAACACCTTAAACAAACTATTATATTTCTCTTTGCATTACAAGCATTGGCATGTGATTTTCTTTAATTAGGTATGTTTCCTTGATGGTTGAAAATCATGCTTGTTATGGATAAATCATCTTTGCTCTTGGATTCAGTGGACTAAAATGGTATGGCTTTTAGGAATCCATTTTCAATTCTTGTTAATAAGCTACAATTGGATTTTTAGGGTTGAAAACTTATCTCTTTTAACTGACTCATCCTTGGATCAATTCTAGTGATCCAAGGAATGTTTTAAATATTCTTAACAAACTGTTTGGTAAAATGACATTCATTGGTTAAAATACATAATGGACTGAGCCTATTTTGGTTGTAAATTATTTATTATCTTCAAAGACTGAGCCTGAATTCTTTTTTGTGTCGTGCTTGGCTCTTCTTAATTGAACCTTGCAGGGCACTTAATGGCATGAAGGGAAATAGAAACCTGCTTCAAGATTCTTGAGAAAGAGAAAATATAACGTGTGCTAGATATCATAAGGTCTATCCTAATGGGATTTGAGACTCAGGTAAATTTTCCTAACTCTTTCTATGCCACTCTATGTGGGATGACATCCTAACCTAAGTTGTTAATACTAAGTTAGCATGAAGGGAAATAACCTAAGGGATGATAAGTTATTTCAAACCTATTGCCTACACTATTTGGTTAATCTATGTCCTAATCTAGGTGGAAATCTATTGTTTGAAGGTTATATCCTAAGGTTATACTTTTAAATTAACCTAAGATCTAACCTAAGCAAATTGTATCTATCCTAAACTAATGGGTATGAAAGGGAACCTATGGGTCGATTGGAAAGTGGGAGCTAAGAGGTGGTTCCTAAGCTATTAATGAGATGTGATTTTTATTTAATACAACAAAGTACTACTAGATTTGGTGATTACATGGAAATTTAGTGGAACCTACGTGGAGGCATCACTACATTTGGAAATGCACGTGGAAGTTCAATTAGGTTTTGCCAAATTTGGATGGCGGTGGCAAGGAGAGGTAAGTAGGAATATGCAATTTAATGTCATTAATTTGCCTTGGTTTTGGCAAGAAAACTATCTTGGAAGGCATGTTGGCGGATTTGTTGGGGGTTGTTTTGCTTTACATGCTTCACAATTTTTGCTCTGCATGGAGCTATCTTGTTCTTCAAACCGGTAGTTTGATCTTCACTTTGTGGCTATTTTTGATTCGAGGAAAGTATATGAGGCATGGTGAAAAAATATTATTGTTGGTTGATCTTTCTTGGAGAACAAGAGGTGTTTTAAACTTGGCTGGAAGTCTTCTTCGAATTGGTAGAGGCACTATCAGGCATGATAGGCTCTACCCATTAAGATTCTTGCTTTCTTCTAAATGATTCATTAAAAAAACTCTGGTCACTGGATATATATATTTTTACATGATGTATCTGGTTATTTACTTGCATGTTCTCTTGAAATCTATGTGGTTTTCAGAATTTTAATCCTTTGTTGTTAATAGTCACCTTCAAGAAATTTATCTGTACTAGTTTTTGGTGGTATTCAAATGAACTTGTTTTTGAAAGCTCTGTAGATTGTATTCAAGTTTGGTGTTGTCTGAATAGGAACACATTACCATATGTTTTGTTCTAAACTATCATTAAGAGCATTATTTCGTTGAGTTTGTAATAGATTTCCTTGGCTGTTCTAAACTAGCATTGTTGTTTGTTTTCTTCTGTATCTCTGTTTAAGTTTTGTGTTTTGGGGAGTTGTAATAGAGCTCCGTGGATGTTCTAAGCTTGTGTGAAGCTTCATTCTTAGTTATGAGATTTTTTTGGGGCCTTGTGTTCATTTTGGACTAAATGGAACTTAGTGTAGATCTGAACTTCTAGTTGAGCCTTCGTATTCAACACTGTACTTATATTTAGTTCTTATTCTGAACTTGTAGTCGAGTTGTGAGTTTTTCTCTGTACTTTTACTCGAAGCTAAGGTCTTATTCTTAATTATGGAACTGTGAATACTAGAATCACATTGGATTTTTGTGTTGACTGAGCCAGTGTTAGAGTTTGGTAAAGTCTAAACTTATGTCTGAAGTTCATATTTGACATTGTACATGTATTCTATTTTTGTATGTTCTGGATCTATGTGGGAGTTGATGTGTTTTCTTGTTTCGCGAGCTGGGTTTTGGTTGGTTTTGGTTTTGAAAAGCTTTATTCTCTTTTCAGACTATCTTCTTGAAGGGGTCTTGAGAGTTATGTTTTGGTTAGACATAGAATGTGAAATTTCTCTTTGAAACCTCCTCCATTTTGCTTCTTTTGAGGGAATGGTGGTATTCTTTTGTCCTTCAGGACAAACTATGTTCTCAAACTTGACACGGCATGTGAATTTCTGGAATGTACCTTCTTCCTCTCTAGCCTGAGTGAAGCCATGTATTGTGGGAAGCTTGAATGTTTTATTCTTGAAATATTTGGATTGGAACTATGTTCCATTACGCGATAGTTGTATCAGTTATAGAGGTTTTTGGAATGTATTATTTACTTCCTTTTTGTCTTGATGTTGAACAAACTCCTACCTATCATAAGCCTTTGAATGGAACTTGAGAGGCTTGTGATGATTTTGTTCAGTCAAGTTGGAATAATTGTAGGACATTACTTGTCATAAACAAATTGTTTAGTTTCTTACTACATTCTGATCTTTCATCTGATTCGAGGGTTTTATTTGAATGTTGAATTTAAACCTTGTATGCTAGTATAATATGAAGGGATACTATATCCCTGTTCTAAATGCTAGGAAATTCAGTCTTTCGGTTTATGAGTTTTATTGACCCTTGTCTATCTTGCATTGTTGTGTATTTTTATTCGTTGTTGGGTTCCTTGAACGAATCTCCGGGTTTTGGACAGGGAAGTGAATGTTGGTGTGTGTATTTTCCACATCATTAGGTGAGTCATATCACTTAGGTGAGATCCTAGGTCCATGTGTCATTTAGGGGTCATTATGAGATTCCCTTATGCGTTAGTGCGTCAGTGCATTAGTGCGTCATATGCGTCATTGGGAGTTACACTTATATTCTAGGAATGCAACTCCCCCTCTCTACTCGAGTTTTCATGATTGCAGCACTAGGGGTTACTCAACACCTCCTATATGTACACCCCATTTGATCTATGAGATAGAGGATATTTTTGTGGCTTATCAAGGTTTTGCCTATTTTTCAAACCATTGCATGCACATTTCTTTGATTCTCTCTCTTCCTGAGATCTCTTCACGCTGCCGTTCACACGTCTATTGATGTGCACGTCGTCCCTCATGATCCTTGATTATGGGGTTTTTGTACCCTCTTTCATGGTATCAGAGTGGATCTTATGGATCCGTGCACTCATCGGTGTTTCTGTGTATGTTTTCTGGCTTCTGGTGTGATATTCAGAGTTCATTGTGTGTGTCATAATGGAAATTTTGACCATGCGCTTCTTGCATTGATTCAGGTGTTCATGGCTTCATTTTTGGGGTTTAACGGTTTTTGCATCCTTACATGCTATTTTAGAGAGTTTACAGTTTCAGATCTGAGCTCTAGAAGTGCTGGTTTTACTAGTTTATAGTGGTGAGAGGTGCTCCTACATGGATGTTTTCACTCACCTCACTGCTTGTATTGTTTTCAGGCTCCAGATTCATGCTTGCGTGCTCTGTGTTATTCCTTGAAATTTTGCATTTGTATTGGTTGCTCACCAAGTTTACATCGACGTCCTCTACTTGGATAACTTGTTGGAAGGATAAGCTATTCATGGCCCTTTGCACTCTGCCCACGTACAGTCTGTATAGCTTGGGTCTTGTGTTTTCATTAATCCTCATATCTAAACTGGTCGACTCAAACAAGCCTGCATCATTTGGCTCTTTCATTCAAAGGAATCTACACTGTATGTCTCTGGTTGACTCATGTATAGCTTAGTTAGTTTGGATTGTTTGCATCCATCATTATTTTTGACCTGCAAGGCATCATCTTGCATGCAACGGTTATAACCTGCTCTTGCATTGGAAAAAAATGTTTTTTTCTTACAGACCTGCATTTTTCTCCTCCACACGCATTCCCAACCAGGCCAGCCTTCTGTTTAGCTATTTTTTCATCTACTCGAGCCTTCATGTTGCTGTTACCTTGGATCTCCAATAGTTTCCCAGCACCTCCTACGTTTTTTTTGCATAAGAAAACATTTTTTCATCTCCAGCAACAACAAAAATGACTGTAGTTTCAAATAGGCATTTTCAAATGGCAGTTTGGGGTCTTCATTGCCTGTAGCACCTCCAGGCGGTTTCCCCTCACACGTGGACCTGGTTTTTTTTGTTTTTTTCCTTCTCTTGCAGCAACACCACACCTTCAACAACTCAGCTGCTCTCCAAACCAGCACATGGATTCAAGCTCCTCCATGTGGCATTGGCCACTTCAAATGTGAGCCCCCACCTCCTTTTTAGTGTTTTAGGGTGTTAAAAAAATAAAAACATTCATTCATGGCATGTAATAAGGTTTAGAATAATTTTTTACTTGTATTTAATACCTTCCTTCGAGTGTCAAAGACGGAGGGCGAGGTCCGGGGTTAGCAGGAGGCTAATCCCCCCTTGCAAGATAAACAAACCCCTATCTAAAATTTCATGCCATTTCCAATGGGTACCCACACGATACCCTTTGTACCCATTTTGGGCACTTTTTTAATGTGTTTGTAGCATTTATTGCATTTTCTCATTAGTTGTAATCAATTGTTTTGTGCTATAAATTTTGAATCATTGCTCAGATTTGAGCACTTCTTTAGTCAAAGTTGCATGATTTTTCACACATCTACATGATGGAATTATCAGTTTTGTAAATGCAGTACTTTATAAAGTGCCACATTCTGGGGGGGTTGATTGTGCTCTTGGGCCTTCACATGCAGACACATTATCGACCGAGTCTAACGTCTTGCTTTTGTGCATCTTACACTTTTGATTCCACATAACGAAGAGTGCTCTTTCCAAACTTGAGCATTATAGGATCACTTTACAGCCTCCACCACTTCTCACCGGGAGAGGGGAATATTCATCTTGGCATGCTTCCAAGGAATGTTACTTCACCCACGAGGGTCTTTTACCCTTCTTGCTTGGGCCAGTTCTTGGACACGGTGATCATCATCATCTAGAGGACTTCCTCAACACTTGTGACCATGTCTTTGGTCACATGATGATGCATGTCTCCAGATCTCTCTGGTTTCACGTGGCACAATCAGATCCACCTCACCGTGTCTGGAGCATTCTTCAGTCCCTCTTTGGAGACCCTTAACATACTGCCACCATTATTGCTACTGATGATTCAGTTGTCTCCTCTTCTTCATGTGATGATAGTTCCACTGACATAGACTCGCTTGATTCTACTTCTGATGATGAGGATTGTGCACCTAGTTCTGATGTTGAGAGTACTATAGAGGACTCTTCTCCTCTCTCTCACTATTCCAGAGAGTGTTGCCACATCCCACATCTCATCAGATATCAATCAGTCTCCTTCTCAGCCTCATATAGTCATCACACCAGCCTCCTTTCCACTTCTAGTGTGCGAGGCCCATTCCACTCCTCTACCTTCATTGGATGACTCATACCTATCTGACATCACTCTTCTGTTTGTTGAGCCCCCTCATTGGGATGAGTATCTTCCTGACCTTAGTCATCTTTTTGTAGAGTCTACTTGTGATGCACTACCAGTCCCTCATCCATCTACAGGTGTTTTAGAGGAGTTCATCATCTATGTTGTTGGGAGTGCCCCTTCCGGGAATCATGTCACTTCCACATTTCCGGAGACCTTCATTGATCCACCCTTAGCTGTGGATCCCTTTTCTGTTGTGGAGGATGTTCTGTTCCCTTCACATCACTTGGACATCCTTTCTGCAGGTGTTCCTCTTCACTCTGATAGTTCTACGCATGTGGCATTACCTTCGGTTCCTTGGCACTCACTCGCTAGACCTATGTCACACTTCCGTGCACCAGACTCAAAGTTCTTCATGTTGCTGCCTTTAGTTTCCTTTGTGGAGTGGGAAGAATTCCAACACATCATTTATGTCCTTCCTAAGGGCAAGCACATAGTTTGGTGTGGGTTTCTCTTCTCAGTCAAGAGGCAGAGGATCTTATCATCAACATTCTTCTGGGAGTCCTCCTAGAGTTGCAGAGTTTAGATCCGTCCATAACATCTTCTGCATTCCTCTCGTCTCCCTCTTCTTCTCTCTTCTTCTTATTTTCAAGATATTGCCTCTTTGTACATGGGTACCCTTTCAGGCTCGTCTATGGCTGGGACCCATATTTGGCATCTTTCTTAGATTAGAGAGTGTGTTTGTTCTCTTGTGGTGGATGTTTTTCCCATTGGGTTTTCCTTGACTACTTGGGACTTCCTTCTTGTACATGGGTACCTCATTAGGCTTTGTACCCATTTCTCATTTCTGACTTGCCACCTCATCCTAAGTTATAATCAAGGGGGGGTTGGTGTGTGTATTTTCCACATCATTAGGTGAGTCATCTCACTTAGGTGAGATCGTAGGTCCATGTGTCATTTAGGGGTCATTATGAGATTCACTTACACGTTAGTGTGTCAACGCGTCAGTTCGTCAGTGTGTCAGTGCATCAATGCGTCATATGCGTCATTGGGAGTTACACTTCTATTCTAGGAATGTAACTCCCCGTCTCTACTTGAGTTGTCATGATTGCAGCACTGGGGGTTACTTAGCACCTCCTATACGTACACCCCATTTGATCTACAAGATAGATGAGATTTTTATGGATTATCGAGGTTCTACTCTTTTATCGAATCTTTGCATGCACATTCGGTTGATGCTCACTCCTCCTGAGATATCTTCATGCTGCATTCACATGTCTGTTGATGTGCACGTTGTCCCTCGTGATCCTCCCTTGCAGGTTTTTGTACCCTCTTTTAGTGAATAGGATCTCTTGGGTACTGCATGTTATTTAGAGATGGTACTGTGAAATTCATTTAGAGTTTGAATTTGAACTTGAGCTGGGTGAATGGAATTAGGTATTCATTTTGTAAGTTTTGTAATGGAAGTTGGTAATGTGCATTCTGTTGAGTTCTCTTTTGGGAACTAGCTAAAGAATTTACAAGTTTATACTTAATAAAGGATTTCATTTCATAGTATAAATGAAATGAAATATTGATTGGGTCCTTTTCAGATTGAGATTCTTTTTTTGTTGACTGTATAAGTTCATTGATTGAAATTCTCTTTAATTGACTCTCTTCTAAGATGGGAACTTCTTGTGGATTGGTTAAGATAATTTATTTAACTGGAGTATAGCTTGGAGTTTTGGAAAGTTTGATTCCATACCTTTGAATCATAATTTGTTAATATACAGAAGTTAGTAAGACTTTTAGTTATACTGTTTTAAATCTTCTTGGATTGAATTGAGATTCTTGGTTAGATGTTGCCTCTTTATTTATGGACTCCTTATATTAATATCTTGGACTGAGGCAGTATTGTTTTTACTAAACCTGATTCTTTCCTTTAGAAGAATTGTGTCTGAGGAATAGGTATGTATTGATTCTCTTCTTTGGTTTATATGGGAAGAAGAAGCATTGTAACATGAGATTATGCTTGTAACTACCTTCTTTTTCTGCTTAGAAAAGATAAATGTGTATTTCTATTCTTACGGATTATGAAATGATTGAAGGACAAGAAATTTTTACTGTTTTAAAGTAATTGATAGGACCAATTAAGTCTTGTGATATAATTATGAGGTTACAGATTAAATTATGCTCTTTTCTTAAAAAGTGAATTCAAATTCTTTGAATTGTACTTCTTTCTTGATGTTCTTACTTATGATTATTGGTATGATGCATATTAATTGTTTCATAAAAGTAGAGCTGATTAATGAAACAATTAGTGGAAAGCACTTTACTTTAATGATTAGTGCTTATCATGCTCAGTTCATTGAACTGACCCATGCTAGCAAATTTTGCAGATGGACATCGTAAGTGATAAAAGAAGACAAGAAATTTCATGATGCATTGGCTTATTTAATTTTGTATCTTATGTAAAGAGTTTTGATTCATTCTTCAACTGTATTGAAAAAGAAAATTTGTATTCTTTTTTAGAATAGAGACTGTATGTTATATAGTATGCCTGAAATGCATAGTCTTGTAAATGTATAAGTTTATAATGACAAATTTGATGTTTGAGAATTACTTGTATTGGTTGTATAAATTAACTTGTATTTTATAAAGGAAATGGAAATCCTATCTTGATGATATTCTTCATATCTGTTATATGCTTAATTCAAATAAACTTGATCTGTTGGATAAAGGGAATTAGTTTAATTTCCCTTATTAAGATGCAAATTGTTAAGTTGCATAAAATAACGATCTTTATCTAAACAATTCTAACATAGTAATGCAATGTGTTATGAATATGCAGTAAAACTATAGAAATTGTGAAAGATAAGAAGGGTATGAAAAACCCTAACACTTAATCATGTAGAGGAAGAATCTTCCTCACTCAAAGGAATGTAATCTAAAGAATGGTGATATGATCGTTAAATCATTAGACTTCATTTCCTATAAATTCTTCTATAGTTGAACCTATTTGGTGGTTACACCTTCTTTGAATGGTTAAGTTACATTATAATGGAACTTATGATGTTGCTCTCCTATTTTGGATATCTATTCATTAAGCCAAGTAAAGAAAATATAAAAAACAATCTTAAGTTAAAGAAGTTATTTAATTTAACTAATTGAATCAAATATAGAAAAGGACTTATGGAGTGTTGGATTAGGGTTTAGCAGGGTTGCTGTAATCTGTAAAATAATCCAAATTAATAATGTATTAATAACCTCCTTGGGGTATGCGCATTATGATGAGGTAGTTTCTGTAGGATGTTGGCATACGCTAACTTTCAAGCAGGACTGTACCTTCAAGAAGACATGTGGCAACACCCTTCTGCATTGATCATCTAGTTCTACACACAAATAAGGACTTGAACTCAGTTTCTCTCTAGGTAAAGCTAGTAGCATGTTTAGGATAGGTAGTAGCTTTCAATGCCTCAAGGTACCTTGGCACATCTGGTTGACTTAGGTCAACCGAGTATGCCCATATACCCTAATGCATTGTGAGCATCTTCCTATGATAAATTATGTTTCTAACATGGACTAGGGTTAAACCTTGGGCAAGTGGACTGACGGAAGTCAGTATAATGACCAATCTAGATAACAGAAGAGTGAGGTGAAGGACATATTCTGAAATGATGAGTATGCCATCTAGGGATAGTAACATGAAAAGTATGTTGAAAATATTTGGCCAAAGTTTCGCAAGCTATTAGTTGCGTTGTCTTATGTCACCTAGTTTGAAGCAATGTGATATCAAATCAATATTGGTAACAAATATTCAAATAGGTTCTTTAGACAGATCACTCAGTACCCGGAATAGGGTAGGAAAATCCAAGTATACGAGTATACATAAAGTATTCTATACTTTAAGTCAACATGAGAGATCAGTTGGTAGTTGAGTTATGGAATGAGAGATCGGTAGCATACCAAGTCATTACAGTTGCATATGGTTATCTGTTATGAGATTTATTGGCATGGAATTTGTGTTCTAAACTATATTTTATTTAGAATAGAGAACATTATGTTTCAAAAAAAATTTCCTTGTTTCTAAAGTCTTAAAATGGGAATGTTACACACCCTTAGCATCTGGTAAGGAAAAACAACATACCACCTCCATCATCAATAGAATCAATCTTGTCTCCTGAGGATGGGTTTGCATATATATCTCAATAGCTAATAATTGTGCTATGGTACCTCAGCCCACCCATCGACTCCCCAAACACAGCCACTATCGGCTCTACTGATGCCTCTGAAGAAATAGAATACATTGGATCCTCGATGATTGGTAGCTACAGGATCCTGCACGTCCTCTAGGGTGACAATCATCTCACCCATTGATAAATGAAACATGTTTGTCCTTGAATCCCATCTATCAATGAGTTCAACCATGAAGCTAGTATCTTGGGCTATGCACCTATAGCACCAGATCCCAATCAGTCCAACATCCATCATATGCTCCCACTCCTCCGTAGTCACACTAGCCAACATATGCACAAAAAGAGGTGGTACTCTGTCCCACTTCTAAGTTGGTCCCTAGCTTGCAACATCAAACACACCTTTGTCAAGACTTTCATACCCCGAAATCACCTATTACTCACTAAACCATACCCAACAACATCAATCACCTATTATTTAACCTACTTACATATCTTATCCTACCAAACTAACCTTTCTTACCCCTGCTTTTCATTTACCCTAATTGGTTCCAGTCGCCTTGACCATCACCAGTTTTCTGTGACCATCATCGGTTCCATTTAACTGATGTCGGTCACCTAAGGCTTGACTGATACTAGTATCTTTTAAGTTGACTAACATCGGCCAAATCTAGACCGACATCGATCTTTGTTGCGATAACAAAAACACCAAACCTATCCCCACATTATTAAAAAACTCCACAAAATTACCTTAATACTTACAAACACCTACCCAAAATTTCCCTACCCTCATGCCCCATCCTATTTTACCTATAAATGCTATTCCCAGCCTTCATTTCATTCCATTTTACCCTCAAATTTTAATTTACAATCCCCACCCAAATTTACAATTTAAAAAAAACATTTACGACACACTTTTCAACCAAATGAACTACCTCATCTTGGTCTTGTCTCCTTGGTGGCATATCTGGCCACTGCACCAGTAGTCCACCCAAACCCTCTCTCGCCTCTGCCATGTCCAAATCAACTACTTTCCTCTAAACGAATCAAATAAATTGAACCGATCTCATGTACCCACCAATCACACACCAACTACCTACTACGTGGCTCACCAAATCACTTCAAAGTCTTGTACTATCACTTTCCACAAAGGCACTATCTTTATATCATTTTCCCCAATGAGAACAAGTTACAATGAAACCGTAAAAGATATATTTTTCTTTTATAACCCTAACTCGACATGACCAGCATCGGTCATACCAAACCGATGTTGGTAACCTTATAACCAACATCAGTCACCTGCCAATACCATTTCACCTACATTTTTTCCCACTTTGGCCTATAAACATTACTACAATACCTCATACCCTCACTAACACCTATTACACCCTACCCACTAGCCTAAACTACCTATACATTTCCTTAATTGCATTTAGGGACATGTTATTTACCTATACCTTGGCCTTACCCATGCCATTACCTATATACACTGACTGGAGCAATATTTTGTGACCTTTGAACTTGTGTACTTGTTATACCTTGCCATGTTGTTACCAGTATTTTTTATCCTATTGACCTTACCTTTCATATTTCTGTGAAATTTATCCTGACCAAACCTTTGGTTTACTAAAGCATACCTACATGTTCATGTACCTAGTCTATGTTGTGTTTCCAGACCATATCCTATACCATGGATACCTAAATCACTTCAACCTTGTTTGGATAAACCTACCTGTAAGTAAGAAAAATCACTGTAATGAAAGAAATAAACAAACCATGTAAACCTTTCCATCAACATTTTGTGCAAACCTCAAATAAAGGTATCCTGTGAAACCTTGCAAAATGGATGTCAGAAATGATAGTGAGTGATCTTGATTACTCCCCAAGATTTGAATGTAAATTCTACAGATACATTGAACTCAACAGATTTTTTGTATGTCAGATTTGATAGACAGTTTAAAAGGAAAGTAAGCCTATAATTTATAGAAGCAGAAGGTAGTTAAAATTAGTTACACATGGATAAATGAGTATGATAAAAATAACATTATGGGTATGTGTGATAATGACAGAGGTAGTAAATAAATTAACTGTAAAAATCTGCACTTGGAAAGGTGGTTATACGTGTATTTTAATCACCCCCACCTTTTTAGGATTCTAGAAGTGCAGATAACTAGGGTAAGGATAGGGAGTCCAAGTGGAATCTAGGTGGAGTGTAAGTGGAGTTTGATGAAGTGACAGATGACTAGGATGTGCACACACTTTATTAATTAATTATTTAACTAATAAATAATTTAGCTAAATGGGTATAAAGGATACATGGGATTAAATTTAATTAATCCAAAGGAGTAAAATGTGAAGTAATTAATTAATTTAATCAATTAATCACAAATGGATGAATAACAGGGCATACTAGGATAACACTAGGAACAAGTGGAAATAAAAGTGTAATTTTGGGGTGTCTACACTATCGACCTTAGACGATGTAGAGTTTGAAAGATCTTCAACCTGGTACCATGTCACAATCTATACGTGTGCATGCATTCTATTGTCATTACCCATTACATGATATGACCCTTTCCCATAACCCATTACCTAATTTGACCCTTACCCATTACCCAGAGTGACCATACCCTTAGTTAAAACTCAACTACCTTCACTTTTATCACTTATCCATTTGTGAAACCAATCACCAATTCTGTCTCACACCTCATCAATTCCTAGCTTAAGGGGGATCACCTCCACCCATTCATGGGGAAACCTCACTCCCACTTATATTTGGGGCAACCATCAACATCACTTATCAATACAAGATACACAACAAAAATGGGAAAATGTAGACACCAAAATTGGGTCATACTTCCATTAAAACCTCGTTCATTAAATTAACCATATCCTACCCATTCATATCCCCTAGTGCACATGTTAATTGAATTAATTATCTTAATTAAATTAATTAATATCCTCACTTAACAACCTCAACTAACCAACTCACCTAGCCACCTCACTCAAATGACCCACTCAAACCTCATTAATGACCTAAGACCAAGTCTAAGCCTATCCTAACCAACTAGGACTTAGTATAAACCTAGAATTAACTCATATTAACAAACATAAAAATAATCCTACTTATCTTTCCGTGATCCATCACTCAAGACTCAGAAGAAGATTGGAGATCATGCCAAAAATAAAAACAATCTGGCTATTTTTGGCCAACCTATATATTCCTACCTTGACCGACGTCGGTTATATCTCAATCAACGCCGGTCCCCTAACCATTTCTTATTAGGTTAAATACATTTCCAAAAGCCTTTGCCTAAGTTGGTCATTCGATTTAGGATCTCATATGAACAAAGACTTGGAGCACTCAAATTTTTGAAGCACTCACACAAAATAAAACACATGGGAACACTACCAACAACCAGTTGGAATTCATCATTTTCTTCACGATCATAGATTCACATAGAGAAACATGGAAAACTAAAATTCTGTGACATGAATACAACAATGCTTCTCTCTAGATCTATGCCATCATTTTCCTCATCACCTACATTCTCCAAACCTACTCTTCAGTAATTACATAACACCCCTTCATTTATCTTTATTTCCTTTCAGTAAGATTGATTATTCATCTCAATAATTTATCTTTCTCCACATCCATACACTTCCTTCCTCCCACCAATCTATCACCTTACCATACCTAGCTGCTTTTACCTATTTTTACCCTCTTCTAACCATCTCTGAGTCTTCAAGACCATTGTATAACCTCACCTTCACCATTTCTAACCTTTGTGTAATCCCAGAGTGCCTGAAAAATCAATTCCAAGAACTTCTTACTAATTGCCCCTATCGACGCTAGTTAGCCAACCGACATCAGTCATTCTACCTAACCAACATCGGTTAGTGTGTCTGGAAATATACCTCAAACCAACGAGGTCATAACCACTTCCCAATAGCCCAAAATCATTCTTAATATTTACCAGAACTTACCCAGACCTTGTACCAGACCTGTAACCCAACACCAGCCAATCACCTGACCCATTTTTACCTCAATCACCTTTTAACCTTACCTTTATTATTATTTTGTATGAGATACCTAAATCATTTTAATTCCAATAGGATTTTTATTTCATGTACATTTTAAATAACATTAATATTGTTATATAAAAGTGGATTGACACCTTATTTAGGAAGCATCATTCTTCCCAGATCTAGCTTTAGCTAGGTAGTCCACTCATTTTTTTGTTTAACTTTATCTGGTGGTATTGTTTCACATTTACAAGTAGTTACTCCTAGCCAAAAGGGATTTCTCGCAATCAACTTGGATTAGAAAATTAGAACACGTGCACAACCTTCAACTGACATTACAAACATGTATTCCTCCTTGGCCTAATACCCTTATCAGTTTCATTAATTTGCTAAGAATCTGGTGAAATAATAGGGTCAAGTTAAATGAACTCAATTAAAGGCTAATTAAACTCAGTTGAAGGCATTGCAAAAAGTAGGTTAATCGAATAACTATATGGTGATGGTAGAATATGTTACCCGACTAGAGATGCAACGGTGAGTGCGTGGGAGTTAGGGCATTTTCAATGTTTCAGAAGTTGTGTGTTGAATAATGGTGGCGAGAAAACTCTGAACTTAATGAGGCATAGTCTCCAAACTGTAAAATAGGGATAGAAGCATATAGGATTTTATTAATAATCAATCAATAAATTACACAGGTGTAGGCTGCAATATATATATGTATTACACAACCAGATACAAACAATAAAGGATGTTTCACAGGTACACCCATAAACTAATACAAACAATAATATTGTTAAAATAATATAACAACTCCCGTAGTGTTTAAATAAAAACAATAAGATGGTTATATTTAAATATAACCATATAATATTTAATAAATAAACTAACTAATATGTAATGCACAATTAATTAAGGTAATAATATATTTACCCTAACATTCCCCCCTTAATTTTACATTTCCTCAAGGGATGAGAAAAGGAACTCTCTAAACATCTCAAACTTATCACATGCAAGTGACTTTGTGAAGATATCTTCTCATTGTTCAGCTGTTGGAAAAAACTTTAGGTTCTTACATGAACCTGGATAAATAACTCATTATAAAGCTAATATCTGGTCTATTGTAAGTCAGGTAAATGAGACTCCCAATCATCTGCCAATAGAGAGTAGCATTTACCATAGGAGATGGATCTGAACGAGATAACAACAATGTGTTCTCCATAGGTGTAAAAATTGGTGTCTAATCCATCATCCTAAATTTCTTGAGCATCATCTTGGTATATTTTAATTGAGAAACAAAGATATGAGTCTCTATCTGAAATACTTCTAATCAATGACAATAGTGCATCAACCCGAGATATATCATGTCAAATGATCGATTAATATATTTCTTGTAACACCTTGAATTATTGTTACTTCCTCCTGAGTATTCAAGTGTTGATATATGATTTCTTCTGTATAAGGATGTGTTCCTTTAATTGTGAAGTCATGCTTGATATTGATTGTATCTTCTTTGCTCTTGAAGATCCTTGACTGAGTCAGAATATGCTTGGATCTTTTATTTCTTTCATTTTTAGCACCTGAGTTCAATTTGATTTCGGGATGAATTGTGGATTTATCCATCCTTATGACTCAGCCTTGGATCAGTTGCATTGATCCAAGAGATGTTTTAAGTTTATTCATGATGGACAAAAATTATTGACCTTACAAAAGTTGCAAGGTATGAATGAGTTGAATGAGCAATTCCAGAGTTTAACTCAGGCTGATCGTGTTAAATGAATTTGGTTCCAGATATCGTAATATCAGGAAGGCCTAGACCTTAAGCTAGGTAAGAAATTCTGGTGTATACCACAAGCTTAATTTTCAATGCTGGATAGAATCCATAACAGGAATGTTATACCCTATTTAGTTCTAATACTGATCGGTCCTACTTGGGAAACCTAGACTGGATTCGTTAAGGTTAATAACCTTAACCTAAACTATAACCTATTGGTTGAATTATTGTTAATCTAACCTAGCCCTAAAACTATAAGCTTAATGCTCCTAAGGTTAGCTACACCTAGCACTATGGAAGTAAGACTAATGTCTTACCTTATGATCTAACCTATGTTTCTAACCTATCTTAACTAATGATAATGGATGGAGGGGAACCTATGAAGGGGCGCGAGTCATGGGCGGTGGTTTCCATGGAATTTATGAGGTGGATAAGGATGAAGGACTTGGGATTTGGCAGAGGTTGCAAATGGATATTGTGACTTGACATGGCAGTATCACCAAACTTGGGAATGGTTGTTTATTTTCATTTGGAAATCACCAACTTTGGCAGTCGGTGGTAATGGAGAATAGGTGGGAATATGGGAGTTAATGCAATTGATGAACTTCGGTTCCCAAGCGCGGATTGCTTGGGAAGGCATGCCAATGGAAAATTGTTTGGTTGTTTTGTTTTCCATGCGTTCCATTTTTCTCTCTGCTTGATCACTGGTTCTTCAAACCTGTCTACTCTGTGTTGCATGGCAACTTTGAGAATATCTAGCTCCTTTCTCTGTTGGGGAAAGTTTATAAGGCATGAAGGTGACAATTTATTGTTGTTTAATTTATCGTGGAAGAAGAAGAGAAGGTGCGAGCACATTCAGAGGTCTTCTTCAGATTTTTAAGCGACACTATCAGGCATGATAGGCCCTAACTTTTAAAAATATTGCTTTCCTTCAAATGCTTTCATTAGAACAACTCTGTTCAGATGATTTTTGGTTCAGTTGGTTAAAATGGTAGCAATGTATGGAATGCCTGCTGTTTTTTCATGCTGGTTCGATTTTTCTGTGGAATCCTTGCTGAGTGTACATTTGGATTCATTTACTGTTGAATTATCTTGCTGTATTTTCATGCTGGTTCGATTTTCTGTTGAATCTTTGCTGGATATACTTAAAGATTTTGACTTCTGTTGGAATGCTTGATATGTTTTCATTTTGGTAAGACTCCCTTGAAATGTTTGCAAGGATTTTATGTTGAAAACGACTCTGTTGGAGTCTTTGAAATGTTTTCATATGATTTTGACTTCTATCGAAGCCTGGTTGTGAGTACTTGTTGAAAACGACTCTGTTGGAGTCCTTGAAAAGTTTTCATATGATATCGACTTCTGTCAAAGCCTTGCTATGAATTCTTGTTGGAAACGACTCTGTTGGAGTCCTTGAAAAGTTTTCATATGATATCAACTTCTGTCAAAGCCTTGCTGTGAATTCTTGTTGGAAATGAATCTGTTAGAGTCCTTACTGTATTCTCATGTGAATGCGACTCCTGTTAAAGTCCTTGATGTGTTTGCGTGTTGGCTCAGCTTCTAATGTAAGTCCTCGCTGTGAATACTTATAAATATGACCCAGTGCAAATGTTAGTTATGTTTATTTATGAATTCGACTCAGTTGTAAATGTTGCTGTGTTCTTTATAGTTTCGACCCAATGCAAATGATCACTGTGTTTATTTATGAATTCAACTCAGTTGTAAATGTTGTTGTGTTGTTTATAGATCCGACTCAGTGCAAATGTTTGTTGTGTTTTATTAGGGATTCGACTCAGTAGAAATGTTTGCTGTGTTTGTTTTTGGATTCAAATCAGTTGTAAATGTTGCTGTGTTGTTTATAGATCTGAATCAGTGCAAACATTTGTTGTGTTTGATTAGGGATTCAACTCAGTAGAAATGTTCGCTGTGTTTGTTTTTGGATTTGACTCCATTGAAATGGTTGCTAGGTTTGTTTATGGTTTCGATTTCTGTTTATGATGTTACCTTGTCTCTTGTTCGACTGAGATAACGAGTTCCTAACTGTGCCATGTCAGGCGTTGGCATTGGGTAATTTCATAATTGAAGAATGACATGGAAAGAATTGTTGGCTCTAATTTGGTTGGTTTATTGATTATTGCTTGTTTGCGAGATCTCTTGTATTGCTTAATAGCTGCAGGTGATTTTATAATTGAATTTTGATGGAACTGTAGTTTCTTCTTATGATCTCGACTGATTTAGTCGCATGCGTATAATGTATTAGCGTTATTCTTGAGAAGTCAGTATAGTCTTGAACATGATTGAATGGAAATCTGATTTTCCTCTGTTTCCTCCTCCTAAGCTGTAAAGTATATGTTGATATATAACTGTAGGAATAAGAAAATAATCTCTCCTTGTCTAGAAACTTTGAGTGCATTCTTCTTTGTACCCTTATGTGAGCTCTACGGTACGGGCTTAGGAAGAAAAGACTGTTAAATTGTATGGAGAGACTGGTAAAATTGTATTGCAGTATAAGTTGGTGTACATGTCAATACCATTGAAATAATGTAATGATTATAAAGGAATCCCATCAGTTGAGCTTGCTGGATGTTATAATCTACCTTGTGGAATTGTTAAAAACATACTTGTTGGATACATGAACTGTTAGGAAATTCATTTTTTGAATGGAATAATTTAATGGATTATTGTTGTCCTTGGGATGTTTTGTAATCATTTTGTTCTTATTAGTCCCTAATATATATGATGAATCATCTGAAAAGTATTTAGGATTATTGGTAACTATAATGGGAGTCATGCGTTAAAAGTCATGCTAGAATTATAGAAAGATGATTAGCCTGATTTATGTTTAAGGATTTGAAGAAATGATTTCATTTAAATAGGTTGTTTAATGAGAGCAATTGGTAGAATGCAATTGTTTTAAGAATTAGTGCTTATCATGCTCAGTTCACAGAACTGACCTGTGCTAACAATTTTACAGATGGACATTGTACGTAATAAAGGCACGTAGATCTGATATGATGTTCAGATTGTGCAATCTGGTTTTATCATGAATTCCTATTTGATATCTCTAAATTGTAATATAGTAAGAAGGTTGTACTTTTGTTGTTGAGTATTGTATCCAGTATGCCGAAGTGCATAAGTTGTAATTGTATGGATTGGAATAATTAAAAAGGGGGAAAAGATGTTACTTATGTGGCTATATTTTTAATTGATGGAATTGATCTTCTTAGGTTCGATTGATTTAAGTGCATTTTTATTATTTTATACCTTAGAGTTATTTGGACTCTCTAAGTAGGCGTTGTAAAAATTATGTGACTGAATACTTCATGATTGATTAGTATTTCTTTATGTTGTGAATAAGGCTAAATTGGAAAATTGGTCCACTGTTTACGGGAAGTTAAGGATAAACTACATCACTATAGGTAACTGAATTAGGAAGAGTAATCTATTACTTCCTATCCATGATATAAGTCAAGAAAAAGTAACTGATGATTTTTAATCACTTTATCTTAATAACAATCAGTAAGTTATATTCCAGTTTTGAGAACTAATATAAACTTATAGAGGTATAGTTAGCATTTTTATGAGAGGACTTAGGGCTAACGCCCAATTTCGTTGATTAAGATTACTGTGAATCAATGAACTCCTTGACGAGATCTCAAATCTATTAAACTTCTCTCTTTGAAATGGATCTTAAATAAGTAAGGCAACTCAAAGGTGAGGAACCCAGGGGTTGGGAAAAGACTACCCAGAAAGGAGAATCTTAGAGTATAATTTCAAATCAACGTAAATAACACCTTAAGTTAAGTAGATCTTTCCGAGGTGGTTTGTAGGATGTCGGCACATGTCAACTGCAGGGTTGTACCTTCAAGAATATTAGGATCTTCTTGAGGATACAACAATGCAGGTGACTTATGGCGACACCCTTTGCATTGATCTTTAAGATTTACACCTTAAGCTCGAACAATTTTTTACTCTGGGACTAGTTAGGAACATGGTCATGTTATGAGGCTACCCTTGGAGACTCGGGGTACCTTGACACACAGGGTTAACTAGGGTTGACCCAGTATGTCAGCTTATCCCTAGTCCTCGAGAGCATCCTTATAATGTTGTCATGTTATTAATCTGTTCCTGAGTGAATGACTTGGGATGGAGGAGGCTGACAGAAGTCAGTATAAGACATTCTATATAACATCGGAGTGGGGTGAAGGATGTATTCCAGATTGACGAGTATGCCGTCAAGGAATACGAGACATGAAAAGTATGTTTCAAATCTTTGGCCAAAGTATCGCAAGCTGCTGATTGCGTTGTCCTATGTCACCTAGTCTAAGGGACGTGATGCCGATGAATAATGGTAACAATTATTCAGATAGGTTCCTTGGACAGAGCATTCTGAAATCCCAGATTAGGGAAGAGAACCGCAAGAGTGAAGTGTTAAAATAAAAATGCCAACTCTATGATACCCATGAATAGATCGGTAGATCACCGAGTCATGGAATGAATAGATTGGTGGTTCACCGAGTCATTACAGCTGCATATGGTTATCTATTATAAGAATGATTGTTTTGATCTATGAGTTCTAAATTATGTATTTAGAACTAGGAAGCACTTATCAAAAAAAAAAAACTCTTGTTCTAATGTATTAAAATGGGAACGTTACATTTCTTCATTACATCAATCATCCTCACTGAACTACCAGTGATGACTAGATCGTCGACATAGACAATAAAAATCACAATCTCCCCCCCTTGCTTTTTGAGGTAAAGATTAGGATTGTATGGATTTATAAGAAATTCATGTTGTGTGAGATGCTCATCAATTTTGATGTACCATGCCCGAGGTGCCTATTTGAGGCCATACAGAGATTTCGTGAGTTTGCATACCTTTTCTTCTTGAACAGGTACAACATATGACTCAGGTTCAGTCATATAAACTTCTTCTTGTAAATATTCATTCAAGTAGGAACTTTTTACGTCTATCGGATGGAATGTCCAACCAAAATATGCAGCTAGAGAAAAGATCATCTTGATCATTTTGATCTTAGCTATGGGAGCAAATGTCTCCTCGTAGTCAATGCCTTATTTTTGTGCATACCCCTTTACTACTAGTCTCACTTTATACTTGTCTATTTTCCCATTTGCTTTGTACTTTGTTTTGAATATCCATCTGTATCCAATGGGTTTCTTCCCTGGTGGAATATCGACAAGCTACCAAGTGTTATTTTTTATTACTGACTAATATTCATAGTCCATGGAATCATTCCAAGCTTTTGAATGTAGGGCTTCATGGAATGTAGAGGGCTCATCATACTCAATAACTCTACTCATCAAAGAAATTTCACTTCTTCTCTTGCTTTACTGCGAGTCTGTGGTCTAGGGGTGGATGTATCCAGGTGGAGCATCCATTATTGCATCTCGTAACATGTTAGTATATGACTTGGGCATATGATGAACTGTTCCCATGGGTCGTGGTTCTATCAGATCATCATCATCATCCCCATTATCACTTTCATCATCAGTGGGAACATCATCTTTAGTTTTTACAACTGGTGAAGAATCTACATCAAGTGAGTTTGGAGGAGGAGACTTTGCTTCCTTCTTCTCAAAGAACTCAACATCTCTACTGGTGTAGGGTGTCTTGGTCTTTGGATCCATCAATATGTACTAAAGAGTCTCTTAATTGTACCCAATGAAGATGATTTTTTGTGATTTCATATCCAATTTATTTCTATTATGCTTGGGTATGTGCATAATTGTTTTACACCCAAATACTTTGAGGTGTGCAACAAATGGTTTCTGCTTTGACCATGCTTAATGTGGCATTACTTCGTCAAGAGAAACTATGGGCACTCTGTTCAACAAATACATTGTTGATATTTTTTGATTCTACCCAGAATGTCTTTGCAAGTCTAGAATCATCAATCATGCATCACACCATTTCCATGATAGTATGATTTCTTCTCTCAACAACACCATTCTACTGTAGTGTGTGTGGAGGAGGCATTTGTCGATGAATCCCATGAGCTTGTAGGTAGTATTTGAAATCATCACTGGTGAATTCCCCCCTCGATCTGAGTAGAGAGTTCTGATGTGATGACCAATTTTGTTCTCAACAGGTACTTTGAACTTCTTGAAGGTTTCAAAAGCTTCACTTTTCTTGTGAAGACAAAAAATCCACATTTTTCTCAAATAGTCATCAACACAAAGCATGAAGTACTGAAATCTAGAATGACTTGGTTGCATCGGACCACAAAGATCAGTATGAACCAGATCAAGCTTGCCATGAGCTTGAAAAGTACTCTTTTGGAATGAAGCTCTGTGTTGTTTTCCTGCTAGACAATGAGGAAACTTATCTGTATCCTTCTGAAGAGATGGTAACCCATGCACCATATTGCACCGGTGAAGTGTCTCAAGATACTTGAAACTAACATGACCAAGTCTCTGATGCCACAACTGTGCTGAGGTAGAGTTCTTAGCCACAAGTGCCTGATCATCTCTATGGACAAAATCAAGCTAGAACATGTGTCCCACATTGGAGGCTTTTGCAATTATTTTCGAGCCTCGTGATTTGTCTCGAATTAAACATGTTTTCTTGCCGAAATGACTATCAAAGTCAATTTTTAAGTTGTGATCTAGGAGTTGACTGACTGACAGAAGATTTTTAGTCAACCCAGGGACATATAAGACATCTGATAGTCTACAATTGTGTGAACCAAGGGGTAGAGAAATGTTCTCAATCCCCTCAACTGTATATGAAGAATCATCACCCAATGAAACATGGTTTTTTGAAGGCGTGTCCCTCATTGAAGTAAACCAGTCTCTGTGGCCGGTCATGTGTCAAGTGGCTCCTGAATCAACATACCAGGAATCACTAGATGACGTGGAAGGTTCACTTGATTGAGTAGTGTACAAGTAGTCTTCATTATCTGAATGTTCTTCTTGCTCAACAATATTTCCTTGTTGATGGGGTCTTCTTTTCCAATTCCCCTTTTTCTTCCCTTGATTATAGTTTGTATGTCCCTTATGAGATTTTTGGTGTTGAGGTCCATAATTACTTGATGAACCTTTCTTGTATGTATTATACCAACAATCTTTCAACTCATGTCCTCTTTTGTAGATTGGACATTGCTTCTTCTGTTGTTTGTCCCCTTGATGTTGATATTGATTATGATGTTGGGACTTTTGATAGGAATTAGGTTTTCCTTTACCTTTTCCTTTCCATTTTTGATGAGAAGAAATTTCCTACTCCTCTTCATCATCCTTGTTATGCATGGCTTCCTCTTGTTGCAGTAGGTTTACCAGCTTGTCAAAACTAACTATCATATCTGACAAGTTTAGTGTTGTTACAAAAATGTGGTAAGAAGAAGGGAGTGCTCTCAGAAAAATGGGAATGAGAGCTTCATCTGTGACTGCTTCTCCCAGGGCTAGAAGTGAAGCCCTCAACTCTGCAACTCTTCTCAAGAAAGCTTTGATTTTCTCATTTTAATTGAACTTCAGTGTGTGTAACTGACTCTGCAAATTTAGAATGACATTCTTGTTTTTGGCCTCATATACTGTGCTCAACTTATCCCATGCTTCTTTGGCTGTTTTGGCATCTCGAATGTGGGGTTGCACATTGTTAGACACTCCAAACAAGATGATGAGCTTGGCCTTCTGATCTGATCTATCAAACTGTCATTGTTGTGTTGTATTAGTTGTTGATCTGGTCTAGAGTACCATTCACAACAGGCCAGATCTCTTCAAACTCAAGTTGTGTCTTGATTTTTGTCTTCCATGTAGCATAGTTGTTTCCTCTGAGTAGTTGTGAATCTGGAAGAAAAAATTTGGGGGCATTGGTGCCCATTTTATAGAAATCACTGACAAGGTTAGGCTCTTATCACTCCAGGTATAAGGTCTCCCAATCTATATACCATCAGTGTTGACATACCAAACCTTTCTATATACAAGCCCTTCTGATATACCTAGTTCACGTGGAAGAAGCTCAACTCACCTTTCTATATACCTGGAAGTATGTTAAAGAGGCATTAACGTATGTGAAAGAATTTAATACATGGTACCAAGACAATACTGAAAGGGCTCTGTGTGATTATTGACACCGGCTCAAAGAAATATCCTCATACACATGTGTAACTTCGCTATATACTTGGATAATTTCTCAGTCTGGATTTATGTCATGCAATCATTCACAAATGGATGGGATGGCTCATAGTGTGTGAACTATCTCCTTATTACTCCCCGTCGATTTAAAGGTTCGATGCCCAGACGACATTGTTATAGCTATATTAGGCATTAAGTGTAGTAGTAGTCACGATGGATTTACTCGTAAGCACTTCTCAGGATTCACTGTATATACCGAACCCTACAAATGAGTTCTCGGATCTTATGTGTGTTTTAGAACCAAATTTTACTATTTTGTATTATAATTCTCTACCAGATTTTGAGTAGTTACAACTGTTTACGATTGACTATGAAACCTACAAATTAGTATAATATATAAAGTATATAAATAAATTCAAAATGTTTTGAAAAAATTGAATGGCAGGAAAACAATTTGTTTTATGGGCCTTGGTGGCCTCCGAAGCCCAAAATGATCCACTACGCTAAAAATTGTAAAATAATAGCTGAAAATGATTTTTTGGTATACTTACTTTAGAAAAAGTTGCTCGGAATGAAAAAATAAGAGGTATAGAAGAATTTTGTTTTTCCCTAAAATAGGGTTTTTTCTGACTAAAATTTTAGAAGCCTATTTAGTCATAACTAAGAGTTTTAGGGACCTCTAAATTTGGCAGTTTCTCCAATTTTTCCACTAAAATTTAATGATTTTAAAGTTTGTGTTAGGGGTGGGGGTTAAACCCCAAACCTCACTCACCCAAGACTCTCCACTTATCCAACCTAGCACTTTAATGGTGCTTATGCAATGAAATAAAGCATATAATAACTAAACAACCTTTTGAAATAAGAACTTGACCTGTGAATTGAGGACATCGTTTCTCAGGCACAACTCAGTCGAATGGTGGAAATTTTAATTCACTCCAAATAGGGGTTGACTTGTGTACGTAGGGAGTGTGGCTCCTTGGTTGAAATTTATCAGCTGGCAATTCACAATAAAATGACTATGTTTTAGCTTGCATAAATACACAATGCAAAACACAATCTCTAACTCGATTTGACACTGCAACTCACCAATGAGCGATGTATAGCTTGACTGCCTAAGTAAAATAGCTTGTTCAACGTTCAATTCACTTAAAAACCAATACAAATCAATGAATGGCTCATCTAGGATCTTAGAAGGGGATCAAGCTTGGTCCTCAAAGTTGGAACACAGATAATAATATATGGGTAACTAAGTATTCCTCTAGATGTAGAGGTAAAAACCCTATTGGGGAAATTGTTTTTTTCTAAAATTAACTTCCAGGGAAAACATTTTACTTGGTGACTGGGGGTACCAAGGTAAAAAAATTTTTTCATTACAAACACCTGGAGAATGACATGAGGTTGTGGGGATGCAGGGTATTCTAGGAAGTTGCTAGAGGCAACACAAGCTCTCCTGGATTACAGAATCTTCTCCAAAACTTTTTGCTTCCTCTCTCCAACCTTCTTTGCTTCACAAGTATAGATTCCTATTCTAGTACCAAATGTAAAACAGGGACAGAAGCATGTAGGTTTTTATTAATAATCAATCAATCAATCACACAGGTGCATGATGCAATATATATATGTATGTATGTATTGCACAACCAGATACAAACAATAAAGGATGTTATACAGGTACACCCGTGAACTAATTAAAACAATAATATTGTTAAAACAATATAACAACTCCCGTAGTGTTAAAATAAAAACAATAAGATGGTTATGATTAAATATAGCAATATAACATTTAATAAATAAACTAACTAATATGCAATGCATAATTAATTAAGGTAATAATATATTTACCCTAACACAAATGAATCAGATCCCGAAGTCCAAAATGAAAAGTTGATTTTGGAGTCCTTGGTGGGACAATTTATGGGTTTTGGTTGCAAGTTTGATGTGATGAGAAGCCTGAAAGGATCGGCTCACAAGTTCCAAAGTGGGGAGATGTCAAAAATGAGCTCAACGTGGCGTGCCACATGGGTTCGGAGGTTGAATAGTTTTGGGTTTTGGGGATGGGTAGTTTCAGAGGTCCCCAAGAGTTGGTTTTAGTTTTGAGAACACTTAGAGTCTGAATGGAATGGGCTTAAAACCCCCAATACTACAAACTCCTACCCATTCCATTCAAAAGTGCCGACCAAGTCAGACATTAGAGACTGAGCTGCCTTGGAAATTTTAAGTGGTATGTGGAAAAGAGAGCAAATCCAGGTAAGATGGTGAGTTGGAATGTCAAGAAAAGGAAAATGGGCATTGAAGACATAGCTCAGTGGTGTAGGGAATAACTTACTGGTAGGAGAAAGCAACTCGGTGGACTTGCAAGAGCCCAAGAAGACCAAAATAACTCTCAATATTCAAACCTTGATATCTCATGCATTTTTAATCCAACTTCAATAAAAGTGTACTTGTTGGAAAGGTTGTTTGGTGTAGATTTTAATGGTAAAGGTTAAATCTAGTTCCCTTGAGAATAAATGAATGTAAAATCCATTCAAACATCGAGGATGAAAATGGTATATCTCCCAATGTACTCAACCATTTCTTATGAATTTATAGTCATTGGAAAGGTAATTTAAGGATCCTCAATATGGAATCATAAAATGTAAGATTTTGGGGGTTCTAGACATTCAAAAATAAAGAGGAATGTAGTGGAAGGTGAAGGTCATTAATGGAGGTTGGTGAAAAGTAGGGTCATCATGAAGCTGAAGGAGCTAGACTAGACCAGAGGTGTAATCACAACATATTTCTTCAAGCATAAGGCACACCATTAATGAAAAAAAGATATTTTAAAGATATTTAAGCACTCATTATAGATTAAATAATGGATTTTTATGGGTTTTGGAGAAATTTCAGATTTTCTTTCTCTTTTTCATCTCCTCAAATTTCTTTTATAAATATTTTAAGGTGTTTTACAAGAAAAAGGATGATCATTTTTCTCCTCCCATGCACCCAATCTCTTCTTGGGGATTTGAATCCTTCTCTAGATATGTAATGGCTTCATGCCTCTATCCCACATGCAATGTACTATGTATACTTCATAAACAATACAAATTGTTTTTTTTTGTTAGTTGTTTTAACCTTTGCATGTTTTTTCATCTATCTTACCTATCATTATAATAGGGTGTTCTATGCATATCTCATTGTTATTGCAAGATATGGATGGTTTTTTCTTATCAGGGATGGATATTTTTTGCATTTCAGTTTTGTGTTGTAGTTGTTCAACTTCTTCTTAATGTATTGGTGGGACTTGGGTTTGTGTTGCATTTGTCCAACCTCCCCAAGATTCACCCTTTCTCCATATTATAGGGTTTAGAAGTGATTATCACTCCTCTCTTAGTGTGTCACCACTCATAATGTAGGTTTATTTCATAAATCCTTCTCTCCCATCCCCTTGGAAGTCTTAGATTAGGGTTAGGGAGTAGTTGTGACTGTATTAGGAGTAGTTAGTGCAAGGTAGGCTAGGAGCAGTAACACACCTTCTCCAGAAAGCTTTCCCACTTGAAAATTTCCACACTTTGGGAAAATCTCCATGTTGTCCAATCACACCTAATTCCCCATTAAAACTCAAGAAATTTGAGGGAGGGGTGCTGTGATTTTTCATCAACATTTTTGGCACGCCCGGTGGGACAACAAGAAGTGATGCAACCTAGAATTCAACATGAATAACCTAGATGCACTGGAACATCACCCAGCCTAAGCTGAGTGCTCACCCAAAGTGCACAAAGGTATGAGGCCCCTCCTTAGAGTTTCTTATGCATGATGTGAACACGATGAAGATATAAGTAATTCAGATCCATAAATATCATAAACATTTCACAGAGCATATTCTAGATCTAGATCTTAAAAATTCATGAATCAAATGATAAACATAATGAAATCAATAGTGTTAGAACCAATTATAGTCATGTTTAACACCATTATTCACCCAATATAATCCATTATATTAAACACAGTAAATGAATAATCTTCTTATAATAAATAGTATCATATGTTTATGTGCGCATCAGATATGACATCATAACTCCATAATAACTCAGACATAGATTAATACATATTTATAAGGGTGGGGACTTGCCCTTCACCACTTACACACTTCCCAAAATAGGTCACATCCTGAAAATAGTCATGCACCTTTACAATAACATGCACACATGAAAGTGCCCTAATAATATATCTCTTATAGTTATCTAATAGTAGTACTCCTATTATTAACTCAAACTCATGCATGGCGCTTAGTGGAAGCTCTTCCCAAAATAGCATTTATGTGTCACAAAAGTCTCCATTCCATTGTGTGCTCCTAATGCTATCTCCAAAAATATCCCGTAACCATGAAAATGACTAAGCCCAGAATCAATCTTTATCTTTTGCATGTGTTTCCTTCCTATACTTGTGTGCCTTCAAATGTGCCTTGCTCATGTGTGTGAATCTTCTGTGTGCCCTCTCTTTAGTTTCATATTTTGTCTACTCAAAATTACCCCACACTGAACTACATTTCCATCCCAAAAATGGGGTTCCTCCCGATGTTCCCAAAGAATAAAGAATAAGAATGGAAATAATGTAAAGCATTACTTTACAAAGAATATAATTCTATTCTACATCACCCTTTTCTTCAACTGGGAGGATCAAATCTAGATATTCTTCTTTAAGCTCATCCTCCAAGGCTTGCCAATCATTCAACACATTGCAGGTCTTCTCTGGAATGTCTGTGGAAATGGATTCCAACTCATCTTGGTTCATCTCTCCCTTTTCATTTTGCAATACTAGGACAATGTTAGCCATACCAAACATCCTTCTCTCAATAAGATCCATCTTTTGTGCTATGAGATTTCCAAGCTCATCCAACCTCTCCTTATGTGGATGTTTTTCTACTGCAAGGGCTTCACGCTTTTTCTTTACTAATGCCGATCTCTCTGTGCACCCTAAAATATCATCCTTCATTTCCTTCAAGACTTCATTATCTTCTTGTAGACAACTGTACTTTGGTCAAAGCACAATTATTCCTAATATTGTAATAACTATTCTCCTTAAAAATTGATGATACCTCATCAACTTGACTCCTCTAACTCATTATTTATGAAATTCTTTTGGTTGTATGTCTCCTATAAACCAAGTAATGGGGTTAATATAATCCTTTATTTTCTAAACCATCTTCTCATCCTCTTCTATACGACTTTTGATAACTTTCTAGTCTATCAATCCATTTCATTAGATTGATTATACCTCTCAAAACTCTCTCAAAACCCTAATTCTTCTCTAAATAGGATTAACTAGCCTAACCTATTTTAACTAATCCTAACCATAATTAACCTCTTCTAAACCTAGTCAAAACTTACTTTGACTCACTAATCAACTTTTTGACTCCCTTTTAGTCCCTCATGCACCAAAATTCCTCCACTTTCCCAAATGGAAAACTATAAATAGCCCACTACCCCCCTCTCATTTCTAAGAACTCTCCTTCTTCCTAACATAAACTATAGTATTTTGCTTAAGGTTTAGAGATTATTTCATTTCTTTTCTTAAGTTATTACTTTTTCCATTGCACTACACGCCAAGCTTTAAGTAAATGGGAAGAACCATTGGCCTTGAAGCCATTAATGGTGATCTCCCATTCTCATAATCACAAAATGATTACTTAGAATCATTACTAGGTTCATTTTTAAAGCTTTCAAGAATAAAGGATTACTAAATATGTTAGGTTGCTTGTTTCTTTCAATTTTAATACATGCAAAGTGATGAATCCTTATTTATTTCTTATCTGATGGTCCACTAACTAGTTTCTTAAGAGCCTTTGGGGTTTCTTTAGAGATTCTTACCCCATGTCCATGGATTTCACAACTTTTCATTGAACACACTTATAATATAGTTCTAATCCTGATCACTGCTTCTAGAGTTGTACATATGTTCAAAGCTTGGTCTACTTTCTTCAGGCCATCTTTTAAAGTTTGGAGCAATTCTTCGTAAGATGAAATATTTCTAACCACAGAGGCCCTTACTCTCTTTCTTCTTGTTAAAGGTCCTTTGGATTTGGCATGTTAATTGATCCATCCTCAAGCACTAAATCAACTAATGTATGCACATAATGAATATCCGAAGGAAAATGTTTAGGTATCTTAGACTCTAAGTTTGGTCTTGCTTTCAGGACACAATCGACAATTTATTCTTCCTTGTTGATGAAGTTTTCATTCATTTTCTATTCTAAGTCCTTCTCTCCTTTTAGATGTGCTACTTTTACATCTTTTTCCTTGTTATCTTCTCATAGCACTCTAATAGTGACATCCTTATCTATGTCCCTCCGCACCACTTCTATAGATACCTTAACTAAGGCATTGATCACCTACTCATCAGACATGAGAGTGGGATTTATATTCATGTTCCTGCTCTACGGTACCTTCTTCATTATTATTGACACACATGACTCCTCACATACATAAAAAATCAGGCTTATCCATGTGATTTTGCATGGACCAAGAAAACAATTTCCTCATACACATAGTTGCCATGTATGGATAAATCAACTCCCATCCATGCAACCCCTTAAGGCCCATTGTGCTCAAAAAATGAGCACAAACAATTTTACTTGTGTCCTCAGCATAGCCCATACTTGGCCCAACATACTCCCCACTAGTTCTCTTCATTCTTGGCCCCTTAGGAACTTGAGTGCCAAGGTTTAGAATTAGATATTCAATGTTTTGATCAATATCATGCTCTATTTCTTTTGGCTCCTCTGCACCTTCCTCTTTATCCTTCATAGCCTCATCCCTGAGTTCTTCCACATCTTCTGGCTGTATAGGGATTCTAAGTGCACTCTCTGCAAACTCCTCTGCCTTGTCACTCAACTTTTGTTTTCTCTCCTTACTCTCAATTGTATCTTTCTTAGGAGAGTTTCATGGTGACCTTGTTATAGGTTGTGAAGGTCCCATGCCTTGGGCCCTTATTCTTTTGAATACCCTTTTAAAGCGGCACTCTCCATGGAATAGTTCCACGTCCAAGGCTTCATATTATTCTTGTGCCTGAGGTGGAGTACCAGTGCACTCAATCTTTATTCTATCTGTGGGCTACCTTCAGCCTCTATGATCTAAGCCATCATTATATTCACGTTCTTTTTCCTCCTCATCTACCACTATAGTTTTTGCAGGTTATGGGGCTGACACGTTCTCTACTATATGTTTTCCTTTAGGCAAACTTGGGAGTGTGAACTCATTTTCTACATACTTGTTATTCTCCATCTTAGGCTTAAGCTAAAGGTATATAAGAATGGCTCCACTGTCCATAATAGCCAAGCTTACTGGATTCATACTTATGACATCTGAGATGATCCTCTCAATGTAGACAGTCTGGCTTAGATACAAATAATCCTTCCTCATAGTGTGGTAGTCACAATATAACTTGTCTACATTAAATTTCAGGCGGCACGCATTAGTAAATTGATGGAATAATGCCTAGAAGTAGCACACTGTGAAGGCATACAATAGTTTACACCATGGGTTCTATGCCCCATCCCTCATAGAAAATCACATGATGTAGAAGTGTTGGTACACTGACAGAACTATACTAGCCTTTCCCACCACCAAAGGCAACTCCTTAGGAATATGCCACTCCTCCTCAAATGCCACGTGAAGTTGGTCATACCACATTTTTGTCCTCTACTTAAATGGCCCACTTATTGATCCTTCACATAAATATTTGTCAAACCTCTCCATGAAGGACTTACTTTCCATGGGATACTACCAGATCTTGTTCTTTGGCCCATTGGGCACTCTAATTTCTACAAACACAAGGGAAAGGAAGATAGTGCCAAAACTTATCTTCTCTCTTGTGTGTGCTTCCTCAACAATGGTGTCCACAATATAGCCTGCTAGGTTGTAGAATACTCCTTGACACATTTTCTTTGCAACATGTAGCCACATGGTATTCACATGTGACCATCTCTCTTGATCATTCAACTTCATTACCAGATGTGTAGCTTCCTGCACTACTAGGTACTTATTCATTTTATCAATTTCCATTCAGCACAGACCCTTAGTATGCCCCAAATCCTTTCTTATCTCTATGATTTTTTATTTATCAGTCAAATTACTAGCAAGGTCTACCCCTGTGCCCTTCAATATTTTCAAAGATGAAATCAGGGCTGTTGTGATTCTAACCATTTGTCCAGTGAAATATAAGAAGTCCTCATGGAATCTTCTCATCAGCCATTGGTATAATGGTTCATACTTTCCAAAAGATAGGAGGTCATATAAATGAGAGAGTCCTGTGTGATTTAATAATTTCTCTCCAATGTCCTCATATACTAGCATATCCTCCACCACACACTTGTTGGTCTCTGTATTCAACAATGTGTCCAACTCTTTCTTATTGTCAGATGTATGGTGGTTGTAGTCACTTATTTTGAACCTGCGGATGTGGGAATCTCACTCTTGTATGACTATCATACCTTGTGGGTACTGTATCCCTAAAAAATTACTCTTAGGAGCAATATCAACTTCATCTTTTACCTTCTTATTTCCTTTTGTTCCTTTGGTAGGTGCTTTCTTTGGTGCCATTTTCAAAATCAGGCCTTCTGTCTTTTATAATGAGAAAGTTCAAACCTTAGCTCGAATATGTGTGCCCTAGCTTCTTTTCAATGCTTCTAATTTTCTCAAACCCTTCACCAATGGGGATGTAAGCCTCTTCCATGCAATAATCCACTCTCCATGTCTAGTTTTACATTCTCCTCACCTCAATATGACTCGCTCATCTCGATCGCAATTATCTCACTCAAATACTTGTGATCGCAAAGGTAAAAATAAACCCGCATCATGTCCTTATATAGATTTTCAAAAAGTTAGTGCATTTATTGCTCCTTTACCAACCAAAAATCTTCTCATTAATTGATCATTTTCATAATCTCCACACAGTACATCTTTTCACCCCAGCTATAACCTTCTAGTGCGCCTTCCTGCCTTCTGGCTATAGAATTCTCTTCAGCATACTTCCATGTGCCTGAGTATCTTGCTAATGTGCCTTCCCTTGGTTTTCTCCATGACCACTACTTACCTTGTATTATATTGTTCCCTCATTTAGCTCCATCTACTATCATATTTTTACAGTAATCTCCTTTCTAAAAAATCCTCTCCAAACTTGAATAACACCTGTAGCAGTTTGTTCCTTTATGTGTACCTAGTTGTAAATAGCCACCCCACACCAACGGTATGTGCAATCCTCTACCCATAAAAATTCTTCAAATGGTAATTATCTTCCAGCGCACAAACATGCTTATTACGCAAAAAACCAACTAAATTGACAAAGCATAATGATAAAGAAGGAAATACAAAAATGAAAACCTAATCTAAATGGAAACATTGCCTTATTAAAAACACCAAGAAGACTTATTTATAGTAGGTCTTCAACCTAATCCTGTTGAAGTAACCGGGTAACCGTATTACATCAAGTTTCTCTAACTGACAAGCACCTGATTCAAGTATATGATTGATAATATATGGTCCCAACCAATGCACTTTAAGCTTTCCTAGATGGCACAAAAACTTAGAGTCATAAAGAAGCACCATCTATCCCATCTCAAGCTTTTTCTCCCTAATGTTCCTATCATGCCATGCCTTCTACCTAGCCATTTCTTGTTTCTAACTCCAACATGTTATTTCTCGTATCTCATCCAACTTTATCAACTTTTCAATTCTTTCTTCTAGGGATTTCTCATTAGCTAGACCTCCAACATGTGTAATACACAAATAAGGTAACATGAATTCCATAGGAATAACTACTTCCATGCCAAACACTAACTGAAATGGTGTGGCTTTGTTCAACCTCTTTTATGTTGTTCTATATGCCCAATGCACGGAAATTTTTTTATCATCCCAATATTTCCTTCCAACATCACAATTTTTTGTCAATGTGTGGCTCAAAATTTTGTTGAAGGACTTAGTAGTCCCATTTTCCTATGGATGATAGGGTGTAGTCTTATGGCGTGTAATCATAAATCCATCCAATAGTATCCTAATCATCTCATTCAGAAAGTGTGTACCCCTATCACTTGTCAAGATTAATGAGAATCCAATCTTATAAGAAAATTTTCCCATAAGAACCTGACTATTCTAGCTACTATAAAATCCATGGTAGGTGATACTTCTATCCACCTTGTAAGATAATTTGTGCAAGTGATGATGTAGTGTGATCCAGTTCTACATGCGGCTAGTGAAATAGGACCCACAAAGTCTATAGCCAATTTCTCAAATAGATATGCTCTAGGAAGAGGTCTTAAAGGTGTTTCATCTCTTTACCCAGGTTTACTAACATGTTGATAGTGATCACCTTACAATATGCTTTACAATCTTTATAGAGGGTCTCCCACATAATCCAATGAGTAGAATCTTGTGTGAATTTTTGTCACTTACATAGTACCCACCTGTAATACAACCATGAGACTCCTTCATGATGTCTTCGCACTCATGCTCTAGTACACATTGGCATAATACTTCATCTCATCCTAACTTGTATAGGTCACCACTAATCAACATAAAATGTCTTGTAAAAATTACAAGTTGTTTCTTCTCTAAGGATTTCATTCCTTTTGGTGCCATACATATACGTAAAAATATAGCAATATCCTCCAATTATGAAGGAACGCATTATAACCTATATAACTGTGCATCTGAAATTGTATCTTCAATTGTTTACGCGTCTTGCCCCTACTGAATTATTGATAAGTGGTCTAGGCTAGAATTACTTTTCTTTGGTTTTACCACAACTTTGAAATCAAATTCTTGGAATAAGATCACCCATCGACATATGCACCCTTGTAAAATGGGTTTGTTTACCAAGTATTTCAATGTCATGTGATCAGTGTAAAATATGAATGGTATTACTAGAAGGTATTGTCTGAATTTATGTAGTGCATAGATCATTGAAAAGGCTTCACGCTCAGTAGTTGTATAATTATACTTTGCAAGAGTCAACTTTCTACTAGCAAAACAGATAGTATGATCTATAATACCTTCTCGAGGCTGAGCTAAAACCACACAAATAGCCATGCCAGAGGCGTCCACACACTCATGAAATGGTTTGTCCCATGAGGGAAAATGTAGAATAGATGATGTAGTAAGTCTCTCCTTCAATGTCTCAAATGCGTGTTACTACAGTTCTCCCCAATAAAATGTCCATTTTACTTTTAGTAACTCTTCTAAGGGTGTGGAAAGCTTAGCATATCCTTAGATAAATTTTCTATAATACCTTGTGTGACCTAAGAATCCACATAGCTCACTCTGACTATTAGGCTCTTCTAGGCCTATAATAACTACAACCTTAGCTAGATCTACTAACCAACCTTCCTTGCATGATGTGTGCTAACAGAGTGCCAAAAGGTGTAGCAAACACACACTTCTTGATGTTCAAAGAGATTCTTAACTATCTACATATTTTAACCATTAAGCACAAATTGTCACAATGATCCTTAACAAGTCCATACACCGTCCAATCATCTAAGTAAACCTGTAAGAAAATGTGAATAAAATCCTAGAATTCTTGAACAACTATTTACAAAAATACTACATAAACGTGTTTTAGACCAAAAGGCATCATATTATATGAAAAAATTCCCCATTTAGTGGTAAATTTTTTTTCGTGATCCTTCTGTGCAATCCAGACCTGATGATACCTAGAGAATCCATCTATAAGAGAATAGATTTTGTGCCCTATAAAACCTTCTAATATCTCATATGTGAAAGGTGTAGGAAAGGGATCAATTAGACATGCAACATTTAGTTATCTCTAATCCACAAAATTCCTAACCCGACCATCTTTATTTATATTTATAACCATGAGGCTAACCCACTCTGATTCTTCTAGGGGCTTGATGATGCCATAATTCAACATCTTGTTAATTTATTCTTTAAATTTTATGTGTAGGTTAGGGTTCATCCTATAGGGTCTTTTCTTGACTGGGAACACACCTTCCTTAAGCTTGATCTTCATTTCTCATAATTACTCATGCACTCCTTTTAATTCATGGTAGCCCCTAGGAAATAAGTCCTTAAAATCACGGAGCAACTCCACTATCTTTGCCACTTTAGAGTCAGATCAATAATCTCTAATTATTTTCTCCTTAGATTCAACATCTATACCAATATTCACTTTCTTTATCCTCAAAGGCTCAAGATAGGTGCACACGTTGTTATTTACACTATCCAAAAACCTCACGCTTACCTGCTAAATGATCTATATCTATATTTTCTACTTCTTCATCATCCACTATGTAAACCAACTTTCCTTTTTCTTTCTCAAAGAAAGCACACTTAAGTAGCGTGGTATTTGTCTTTGCTTCTTCATCAAAGTGTGCTCCTGAGTCGTTCTCATCAAATAAATTCCTGAATTAGTTCTCCCACCTTTGCAATGTCTCCCATAGTTAAACACTTTATAACCCTTAATGCCTCTTTTATGAGAGGTTTAGTAGAGAATTAGTAAAAAGTATGGACCATTCCTGTAATCAAATCCTTCCAGTTTCCATTTTCTCTATGTAGCTCCGCATATACATACAAAGCACATGCACAACCTTGTAAAGTGGAATAAAGTTTGTTGCACCCATAGCGAAGGTGGTAAAGTTTCCTGCCCCTCTATCCAGAGCCTCTCACACTACTGAATGTGGTGCTGAACAAGTCAATTACCATGATAAGTGCGGATTTGAGTAGGTGCATTGACTCCTGGAAAACTGAGTTGTTAGAGAAATCTTGAATTCATTCCATTCTACAAGATTATCCCTGTGAACCACCCACAAGCATGCTGCTGTCCTATGTAGGGTATATGCTAACATATTTATTCTTTCAAATTGTTCTATACATTGTTCCTCCATGGTGGACAGGAATACCGTAGGGTATCCTTCTCCAGTGTACCGAGGTACAAAACTGTTACCTATCCTCCTGATGCAAATGAGGTTAGCTTTTCCACGTAAATGCACTGCTTACTTCATGCCCAACCATCTCATAAGTACCATGAGCCCAATTACAACAAGAGCAATACTTGTAGTATCACTAATAAACTGTGCATCTTCCCACTGAAGGATTCCTTCCTTAGATGGCTGAAGTACTTCTGGGTCCCAAATGACGCATACATAAATCCTATTCAAATCTTCCTCACTCAAAGGCTCAACATAGGGTGTAGATTTCCCATCTGTTAAAGGGATAATAAATATTTCCTAACTTGTTCTCAAAACTGGTATATCCCTTGTTGAACCGAATATCAACATTATTTGTGTAACACAGAGGGCACCCAAGAAGAGCTGGGAAACTGTCTGATTCTGCAAGCGCTAAAACCTCAAAATCCCTAGTGAACTTGGCCCTTTATAGTAATGGATGCATCTTGTAAAACTCTGATAGGAGTGGACTTCAGAGAAATAAATAGTACATTAGAAGATGGATATAATGAAGGTCTCCCCATCTGTATCCATGCATCTAAAATAAGCACATTTACTTCCACGCTTGTGTCAATCAATATATTACTCAAGATCCATCCATTAACAAAAACATTCAAAGTAATCTACTTGTGATAACCTAAGCTATGGGGGGGGGGATTTACATGTAGGATCTGACATGCCCATTCTCAATATTCGTGCATGGAGTGTTTCCCTTTAGCCAACTCCCTAGTAATGGAATGATATTCTCCTGGCGCAACATTTTGCATACCTCCTTCAAGTCATCAATATCTTACTAGATCATCTGTGTTACCTTCTTCTGTTCCATCTTCCATGATTCCTCCTTTAAATATTGTATTTCCCCTTGAAGGTCTCTGAGTACTTCCATGGTCTCATGATAAACCTCCTTCTAGTGCATAGGATCTAGATACCTTACATGCAAAATGTCCTCCTTAGTGATGGTAGGCTTCTACTGTAACACTTCTCTAGTGCACACAGCTTCAACACATGTAGTGATCTTCACAGGTAATACCTCAGGTTTCGGTGCCAACTTTGGCATCCACTGATTTTCCACAGCACATTGTATCCTAACCATCCTTATGCCTTTTTTTCTTGTTTATGCTACTGTGCTAAGATGATCATATAGATCCAGCCATTCCTCATAGCTATGATTCTTCCCATAGAAAGAACATGTAATATTCTGAGGACATTTAACCCTGTAGTGGTCAAGTGATCCGCATGTAAAGCTTGTTACACGAGGGAATTCACTTCATCCACCACCACGACCTTGACCTTTAAATCCACCATGGTATCCTCGATCTTTGCCACATCCTCTTTCATAGTGCCCCTCATTCTGATCATAGTGCACTTGATTGTGATTCTGATCTTAATGCTCACCTTTACCCTTAGAGTTATATGATATTCATGTCTATTGCACACCAATATATATAACATTATGGATCTGACCAATCAGCCTGCAGTCTTCTATCATGAGTCATGGAAAATCTTACAATAACTAGAATTCTTCCTTATCATGCGTACATTGTAATAATGGGCAGTGGCTGACTTCATGGTTTAGGTGACATATCTCACAGTCTAGCAATAAATGTAACAACTATCTTTGGTGTGCCCTTCCACTTCACAGTCTAAGCACAAAAATCCCAGTGTGTGTCTCATGTGCCGAATTCCCTGATAGTTTCTCCAACTTGATTTTCCATAGCTAAAATTTGTGCTTCCAAGAATGGGTTGACTCTAGTGCTTATACTCCTGACTGCTTCAGCGTGTAAAGCTATGCTTCAAGTGATTCACGCAGATCAGTGTATGTCTTATGTGACAATGCCCTCCTAAAAGGTGTGATTAGACCACCAACAAACCATTAGTGCATGTTGTCTTACATGAATATCATAATAAAGCTTAGATAAAAGTGTTTTAAAATGGGCATCATACTCCTGGACACTCTCAATAGTGCCTTGTTTAATATCCTTGAGCGTGCTTATACTCTTTTACTCAAACTCAGGGATGTGAAACTCCTTAAGGAAAACATCTTTTAATGATGCATAATCTACACAAGTTTGATCAGGGTCAAACTTCTTGTACCAACTATGTGTGTGTCCCTTCAATGTAGTTGCAAATTGACTTACCTTATGCCTAGAAGTCATGATTTCTTTTACACGCCACAGTATCTCACACATGTGTACATGTTTGACAACATCCTCTATGCCCCTATACTCTGGAAGATGAAGAGACATCTCCATGTAAATATTCTGGGGTTGGTGCGGACCTTTCCCACCTAATCCAGAATCTCATGTGTTACCTCTGCCTCTAGAACCACCAGATCCACCAGAAATAGAGCCGCCTATACCCCCTGATCCTCTACCTATAGCCAGAAGTGGACCATAATATGTACTTCCATGTGTCCCAATAGTAGTACTGTATTGAAACTCCTATAGTCTGCGTGGTGGTGCTACTCCTAGAAGTGAGCCCCAAATTTTACGTGCTAAAATTTTGTGTAGATGATGCACCTAAAAAGGTACCTCTAAACAAAAATTGAAGACATTTTCCCTACCATAGATGTACTTTATATGTGACTTACTCCTGCTTCCCTACTACCCAAATTAGCTTGCTGACTATTAGATGTACTAGATACTTGAAAACCAAGTGCAAGGGCTAAGTTTCTAGGTAGATTCAGATGTGTGCCTACAGCCCAGGTCATCTCTACTGGAATGCTCCTGTGTAAGGTTGAGGAGAGTTCCCTATCATGCTTTCCCAAATGGGGGAGTTCCTGATGCTTTGGCTCCATGCCTTCTACGTGAGCTCCAAATCCTTCACGAGCCATCTCTCTCCTCAATGTCATCCACTCTATAATGTCATACTTTCTCTCTATCTCCCTCTAGCACCCCTCATTGTACTTAATTTTTCTTTCTTCTCTCTACCTCTTTGCCGCTAGGTCTGTTATCTTTCACCAAACCTTCTCTTGCCCCCACATGTAGTGGGGTTTAGCTAGCCATCGACTTTTCCTCTAAGTTCAACATTACCATCAAGATCTTGATCACTAGTGGAATGCCTTAAAATTAACTTCCCCTAGGATACTGTAATAATTGAAACTCAACTACCTCTAGGAAATAATAATTGGAAATTGAATTCTCTAGAATATATGTTGTTCAAAACACCACGAAACCAAGTATCCACAACACGTGTCTAAATTTTTTAACATCATAGAGGGCCTTGGTAATTATTCTAATGAATCTAAAAAAGTGTGTGATACCTCAAATTTAAAAACATTTAGATGCATAAGCAACTAGCCACTCATATAGTTCTACTAGAAAAATAGAAAGAATCCCTCATGATAAAATTGTCATACATAATTCTTTTCCACCCATGTGCATGCATCAAAATCAACATCATAGTTTAACCTCCATGCATACTCTTCTTCCAGATCTTTTATCCACTCCTCAACAATTTCTAGGGTCAATTGGTACATCTTCATCGTGAACCATCCTAAAAAAATGAAAAAAAGGTCTGACAAGAGAACCAATGTTGCCACCTAGAATTTACCATGAATAACCCCAGGCAAAGGAAATACATCACCCAGCCTGAGATGAGTTGCTCACCCAAAGCATGCACAAAGGAACTAGGCCCCTCCTTAGATTTACTTGTGTAGGATGTGAATATAATGAAGATATAATGCATTCAAATCCATAAATAGCATAAACATTCCACAAAGCATATTTGCATATCTAGTATTAAAGAATACATGAATTATTTTTTGATAAACATAATGAAATTAACCATGTAAGAACCAGTTGACAGTCATGTTTAACACCATTATTTACCCAATATACTCCATTATATTAAACACAGTAAATACATAAGCTTATTATAATAAATAGTATCTTAAGTTTCATGTGCACATGAGATTTGGTAGCATAACTCCACAATAGCTCATACAGAGTGTCTCTTAAAGTACACATAAATTAATACATATATATAAGGGTGAGGAATTTCCCTTCACCTCTTATGCACTTGGTCAAAATAGGTCGCATGCTGAAAATAGTTATGCACCTTTAAAATAACATGCACACATGCAAGTGTGCTAATAATAGATCTCTTACAGTTAACTACAATAGTATTCCTATTAATAACTTGAACTCATGCATGGTGCTTAGTAGATGCTCTTCTCAAAATAGAATTTACATGTCGTGATAATTCTCCACCCCATTATGTTGATCCATACATATATTCCAAAAATAGCCTAACCATGAAAATGGCTAAGTCTCGAATCAATCTTTGTCTTTTGCACGTGTTTCCTTCCTATCCTTTAGAACCTTCAAATGTTTTATTCTTCCGCGAATGTAGCAATCTTACAATATGTGCCCTCTCCTTAGTGTCAAAGGGAATTATAATCTTCTGAACAAAAAGTTAGAGTAATAACATTTCCAAGTAGACATACCTGCAAGACCTTATCACATTGGAGCATCATTGATTTGCAAAGCTAGAAAATTCGAAGGTTTTTACTGGAGCATCATAGTATGCAAATTTAATTGTTGAAGGAGATTGAGCACCAACTAGGATTTCAAATAGTGGAGGTGCAAAGATTTCCTATCTGATAGATTGGGGGGTCAAAATTCATAAGGGTATTCTTAGATTTACTACCAATTTTGACTTCAAAATTTGAGAAGCTGTTATTGCGATTTCAAGCAATACTTTAAGGGGTCCAGATTTTAGCTGGGACTTTTATAAAAACCCTAATCTAAAAAACACAATTTTCCACAATAACACATCCCTATTGTCAAAAGTGATGGGAGGAGATGTGCCCAGATTTTATAGGTTGAGGCTGCCAACAGTCAGATAATTGCAGTTATGTTGTACTAGATAGAATTTGAAGATCCTGTGGCGTTTCACATATTGGAGGTATGCAAGAAGATTAGCTGGGTCCTAGCAATATAACTAGATTTCGGGACACATATAGTATGCAAGAAGCTTAATGATCACCTAGCAATATAACTAATTTTATCTATAAAGAGATAATTAAATTATATAGCATCATCAAAGTAGCCCATCTTACGATTTCATGGACACATTGTTTGATGGTACATTTATGGAAAAGAATGTGTAAGAAGACATGATAAAAAGGAGTCTGAATCTCTCTATCGACTCCGGAATGTGATGGGTAAATAAAATATGTGAACAAGAATGTGATGAGGTAAACTTTCCATTTGTAAACAAGAGCCATTGGAAACCATGTTAATTCATGTTGGCTGATGACAAGTTAGGCCAATGGGATTTTGTCCTAGCATAGGTGCAATTTTTGCATAACTCGTGAATGGCTCCATTAAAAAGATATCATACGAGGTAGCTTCTGAACACATTATAAGAGGTGTAAGAGTGTTGAGAAAGTTGCCAAAATTTGTACCCAGAAGAGTATTAAAGAAAAAGATTTGTCCCTATCTACATGTATTCCTTAGTATTGGGCATATTCCAAGTGAAATCACAGACCACAAATATATATTCTCTACAATAAGTCAACTATTAAGCTAGATGAAAGGAAAATAGAAGATATTTTCTATGTTCCACGGGCATTATTCACGTGCCCTGTATTTTTAGGTTCGTCCCCAACAGCGAATATCCTCAGAGATGCAGGGATGGGTAGGAAACATTATCCTACGGTGTCTCCAATTCATAGCAGGAAATCGAAGGCACGTCAAGATATGGGATTTAGGGGGACTTTTCCAGGGGAATGCATACGTCCCCGATTATCTTAGTCAAGGGACTTCTACAAGTCCCCCAACCGTATAGGGGACGTTTGGTCGTCCTCTACGTCCCAACAAAGATAAACTTATTTTCAAAAAGAAAACTCAAAATTAATAACAATAAAGGGGATGTGGGGGTCGACAAGGACCACCACACTCATTCCTAACTAACCTAAATCTAAAACAACCTCTTATACAACTAAAATTAAAAAAAGAGCTCATTTTTGTCATTTCCTGTAATGTAATTACTTGTATAAATCTAAGATTATGAGCAGCAATATAACACCAAATGAACACAATATTTCAAATAAATTATCTCAATATGCAATTAAAAATAGCTTAGCCACTTCGAGGGGGCAACCTCCAAACCATACAATAAGACTCAAATGCTGAATATCATGATCAACTACTACCTACTATCCCCTATATATACTATTCCTATGATATGGCCAACACCAAGGCTGACCCACTAATGAAAATGATAACATATATTAAAGAGATACATAATGATAAGAAGTTATGATAAGCCGCAAGTTGGCTACACATACATCCTAATATAAGCATATATGATTAAGGGCGTAGCATGCCCCTCCCCTTCGAAGCAACATTGTCCCCAATGTTGAGAAGATCTGGATGTTGCTGCAAGAAATTTGCATCCTTCCCAAGTTGCGTCTTCATTGTCTAGATTTTTCCACTTGATCAAATACTCAGTGATGACCCTTGTCCTCAATCACTTAGTGCGTGTCTTGAAGGATGCATTCTAATGGCTTCCAGGATGATTCTGCCCTCTTCATCAGAGCTCAGGTAATAGAGTCTGGGTTGATATTGTTTGTCCAATTACCTTCTTTAGGCAAGATACATGGAAGGCTGGATGAATTTGAGTAGCCGAAGGAAGTTCCAGTTTGTATGCTACATTTCCAATCTTATGTAACACTTGATAAGGACCATAAAACTTAGGTGAAAGCTTGTTATCATTTTTCTATTTTTTTAAGAACATTTTTCTTATATGGTTGTAAACGCACAAAAACCCAATCACCGACTTCAAAATGTCTTTATCTGCGATGTTGGTCTACCTACTGCTTCATGCAGTTTTGTGCACATGGGCCAAATTCTCCTTAGAGACTAGAGGAGACACCTCTTGTTGCATGTTGAATATGTTCTTCTACTTAGGTAGAACCGACGGCTGAGATCTCAAAGATGAAGTGATAGATGGTGGATGGTACCCATATATTCTTGTGCTAAAGAAAAGGAGACATTTTAGATGAAGTATGAGAAGGAGGTGTATACCACCATTCTGCCAGTGGTAACCATTGGTACCCATCTTGCTTGTTATCTGTGATGTAAAACAATTGTGAGATATCCCTTCATTACACTTATTTACCACTTCTGTTTGCCCATCAAACTGTGGGATGATAAGATCCAGATCTATGAGCTAGTTTTGAGTACCCAAGTATAGATGTAAATCATTCCAAAAATTACTAGTAAAGATAGGGTCTCGATCACTTACTATAATCTTCAGTGTCCCATGAAGCTTCTAAACATGTGTCCAGTTAAGTAGCTGTTGCTACCGTATCTTGCAACAAATGGATGTGATAAGGCACAAAAATGAGCATATTTGGTGAGTCTATCATTTACCATAACCATGATTACATTTTTATTCCTTCAGATTTAGGCAATCATGTGATGAAATGGACACCTCTTCCCACCTTTGGCTAGGAATAGATAGAGGTTGTAAAAGACCTGGGGATTGAATTGTTTCACCCTTATTTTGCTGACAGAACCATGTAGTCTACCATAAATTTTCTTACATCCCCTTTGAGACATTCCCAGCAATTAAATTTCATTGTTATGACACAATGATCAATGTTTTTTCAAGATATGGAAGATAACCCCCTACCTCAAGAACAGTGCAAAAACAGACAGAATCCTAAAAGGAAAAGTAGACGAACAATTTGGATAATTATAAGTCTATCATTTATACCATGAAGCATCCCCTTATGAGTACAAGATATTTCAAACAGGCTTGGATAATTCATGGAGAGGAATTGAATAAAATTTTGTCAAAAAAGTTGAGATCATTAGGTGCATTGCAAAGAAAATTTCCTCATCTGTACAAGACAAATGTCTGGAAAAAATAAGCGAGTAATGAAACAAAACAAGGCTATAGTTGATTCATCTTTCCGGGACAAAGCATCTGGAAATACATTCTCCTTCCTTTCTTATAGATAATCTCATGACCATATGTCTTCTTTTTGGAGACCCATTGTTGTTATATATATTAAGATAATATTACACTGATTCCAATAGTTGTTATGACATAAATATCATGATCATGTCTCTGACTGTATGACTGTCTCTACGTATCGAGATATGGTCTCCATTACTTTACTGCAATAAAGTATGGCTAGCAATTTCCTTCTCATAAATTAGTTTGGAAATATTCTTAACTTTGAATTAGTCTGGTTCAAAAAGGAAATAGTGACGACCTTCTTGCATAAGTACTACCCCCATACCATTACCCTTGATGCATCATTAATTCAATAATGAATGTTTTGGAAAAATCTGAAGGTATCTAAGGACTAGAAGTGGTGTCACATGGCCTCCTTCAGTTGTGGTTTAAAATTTATTTGGTAGCTTCCTCAATCCAATGGAATAGAGTCCTTCTTCAATAAATATGTGAGTTGTGTTATACCTGTATGCCATAATGCCTTACAAATACTTGGTAATTAACCTGTAAGTACCCAAAAATCCTAGTATATTCTTTAGGGGTTTCATTAAACCTTCCAAAGGTCATATCATGGACTTTGATCTTGAATTACAGATCCAGTTTAACCCCTTCTACTGTAAGAGAATAATGTGACCCAAATATTCAACCTCCTTGACTCCAATAGAACACTTAATTTAGGGCTTTTCATTAAGTTGATGTTGATTAAGGGTTTCCAAAACCTTATTTACATGATGTAAATGTTCCTCCCATGTTTTGATATAGATTAATATATCATCAAAAAACACTAAAACAAAACTTCTGCTAGGAATAGCTTAAAGATAGAATATCATCAAAATTTGAAATGCAGAAGGTATACATTTGTGAGTCCAAAAGGTTTCATTTGCCATATGAATTCATAATGGATCAAATCATGTGTCTGAGAAGGTTATTTTATGAACATCCTCATCCTGTGACATTTTAATTTGGTGGTATCCCAAACATAAGATTAAGCTTTGTAAAAGAAACAACACCATGTAACTTATCAAGAAAATGCATCAATTATAGGAATAGGAAACTTATGTTTGATGATGTACTTATTTAGTTCCCTATAATCAGGACACTTGTGAAAATATGTCATACCTATTCTTACGTATCATCACTATTGGAGAAGAATAAGGGTAACTCCCACTAACTAATGATATGGATGATTCTTTATTCTGAAGCCATCTACTTGTACACATCTTCTAGATCTCACTCTTTTGCACATATGGGTACTCTATAGGGTCCGATGTTAGGTGGTTGAGCTTCCTGGAAGCTAATAACATGTAATGGCATGGTCATGGGTCTCTTTTTTTTGGTAAACCCTTTGGTATATTTTCAAATAAAATGAGAGTTACATCTAGGAACTGCTTTACATTGTCTGATGGTATAAATGTCATTAGATTGATGTGCTTCTGGATGAAAAATACTCTATGCCACAAGGGAATCCCTCTACAAAGCCTTTTCAAAGCATTTTTTGCATCTAATGAGAGATAACCATTTCAATGTGGAGATTTTACTCTTAATCCCCTTAGTTTAAAATACCTTCCCTATAGACTAAAAATCACATGAAAAACTCTTGTAAGTTCATCTCAATGGTTCCCAAGGTGGTAATCCATTGAAACCCTAAAACAATGTATGTTCCTCCCATGGAAATTCCATACATAGGGACTATTTGGAAAGTAATCTCCCATGGTTATTTTAATTTTATGGAATTTATCTAGAACAAATAATAATACCCCCATCAGTGATCATTATTTGATATTCAAGAGTGTTGGATTTATGAAACAATAGTTCAAGTGCATAGCCAACTTATGATATCGATCAAGTTGTGAGTACTTCTTGAAGTCAATCAACACTGTTACCCTCTATTTTCAAGGAATCCAAAAAAATTTATGGCTTGGGGGGTGATAATACCTAAAATTTTATGACATGATATCATTGGATTTGAGGATCTCATAACTCCTCCTATAGCTCAACCAATGAACTCTGACTCTGAATCTTCTTCATTCTCTTCTTCTTCATTAGGTCCCATCAATGAAGAAAAAATTATTTTCAACACATTTATGTTTGGGTCCAAATTTACTGTCATAGTTAAAACATAACCATTTCACTCTATTTTCTTCAATTTGTTGAGGTTTCAGTCTAATTGGCCAAGGGAATGATGGTTTTAAGGTGTTGATACAGTCTCTAATATTAGTGAAATGTTTGTCTCCTAGTGGAAATAATTTTTTCTTCTTCCCTCCATGCCATGATAATAGAACCAAAAACCTTATGAGTGCATTAAACATGTGCACCTCATGCTCAATGTGACTCCTTAATATCCCTAAGAAATAGGTCATCTCAAATTCCCTTTAGTAGTATTCTCCACACTGCAGAGAAAGGTTTTGGAAGTGATGAATGTAATCCTTAACAGATCCTGTCTGTCTCAACTTAGCTAATTGGCTGAAGTCATTCTCTAACACACTAGAACTATAGTGTAAATTGTAGTTATTCAATAAAAATTGTCCATATGTAGCACTGAGACCATTATTCTTCCTTTGAGCACATAACCATCAATACCAATACGATTTGGTCAGGTTTGAGATACAAGGATATGCTATGATCACCATTTCTCCTAGATGGCATCTGATGTAGATTGCAAGAAATTCTCCATTTGGTTAATCTAATTGAGTGGATATTTTCCATCAAACTTGTGCAAATTTCCACTTTCAGCATCATAGTTCTAGGGCCTGCAGAGATGATTTGGATTTAGATTGGGTTGGCTAGAAGATCCACTCATGGCTCAGTTTGTCCATTACTGTTGACCTAAAGATCCGCCTTGGTCAATCTGACATAGGTATTGAGTTGTGGCTAATTTGGAAGATGATGACGATACCTTTAGATTTTTATTAAGTTTCTACATGAATATCATCTAATATTTGTCCAATCCTGATCTTTTTACATCTCCTTTACTATCCATTTCATAGTCGTAGGATCTCACAGATCATACTCAAGTTGGCTCATTTTATGATCTGTCGAAGGTAAACCCTGACACTGATGAATACCATAGCTATACCTCTACTAACTCTAACTCCTTAATTATTACCTCATACGTTTATGGGGTTTTACATAGAGTGAAAAGATTATTTTTTATTCTTATGGAAGGCCCCTCCATGATGCTCCTAGAATAGTAGGATTAAAGGATCAAGGTCGAAATTTTAGGGTTTGGGGTTTCGATACAGAATACGACTAAATATGAAAAAAACTTAAAGAAAAAACTCCAAACTAATATTTTTATCCTTCTTTGTCGAAAATGTAAATAACTTAGAAAAAATTCCACAATTTACACCCTATAGAATGAATTTATGAAAAAACCTTAATTTGTAGATAAATTTTGTAAAATAGAGATTTAAACAAGTCTAAAATTTTCAAAGAAACTTACTTGGAATATGTCCTACAACTCTTGGTAAAACATATCGCTGACAAATTTTCATCTCTGGTTCACATGGTATATGCTGGACACAAAAAATTAGGATTGTTTGCCCAAATTTTGGCCTATATTGCACAGCTCTGATACCACTTGTAATGGAAATTACTTGTAGATTCTAGATCATGAAGATAAAAATCAGTAGTACACAAAATAACACCAAAGAATATCATGGATATGATCACCAAGTATGCAATTATAATTAGCTAGACCACTTTGATGGGGCAACCTCCCAACCATAGAAAAAGACTTCAAATACTCAATATGATGATCAACTAGCTACCTATTAATCTCCTATATATATTATTTCATATGTTATGGTCATCACCAATGTCGACCCACTAAGCATGATAAAGTATAAATGTATATGAAGGAGATACAACATGATAAAAAGTTATGATAGCCACAAATCTTCTACTACACATCCTAATGTAAGCATATATGATTAAGGGCATAGAAATACTCCCATTTTATAAGAATTTCTCTGCTCTGTTCATTGTCCAAATACTAGTCCCCTACACAAGGTAGTTATTGAACCTCCTCTCCCAAAACCCACTAATTAACGTGGATAAATGATTGAACCAACCCGCCCCTACAGTTACATTCTGTGCATGCCTTACATCGGGAAGGGGCTCAAAAGGTATCTCATTTCCAGAAAAAAAACAACCTGAGGATCCTATTATGGGAATCAAGGGAATGATTCAATCCTTTAAAGAATTGGGAGTCCCAGGCTAGGACATTGATAGATCCTATCTACTGGTTAAGTATCAGGAGTAGGCTAAGGTTGGAATTTCTAATCAGGCAGATGAGATTTGAAGTTGTAAGGTAGCATTTAAAAATCAAGATTCCACTAGAATATGACCAACAATCAGATTTGGGTCAAACTATAGTGTCCACTATGGCACCCTATTTGTATGATATATGTGTTGCTTAAGTTCCCCAAGTCTAAGGGTAGGACAAAAAGGGGTCAATAAAAGAGAATTATCATATTTTGCAAATAACATACATAAAGGTGAAAATTATAGGGATCATTTGATTTCAATACAATACCAATCATTGTACTATTAGAGGTTAATTATAATTAATATGTCAATACTTTTTATGCAGTTCTATGTTTGTATAGATTCTGAAAATACTAATTTTTTAAAAAAATGGACAAGATTGATTTATAATTAAACACTCATGGTTCTATGACTTGGTATTTTCCTCTAAAATAATGTGCATACACTATCCTTAGAGTTTTAGAATCCGTGTTGCACCTTGACCACTATTCAGGACCACAAAATTGATATATATTCCTTAGGGTCATGTACCCTTTGGTGATTTACTCTTGATGCTAAACATCTATCTTGGGATGAATTATTTATTTTGTATTTTTTTGAGAAATATTTATGATTTTATTATAATTTTGTTGAGTAATGTCACTATGTTAGTTATGGACAACATATATAAAACAGAGCTCTTTCTCATTCTCCCTTTTGTCTATTTACTTCATGGAATGAAATATTGATCCTTTAATAATTTGCATGATCTGTAACATGTATATAATTTCATCATTTGATTGAGGATCCCTTCTGATTTAGTTATCACATTTTGATAAGTGAATCAAACTTAATTTGCAGTGTTAGAACGTAGATATAATAGCATTCACGAGAAAAAGTGTCTTAAAGACCTACTATTTGGTAAAAATTGTAAGGCCACAAATCATGCATACTTGTGCGCTAGTTCTATTCACTTTAATATCAATATGAGTTATACAATCAGATAATAGTCTCCCCTATGCAATGGTACCATGTTCATGAGTGTATTTTTTACATTCATCAGCATGGTTCAAGTACCTTTGGAAAAGACTATAATGTAGACTGTTATTGTTTTTTTTAATGCTAATAATTCATGGATTTGATGTCCACTTAATTTTCACCCAACTTGGCGCACTTACGCAGTTATCCTTACTATCAACTACAAAATCCAGCATTTGAAGGAAGAGGAATAGCTCCAAAGCTAAAAGAAAAGGAGATGACAAAGAGAAGGATGACACAGAAGTTTTAAAGGATTTTATGGCCAACACACTGATATTCACTCATAAGAACATTTTAGCTAAAAAGTTCGTGATCAAATATTTGCATCCTCCTGGATTTTGATTCTGGAAATAATTTTGAGCCCTCCAATTTGTTCTATCTTGAGGATGAGGAGCCTCATTTTGAAGCCCATTACATAAGTGTAAAGGACACAATATGGAAGTGAGGCAAGAAAATTGAAATGAGACCTTGCAAGAAGATAATATCATTAAATTGATTATATAAAGGTGCTCTCTTATGATATTGGAAATTTTAATGGAGGGAAACAATATCCCTTCATAGTTTAGGAAACTAGGATGGAAATCCTTGAATGAGAAGTATTTAATAAGGGGATATGGTCTTGTAATGACCATAGATACAGTATTATTAACTTTTTGTTCCATTCATGTAGGAATTTAAAAAGAAGTGCCTACTTATGTGTTGATCTCTCAAATCACTGCACCCCTCGAATAGGCCAAAGAAGAGTGAGATAGGAATGTACGGGTAAACCTAGCCTCCATTGTAGAAACATGAAGGATACCTCTCAAGATCCAAACACTTGAGCTAACAACATTCCACCACTTGTAGCAAGGCTGGCTAACAACTTCCTAAACTATAGGCTGCAATAAATCTTAAGGAGTTGCATGTTGCAATGGAATAGTTTCTTATTGCTAACATTTTCATGAGAGGTTTTCGGCTAAGAGTATTCTACTTCAAATGAAAGGTTTCTCTTGGGATGGTCAATTGGAGGAGATGAAGGCTTCCTAATTACACAATAAGGTGAGGAAGGGAAAAGGAACAAGGACACCATCACTTTCATACCATCAACTAAGGTAACACAACAATTGTCTAAAGATGTGAAAGAAGAAGAAGATTAATTTACAAATAGTCACCTCTTTCAGGAAGCTTTGCATCAATATTTCCAGTTGTCCCCGTTCAAGACTTAGAGAAATGGGAACATTCAAGTAGTCTGAACGGACCATACCACTACTCGACTGTATGCAATAGCTTCCATTGGAGCTCAATAAGCACAGAGTTTCCAAGAACCATTCAATAGTTCATTTTCGAACATGCACAGTGTACCTGTGCTTCATAGTACGATAAGGCATCAAAGAAGCATATTAAAGGATGGAAAGAACCTCAACGATTAATCTCATGTAATTCATTTCGAGATGGTGTTTTTTTAATTTTAGGTTCATACCTTGATGATTCATGTAAAGGATTGGTCCCTTATCTGTCTTTCAATTATTCATACTACCATGTCTACTATCCAATCCTCCACATGGTTGCCTATTATAAGAAGAAGAAGTTTTTTTACACTACCGGTATTGGGATATGTTTGAATTCTTCCCTTCTTTTGGTTAGTGTAGGGTAAGTGTTGTCGCCAAATCAGCTGCCACCTTCCGATTTATGGACAAAATATGTGAGATAGAAGACGGAAATCGGTCATGATTGGGACATTCATAAAATGATCAGGCTTCTCAAGCTGTGGGACTTGGGATTGCAGTTAGTTGAACCACCTGGAGAAGGCCAACTTCCATCATGGGTCATTAATTGTAAGTGATGTACCTAGTACTTCTTAGTGTAATTAAAAGAATGATTTAAATAAAATATTCCTATGCTAATAATAATAAATATTATTATTAAAATATTTAGGGAATAGAGAAATATTACATTTAATGAAACTATACTAGGGATGGTGATGCACCAAATAAAGGGTGTTTCCAGACTCAAGAGGAGGGGGATCCATCTGGATAGAGGGTGTGTGCACCACAGGTCTCAACTCGGTGAGCTTCTGAAACCTCTAGACTCGGTGTACAGGATACCACAAACTAAGCGACATGCGTTGACCCCACACTTAACTCTTTCCTCAGACCAAGAAATATAGCTCAATTTCCCAATGAATAAGGATGAACTTCAAGAAGGGTGAACAGACTACCACAACTCAATTCTTATCGTGTAATACTGCTACCACTGAATGTAGACATAGAACTCCACATGGACCTGTAATACAAACTTAAGACTTACCTCACTAGTGTACCTGCTACGGTATGAGAAAGGCACAAAGAAGTATAAAAGGATGAAGCCATTCTGAGATTAGTCACAAAACACACACTTTTATATGCATTCAATGAACAAGATGCTTTAATGCATCATACATTGAGAAGCCTCTATAAATAGTTTCCATTACAGTCTTGACACCCGCGAGGCTTGAAATTCTTTATCTCGACTTGGTACACAATGTTTCCAACAACTTGCATGAAGAGAGTTTGACTCTTGAAAAGTCATACACTTAGCCTGAGATTTGATCCATAATACATTGGTTGTACCAACTTGTCTGAGACTGTTGGAACAATTCAATGAATTTAAATTAGCTTCCAACTCCTGCATTTATAGAAGAATATGTGAGAAAGAAGAGGAAATTCGAGCTCATGAATTACATTCCTAAGGGATCACGTTATGTGGCCCGTGATGTCATTTATTACAGTTAGTTAAACCACCTTGAGAAGGTTCATCATAGTGTCATTAATTACCTGAGTCTTGACAGATAGTCTTCTCAATTAATTAAAAGAATATTTGGACCACATATTCACATGCATATCCATTATTCAAAATCCATTTAAACAACACCACGAGCTCTTCAACTGAATTCGATGTGGCTTTCGTTTTGCACATCAACCCGAGAACCCGATTGAGCTCAAACTCACTTGAATGAGGAGGCTTAACCCAACATTTCTAAAGAATCTGTGGTTTTACCACAATGTTCAGTGAGTTATTCCTTGAATCATATAACACTTGCAATGTAAGCAATCGATTTTGAACTTGGCCATAATAAGCTCAATTGTACCTTCTAAACGATGAGCAATTCAATGCCATTATTCAACAAAGACCTAATTGCTGCCATGATGAGCTGACCCAAGCTCGATGCCCGTAACATGTTCGATAGACACCCTTGAGACTCATTTTTGAGGCCATTTATGCATTCTTCGGTGTTTTGGCAGTGCACTCGGCAATCTCGGCTCCAATCAACAACATGCCACTATTGGGATGCTGTGAGCTAATACAATATCACTTGTTTCTGCACCAAAAACTAAGAAGATCCTTCATGTTACAATTTGCATTCACGTAAATTTTATGAAGCCCTTCAAATAGAAAACATTGAACAACTGGGGAAGCCATCATATACGGACCTTGGAAAATTTTTGTTCCAGCAACAACCATATGAATACTTCCTTAGTCGTGGATAACAAGCATAATAGAAATAAGCTAGATAAAATGCTTGCTTGAAGCTATAGTATAAAGGATTCGTACCATTGTACTAAAAACGATGCTTCTGCTGAACCTGTGTAAAAGAAGGTTTTGTCATTGTACCCACATCAAGTTAAAAATTGTACATAGGATGGAAGGAGTATAAATATTCGCTGGCTGCCCTTAGAAGCTGACTCAAAGTCTGACCATCAAGGATGTAATATTCTGATTGGAATGGCCGACCAAGGGTGGATCTGTTCATGAAAAGAGACTTCACATTCAATTCGTTTGATAGGAGAATGGAATGCTGAGCAATATGACAGTCGTTGCAAGAGTGCATGTGAAATTTAAACTTCTGCAATCTCACCAAGGATCGGGATCAATTTATAGAATCCTTGTGTAGCATGACTCCAGATCCAAGGCTTACAGAATGCAAATGATTGATTGGCCCTTTCTTTCCTTACAGTCCTTTGAAGCACTAAAAACGGCTTCTACTATACTGCTCCACTCCTGCTACATGTGACTTGATCTGTCTCGCAACCTGGCATCATTCCTTATTCACTAGTAAGCAGAATGTGTAGATTCACTCCTTCATCCCATCTCTGTGTCATACTCAACTTTGGCCAGGCTGGTCAACCACGTTCAATCCTATTAAACACCTCGGACTGCACTCCAAACTACACAAAATTCTCCGACTGACCTTCCGATGTGACTCGCATCTTAGACTCGGACCATCTCCAAGCTGCGCGAAATTTGATCCAATTACATGGCCCATGTCATGGAAGTCTGATCATTGGATTTACCAACGTCAATATTTCCATGCTTGGTGGTGCTTCAACCTGAATTCTCCCCTATACAGAGTGAACAGCATTGGTTTACCATCTTATCAAATCTCTAACCTGGCGGAAATATAGCTACTCCAAATCGTCCCCCGCGTGCAATTTCGGATCACCTGCTCAGTCTTGCCATTAACCAATATCTCCACGCCTGGCAATAATAGCTCCAAATCTCCCCATAACGCGCTTGGACAAATTAATTCACGTGGTTTGGCCTCATGCTCGTACTCACTGCAAACGTGGCAATTTGACTCCAATTTCTCCCATGCTTCACGGAATTTTTTCAATGGCTTGACATCACGTTTATTTCCCCTTGGCGATGCTCGCCTTATTTCCCACGTCCAGGACTGGAGTGCGGAGGTTTCGTTATCATTTGGCCATATTTCATTTTGGATAGATGGCCACCGATCTCCACTTTTCTACCAGCGCGTGGGATCTTCATGAATCTTCTCCTGTCGAGTTTTCCTTCAACAGATTTGAGGAGAACATTAAACTTTCTCGGTGCAAACAATTTTAGATGTAGCTTGTAAGGTGTGATAATTTCGATAGAATCCTTTATGCCTGCCGCCTTCCCCAATCTAGTGGCTTGTTGAAGATGCTCATATAATTGCACAAAGCAAATTGTGCCTTCATGAATATTCTGATATGAAACAGTTCCCACCTCTATGAGATCCACTTCCATGAGTTACATCATAAAAAAAGTAAGGTCTCGATAGAGAGTCTTTGTAATAAATTTCCTTAGGTCTCCCGGGTAACACTCTTACTGTCACTTAATCGAATTTTCATAAAAATATCTTGAAGGAAAATCCCAAACTTGAGGATGCATTCGATGCTGAACAGATAAAAAACATCATTGGACGACTTGCTTGCTGGAAGTGCTCAAAAAGGCTTCTACTATACTGCAACATGTCAACTACCTGTGCACTAAATGTTCGGGACGAGGAAGGTCTGAACAACGCCAGTAGAAAATATAATATGTATTCACTAATACCTGGCCCGACATTCTTGCTATCTCTGTGAGCTACCATTGAAGATTTATCTCGAGTTAGGCAGCCCAGTTTTGCAGTAATAAATGAGCCTGGAATTGTATCCTAGAAAACCATCTTTAATGCATCACATGCAACGGAGTTGCTTGAAGTATACAACTCATGCTCGATGAACCCCCCCCCCACAACACTGATAGGGCTCATCCACGTATCTCGTTTAATAAAGTGATCATCCATTCATTTATGGCACTATTGATGCCTCGGGATAGCTCGCATTCTTGGAAAAAATGAGCGATCTCACCTGATGACCAAAAGTGGGTCCCTGGGACCAATGTCGTGATTTGATTGTAATAAGGCTCTCTATTTTCCAATTTTTCCATGTGCGTAAAATTGGATAACAATAATTTTGGATTTTATAACCCTAATGCCCTCTCGCACTCCCACTTATGAAGTGTGGCTCACCTAGTCCAATCTTTGAGGAGGATTGGATCGGGTTCTTAAACGGCTCTACAAAGTTATGTTATCAACTCAAGGATTTTTTTGATTTTGACAACATTTATCCCCTACATGTGGAGGCCATGCCTGACTTTATCCTTTTGGACCATTCCCCCATTTGATTTCATATCACTTGGCATGATAAGTTCCCTTTTTGTCATAAAGGCCAAATTTTTCTTAATACCTACCTTGATGGAACATGGGCTCCACTCTCAACCACAGCAAGAGGGTGAGAATCCTATCCCCTCGGCCAAATCATTGTTAGCGCTTTCATCCACCTATGCATGCCAGTTGGACGCAATGGTGGCAGGATGCCATGACTCAGACTGACAAGATTTCTTAGAATCTATGGCTAGCAACTGGCTAAAATTCAGTGTCACTCATACTCCGCCACCACCTCTGCTCTTAGCCAAGCAGTGGTGGCACTGGTGCAAGGGAAATCCTTTCTCATGAAAGTTCTATAACTTCAAGTGGCAGAAACTTCACTAGAAAATTCAAATTGCATGAACAATTACAATGCTCAGGGTGCTCAAATTTGTGCACGCATGCATTGGCTTAAAATTGGTGATCGGGTTTCAAAATAATTCTTTCTCTCCCTCAAAGCCAAAAATACCTCCTTAGAAAATTCATGCCATCAAATGATGGTGGAATTCTAGGCTTACCGATAACCAACTCATGCTTCAGGCATTTTTTCCAACATTATAAGCATGGTGTTTCAAGCTTAACCTCCTTCTGAAGAGTGACAAACCACCCTTCACCAATGTTTGGTTGTGGTGTTGTGTAATCTCTCTCCTGACTCAAAAGGTGGCTTGTGACCGCATGCTCACCATTGATGACCTTCATGAAGTGTTCCATGCAAATGGCTAATGACAAGGCCCATGGTTGCGATGGTTTCCCATGACGAGATTTCTACAAGTCGCTTATGGGATACTGTTGGCCCCGACCTTCATCAGGTTTATCTTGAAGGCTTTCAGAACCAGTCACTAGGCACACAGATCAACAAAGGGAACATCAAATTCATCCTAAAACCTAGGGATCCTGAGAAAATTGCTAATAGGTGGCCCATTACCTTGCTTAACGTCTCATATAAGATAATTTCCAAGGCTTTAGCTATTCAGTTACGCCATATCCTTCCCATTGTTATCCAGCTGGAGCAAATTGGTTTCATTCAGGGGCGTTACATTCTTGAACAACATCATTATTGTTTGGGAAGGAATGGAAATGGGCTCATAGATCCAATCAATTTGTTATGTTCATTAAAATTGACTTTGAAAAAGCCTACAACATAATTGATTGGTCGTTTATTCTTGTCATGCTTCAAGCCCTTGGCTTTGGCCCCATCTTCATTCAATCTGTCTGCATGCTTTTCTCCAATGCAGATACCTATATTACCATTAATGGCCATAGTTCTGAACCTTTTGGCTTATTTCACTCTATTCACCAAGGCTTCACATTAGCGCCTACACTTTTATGTGCTAGCTGCCGAAGGTTTTGGGTATCTTCTAGCCCAAGCCAAATCTCAAGGGCTTGTTAGGGGATTATGCTACCTTCTGTGAACAATTCTCAATTACTCAATGGCCACTTCGCAGATGATTCTTTCCTTACTCTCATTGAGGAAGAGACCAATATCCACAATGTCATGCATTATCTGGATATCTTTTGTTTAGCTTTTGGTTCTTCCATTCAATGGTGAAAAATGTAGTGTTACAGGAAATCTTTCCTCCAAGCGCCCGCTTGGATTACTTCATTTGATTGGAAAATGCTTCGTCATGGTGAGATGTTTAAATTCCTTGGTATTCCCTTTGCCTTTCAGGCGTCATCGATGGAACTGTGGCATTATGTGGTTCAACGGGTGGCCAAAAAATTGGAATACTGGATTACCAGACTGTTATCATTGGTGGGGAAATTCCAAATATGTTATAAGGTCCTTGCAGCCACCCATGTCTACTACTCCTCATGTTGGGTGCCCTCCAAAGCTTTAATTCAAAATTAGAGAAGCTTCTTAAAGAATTCCTTTAGGCTAATTCCTCTTCTAGAAAATGTTTTCATAGAGTCACATGGGAGACATGTTTCCTTCCCCATGACTTGGGGGGAATGGGTCTCATTGACATACTGCGACAAGGGCTGGCACTCTGTGCAAAATGGATAATTCAATGCATTGAAGGTCAAGAAGCGTGGAAAGTGCTTCTGTGCCTTGGCATCGAGGAGGGCTCCCTTATGGCCGCCCCGCCTGGAAGGGTTTGGGGTTTGCCAATCTTCTCATTGCTCCAGTTCCTATCAAAGTTGTTGGCACTTTCGTGCTTAAAAGTATCTGGAAAGCATGTGAACGCATCAAGCCGTGGCTTCTATGGATAGGCAATGGTTTCCGCAATGGCCTTTCCATCAATCAACAATCCCTATGGTGGTCACCTGTCATTCAAGTCCAGGATCAATGGTCTTGCAAAAGTCCCTGGAATTCCTGTGCTCAAGCTTTTCAAATGCGGAATTCATACTATTCAAGATTTGTTTTTTGCAAGCACACACAATCCTAGGTTCCTTGGAATGAGCTCAAATCTCATTTTTGACTCACCACCCAGGTTCGTGTTTGTGTCATGGAAATCATCAATCCGGTCCCCAACCATATCCTGCATAAGATTTCTATACATTCCTCCTGTCCTTGGTGGACAGAACTGGAAGTGGTTTGTGGACACCCCCTTTCGGAATTACTCTGACCTATAAGGGCTATCGTTGGCTCTCCCCACACTTACCCATGGTTAAAAATCTCAAAAAATATATGGGGATTACATTATTGTGCCTCTTGTTGGAGAAGGAGGTTTGATACTATTTGGTCTGCCTGTGTGGAGCCCAAAATTGTGCACTTTTTGTGGTGCCTTCTACATCAAGGTCTTCTGATAGCCCCCCTCCTTGTTTTAAATTGGTGTCCCAACCCTTAAATGTCCATTTCTGTGGCCACCTCAAAACTTTGTTGCACTTATTCTGGTATTGCCCCAAAGCCCAACGGGCTTGGAACTGGATCCATTCTTTCTTCTTCCCCCTCCAGCCACAATGTTTCACATGGCAACACATTCTTTTAGAGATAGCCCCAACTTTCTACATATGTTCTCCCAAGTTTGCCATGTTTTCAGAGGGGAAATCTTATTTTGGTTATAGAAAGAACATAATGTTTTTTTCTTTGCTAATACTGAAGTTGATCCTCAATTTTCAGTGTATAATAAATCAATGGTTATCTACAATTTTCTTATGTAGATTCAAGTCTTGGCCAATAAGGTGGCTCTGGAGGTGAAGCATTTATAGACTCTTCAGCGACATTGGGGTGACACCCTGTGTAATGTCACCCATGAGCCTTCACCTTCTCGAGCATTCTCCGCCTAATGGCGATCGACCCCGTGGAGGTCGTTGGAGCCGCTCACAACGACGTTCTTTTAGCCGTGCTCACTGATCCCTCGTGCAGCCAACCGCGGAGGAGTGTTTCCCCACCAGCTTGCCAACACGGTTGGGGCTCCCCCCAAATCATCAGCTCAGGTGGGGCTCGACGATTTCTCTGGAGCCACACACTCATGATGGGTTGGGATCTGCCACCTCCACCCCCCGCCACCTTCGGACAAGCTCCCTTGGATCCCCTAGGCCATCTCACCCATGCGGGTGGCAGCTGACAATGAAGAGGAGGACCCTTCGGGCTCGGGTTGGGACATACCAGATGCTGGCAAGGACCTTCCTGACTCTGGCTGGCCTTGATGACCACGACCCCCCCTCTGTTGGTATCTTTACTACGATGGCTTGACTTTCTTTTTTTGATGTATTCCTAGGCTTTGCCTAATGTGTTTGTTACTCTCTTAGGCTTGGCCTAGTTTGTTTGTGGTTTTGGGGCGTGCTCTCATACCGCACGCTGTTTTTGCTGGAAAAGACTTTTATCATGTTGCATTTGTAGTGAGCTTATATCCTTCAACTGATTTTACAAATTCAACTTAAAAAAAACCTTAATCAACAATTATTGACACTAAGATCAATTTAAATTAGTCCCTAGTACATACTTCATGTTTTTATTTTTTCATATCATTTTATAGTGATCTTACATATCCTTCACAACACTAAACAAATTTATTTTTAAATCCTTAATCAACTATTGGCACTAAGAACAAATTTATATTAGTCCCTAGTACATTCATCAGGGTTTTAATTTTTTCATATTGTTTTGTAGTGATCTTACATATCTTTCACCCGACTTTACAAATTTATTTTTAAAACCTTAATCAACAACTATTTATACTAAGATCAAATTTATACTAGTCCCTAGTACATACATCATGTCTTTAGTTTTTTTGCATATGCCCATTTTAAAAGTTTACATGTATAGCATTATATACTTTTATTTCATAAGATTCACCTAAACAGATTTTAGTACCATATATTTTATCATGAAAGATTTTGAACCAATTTTTATTACAAGTCACATGCGTGGATGCTCCTAAATAAACAAACCATGTTTTTCAATCATTTATTTGATTAGATAGGGCTTCATTTCAAATAAACTAAGTTAAATTATTCAATTCATAATTTACCTCTTCTTCTGTACCAACAAAGTTACCTTCTTGTTTCTTATATTCATACTCCTTAAAATTATTTTTCCTACACTCATAAGCAATGTCCAAACTAACCAAAATCATTACAATTTCCATTCTTCTTCACATTGATATTTTTATTTGAAGATGTCCCTTCTAGACACTTCTTGACATATTAGTTTCCTCCTTTGTTTTGCCTTGAGTTCTAAATAATTTAAAATAAAGTCGGGTCCTAACATTCGTGTTAAATTATATGAGTTGTGTGTGTGTGATTGGTTGAAAAATAACTCATAATTTAGTGTTGAAATAGGATATCTAGGTTTTCCATCCTATTTTTTCTAAAGAAACCCTACAATTCCATCATATTTTTCTATAAACCCCGATAATATTTTGAAAATTATTTGATATTTGAATCATCCATGTAAATTGATCTATTTATAAATATCAATTTTCTATAACTTTATATTATAGGTCCTTTAATCTTGCCTAATCTTTTGAATTTAACTTTTTTTCAACATCTTCTTAAACCATTTTTTTTTCTTAATAGGTAAGGACCATACATGTACATACACATATTATTTTAAATTTCAACTTTATCCTATTTTTTGTTACATTCCAATGAAATTAAAAACTTTTTAGGATTTAACATATATATCAAAACTAAATTACGATTCCAATGGTTTCAAGTACAAAAACATACATACCAATGTTTGATTATTCATCAATCTCTTTTGTTTCCTTCTCTGCCTCTTTTTCAATTTCTCTTATGAATTGATCTTCTAATACACTACTCTTGTAGATCTGCCTCGTTATATTTTAGCTTGTTATTCTACTTATTTTTCATGATTCCTCCACTTTGTCAATTTTCAATTACACACAAATTGCTATCTAAAACTAAGATAATTTTAAAATTACACTATACAAAAACTCTTATTATATAGAATCTTAATAGATTAGGTTGATTTAATTAGTGGTTTTTCTAATTTTTAATAGTTTTTCTAATATATAGTTATTAAATAATTATAGTATTTTTTACAAAGTTAAATATATATAGTGATTTATAACTATACAAAGTTTTAAATTTAATTTAATAATATGCAAATTTTAATAATATAACACATATTATCTATTGTTATTTTTATAACAAAATGTTTTTGTTTTCAATAGATTTAAAAATAATACATATTATTCATTAAATACAATAAAATATAAAAACAAAAGTTAATTATAAAAATATATTAAAAACTACATCTTAAAAAAATATTGAAAAGCTATGGTTTAAAAAAAACATAGTGGTGTTTGGGTGGTAGAGAGGGGCGTGGGAAGGGCATTAAGGGTGTTTGTGTGAAGGGGTGTTCACCCAAAGGGGTATTGCCTGAACCCCCTTTATGCAAACACCCCTTTGCGTGAACACCATTTCACGCCAACACACATACATGAAGCCCATTCAGCATGTATGTGGTCTATTCTGACTCTTAATCCATTTGGATGATAATTATAGGCCTAAAAGTGCCACTATTTAGTTTTAATTGAGTAAATAAATTACAAAACATTATTATACTTAATCACAATTTTTTAAGGCTTTGAATCCCAACTATATTAGTATTTATAAAAAAACCTAATAACATGCATAGAAGGTACGAAGTTAACTCGAGGGACCCAATCTGGAGTTGAATTTAAGAAAGTTTCAAAAGGGGGAGGGGAGTGAAAATGAGAAGGAAAAAGGACCATACATTGCGGTACTACACCTATCTGTTAAAGAGGAACTTTATCCTATTTTTTGGGACTCCAATGAACTTAAAATGTCTTTTGTATTTTAGGATTTACAATATATATGGGGGGGGGAGTTACATTACTATTCCAATGGATGGTCAATTACAAAACAGACATACAATGTTTGATTTTCATCAATCTCTTGTTTCCTCTCTGCCCCGTCTTGTGGGGGGGGGGGGGATGAATTTCTCTGCTACCTACAAGGGGGTAAGGGGCTTGTAGATCTGCCTCGTTATATTTAGACTTTTGTTATTTCTACTTATTTTTCATGATTCCTCCACTTTGTCAATTTTCAATTACACACAAATTGCTATCTAAAACTAAGAATAATTTTAAAATTACACTATACAAAAACTCTTATTATATAGAATTCTTAATAGATTAGTTGTATTTAATTAGTGGTTTTTCTAATTTTTAAATAGTTTTTCTAATATATAGTTATTAAATAATTATAGTATTTTTTACAAAGTTAAATATATATATAGTGATTTATAGCTATACAAAGTTTTAAATTTAATTTAATAATATGCAAATTTTAATAATATAACACATATTATCTCTATTGTTATTTTTATAACAAAATGTTTTTGTTTTCAATAGTTATAAAAATAATGCATATTATTCATTAAATACAATAAAATATAAAAACAAAAGTAAATTATAAAAATATATTAAAAACTACATCTTAAAAAAATATTGAAAAGCTATGGTTTAAAAAAAACATAGTGGTGTTTGGGTGGTAGAGAGGGGCGTGGGAAGGGCATTAAGGGAAAGGGGTATTGCCTGAACCCCCTTCATGCAAACACCCTTTCACGCCAACACACATACATGAAGCCCATTCAGCATGCATGTGGTCTATTCTGACTCTTAATCCATTTGGATGATAATTATAGGCCTAAAAGTGCCACATATTTAAGTTTAATTGATTAAATAAATTACAAAACATTATACTTAATCACAATTTTTAAGGCTTGAATCCCAACTATATTAGTATTTATAAAAAAACCTAATAACATGTTACAATTACGAAGTTAAGCAACCCAAATGGTGTTGCTTACATAGTACCAAAATTACATAATTATCAAAATATAGATATATCTAGGAAACTAAGTAGTCTCCTCAGAGGAGTTGGATATCACCACCTCATGAGCAACAATGGGATCCTCCTTGGCACGAGCATTTTTTCCATGACCAGTGGAACAAGCGATTCCTCCAACTATGATATTTTGAGCTTGTTGGCAGGAATCCCTAGAATAGGGAAGATGGCATCGAGATTACAAAACTTTGGATGGTAAATGCTTTTATTATACCAGAGATATGAACTAGAGTGGTGGAGGAGCACTTTTTCTAAGTGGTACATGTAGGTGGGATTGGTTTCTTAATGTCCTCCAAGCGATCCACATTTAGAGTGCCCCACTATATTCTGCTTGGTCCATATGGAGAAGTTTGACCCCTACCTCAAGGTGTCCACATGGTCACTTATTGAGAGCATCCAATGAAATCAATGGGAATGGAACTTTGGTGGATGATTACAAGCTACTTGTAACTCACCAATATCTAAAGACCTTGAGTTCAATCACAACTTTTTATTAGCTATTTAAAAATATAATTTTATTTTTTGAAAATATGTTTTACTATTTTTTTAAATTATTGGCAATGTATGGTATTTAAAAAAAATCATTAATACACATTGAATACAATATTAAAAGTAGTAAAATAAATCCAAAAAATTGAAAATAGTAATTTTACTATTTTTTGAAGTCTTCTTCGTACTTGTAGAAAAATCAATTTCAATATAAATATGGAAGTATACCATCATAAACATACGTACATCCCTAAATATGGAAATATATAACTAATACAAAATTTAGCCACATACTTGATATCATAGTCTAGAACATATGCCTAAAATTTAAAGGTGAAAAAATAAAATTTGTGTACAAAACAACCCTTTTGTCTCTCTACTATAAAGTAAGAAACAACATTTGAAAAAAATTAATAAAAATAAAAAAATTACATGCATTCTACACTCAAAACATAGCATTTCATTAGTTCATGTTGTTTCATGCATGTGTAGAGTTTTGTGGCAATTGCCTCTGCAATTTTAATGAAGCTGAAAATTCATGTTTTTAAATGTACAAATAATGCAAAAACATGGGACACACTTATGTCCAAGTTTGTTCTCTTCAAGTCCATAAGAAAAAATTTCTCTCTCGCTCCATCTTTTTATGTGTTGGTTGCGGAAGGATTTAACTATTTGTTGGTTAGCTACTCTGACCAAGGATTAGTTAAAGGAATTAAAATCCCACAAACTAAACAACAGATCATCAATGGCAACTTTGTTGATGATTCCTTCCTTATGTTAATTGAGGAAGAAGCTTCAGTTAACAATACCATGAAATGCTTGAATATTTTTGCCTCGCCTCTAGTTTTTCCATCCAATGGAGAAAACCCCAATGCTATAAACAATCTCTCACTCCCAAGCCTTCATGGCTAGAAGGTTTCCAATGGCAATGGATCCAACCCAGGGTGTAATTTAAATTTCTTGGCATTCCTTTTTCTTTTATAGCATCTCCTTCTGAGTTGTGGAATTATGTTATTCAGTGAGTGGAGAAAAATATTGCTTACTGGATCACCAAACCCCTCTTTCTTGTAGGGAAATTCCATATTTGCTCCAAAGTTTTAGTTACCACTCATTTTTTTATTCTTCTTATTGGGATCCTTATAAACTAGCCTATGCAAGGTTGTAAATACTCTTCAAATAATTTCTATGGGCTAGCTTTGAGAACCATAAAAGATTTCATATATTGGCATGGGATATCTACTATAGGCCTAAAGAAGCAGGAGAATTTTGGATTTTGGATATCAAGCTCCAAGGATCTACACTCAGTGTCAAATGGACAATTCAAATCCTTGAAGGTATCGAAGCCTAGAAAATTCTTCTCAGAAATTGCATCAATCAAGGGAGACCATTGGTCAGTCAAGCATGGAAAGGGCTAGGATTCCAAATCCTTTTTCTCTCTATATGTCTGTAAAGATATACAACATATTTGTGGCTAAAAGCATATGGAAAGCTTGGGAATTACTCAAACCCAACCTCAAGTGAGTAGGGGATAACTTCATATAGGGATTTTCAATTAATTATCTTTCTCTTTAGTAGTCTCCTATTCTTAGTTTCTATAATGTCCCTTTTGTTATGGTTCCCTAGATTAAAAGTCTCTAAAATTTTTAAGAATGGAATTCAAGTAATTGGTGATATCTTTTACAAGGATTCTTGAGATTGACTCCCATGGATTATGCTTAAAGCTAAATTTCAGCTTAAATAAGCGAATGTAGAGTCTATTTTAGAAATTATGAGTTCCATACCTAATACTAGCCTCCAAAAAATCAAGTGTACCTATGTTGTGTCTTCGTGAAGATATTGGCATTGGCCAACGATAACCCTTGCCCCAAAGAAGGTTTTGAGTGATTTTCTTAACCATCGGTGGAATCTCAAGTCCAAGGATGGGGTTTAAACTAAAATATTTGACATATTTTGGAAAGCTTGGATTGAGCTTTAAAAATCCAACTTCTTATGGTGTTTCCTCTATCACGTTCTCTCAGTTTGAGACAAACTCAAACATATGGGGATTGCAAACCCTATGTTTCCAGCCTATCAGCAACCAAATTCGATCAAACACCTCTTTTGTTATGCCCCGCACACACAATTTTCTTGGAAATGGATTCACTCCCTATTCGAACCCTTCATCCTTGAATTTTTCACCTAGAAAATGGTTCCTGTACAGGATTCACCATTCTCCCTACAAAATTCTATATTTTTAGGACATGTTGAGAGAAAATATTCTATTTTAAATTTGGAAAGAAATAAATTTTACTTATTTTCACAATGTTGTTATGGATAGAAAATTCCTTGTGGCTAATAAAGTTAATGTGATATTCAAAGATATGCTTCATATCTAGGTGAAAACGGAAAATATCTGCATGAAATTGTAACACCTTCAATCCCTGCTCTCGCATTGGGGGAATGGCATGTTCGTTGTCCAACACTCTCCTTCATAGGGCCATGACTGGGGTTTTCGTAAGCCAATAGAGCTTCTCTCCACGTCATTTTTGTTCCCTTCCAAGGTCTTGGTGTCCTTCTCCCGCCCACAGTGGCCATTTTTTTGAATAGCTTGGTGGTCATGGTGGCGGCGGTGGAAGTGGATGTGGTTGTCCTACTTAAAGGAAGATCCCACATTTGGCACTAACCATATCTCCCCGCCACCTATCATAACAACCTCAACAATAAAAACAACAAGATGGGTTGGATCCCATCCTCAACATAGCTTATCCCTCCACCTCCTTCAACTATTGTGTTCGCTATTACAACCTAGTTTCCTATGGGATTTTTTATTTGCGGATGTCACTTGTTACTTGCACCTTTTTTGGTTTAAAATGCACTTTTATTATATAATTTTATTTTTATTCTCTCATGAGGTTAGATGAATTCTTTTTGAGATCCTCTTCAATTGTCATGTTTACCGGTGTGACCTAATTTTATGTGGGATTTTATTTTTTTGGATGCCACTTATTACTTGCACATTTTTTTTAAAATAAATTGCCCCCTTAAATTTTGTTTTTTTTTTAAATTAAACAATGAGGACTAGTTTTTTTGTAGCTCAAAATTATTTCCAATAAAAAAAAATATTTTCTGATTGTGACATTCTGGTCCGGTCACTGAATTCCCTATAACGTGTTTGGAATTGTTTGTAGCCATAGGATGTAAGAATGCCAATGACTACCCATCACTCATTTTACACCTATGTATGGTGCCCCCCTCCACCATGGTCCTGATGGTCCATTCCACATGCCCGTAACTCGAATCCTGACATTCAGGCCGAAAACCTTGATAGGGACCACACAACTTGACTCCTCGATCGACTTGGATGGGGAACCAAGCCCGATTGATGTGGACGCAGTGACATGGATGCCAAGTGTTTGAATTTGAATTATTAATTTTTGTGCCACCAGTCCCTCTAGACCAATGAATCATATCCCCGACCTTTGAATCATCTCCAATCCTATGGAAAATCACAGGAGACGGGAAGCCTAAAAATAGATAACTAGATAACCAGGCAGGGAAAGAAAAAGATAGGTGGGTTTAAATCTATTTTGCTCTGAATTTGCATTTCTAAGGAAGAATCCAAAGGAGGGAAGGAGCCACTGAAGGGAGTCATCCGAGCGTGCGGCCACATCTACTGTAAGCAAACATTCATCACAATGTTTTCTTCCTTATGCCAAGATGATTGTTTGGGTTATAATATCGCCTATGTTTCTATCATTACAATGTTTGCAGGCCAGAGGAAGGAGTTGCAGAGGAGGAAAAAATTTCTCTCCATTTTACTACCACAAGTTTCAAATCCAATATCCCATCTCCTAGTGTTTATAGAATTTTGTAGATTCATGGTTTTGTAACTTCGTGGATTCGTGGATTTGTTTAGCGATATTTTTCCATTTAATACCATTTTTTTCTCGTACCATCCATTAATAACAAAATTTGATATGTATATAACAAAATGGGCATTGTTTGGGTGATTTATATATCATGTGTTTGTATTATATCTATTTCCTTTCAGTAATGTGTTTCTCTTTATACATTCACTATAAATTCACTTTCCTTGCCTAACACAGACAAAGCATGTGAATGTTCTTCCAGCTCCTTGAGTGACATTCCTCTACGAAATGTTTGACAAAATGTCTCTGCAAAATTTTTGGACAAAATGTTTCTACAAAATGTGCCTACATGTTAAAAAAATTCTTGTTTGTTTTACTCTTAGAATGCCTCAAATAATATTTGTGGAATTTTTGACAAAATGTGTGTCAAAAGTTATGGTCTATTTGCTACCTGTTTAGCAATTAACTATATTGTTCATAGTCAATTTAGAATAAGTTTGATGAACCAGTATGTGGTTCGAACTCTCGCCAGTAGTCCCTTAGTTAACTTATTTCTTAAACTAACAACAATGGTGCCAGTTACCACAAGTAACTATTCGCAAAAACTTCCCTGCAAGCTTGCACAACTCAGTCTAGGTGGCAAGAAACTCAGTATAGGTGGCAAGAAGTAATCTTACTGAGATACAATACCAGTTTTCACAAAATAGTGACCTCATTTAATATGTATATGAGCTAAAAATTCGAATGGATAGTGTGAAGAAAGTTCACACCATAGTTTACACCTTTTGCACCTTCATACATATGATTGGCAGTCTTCGTATCTTCTCAACTTACCCACTGAGTTATTACTTTCCCAGTCAACACAAACATTCTCTCAGCTCTTCATCAAATTAGTAAATACCAGAGCATTTAACTGGTACCAAACATTGTGAATACAATAATTTGAGCACCATGGCTTCTTCAGATACATAAAGCTCAGACATAGATAATGTTCAACATACATCATCAAGAATGAAGATAGGGGGTAGGATTGATAAAGCAAACTATCACAAGTTAGCATCAACTTGAGAAATTTTTCCACCAATTGCATCTATTCCATGATCTTTAAATCAAAATAACAATGAGAAAATGTCTCTTAAGTACTCTCCAAGGCAATAACTAGTACCAAATTATGCAAAGAGGACAAGACATGCTATTGGTTTCAAGATTGCATGAGCAAGTATCAAATGGGCAAAGGGACTAGCAACTAGATTTTGCTCAAATACGCTTACATCAACATATTGAAAAATTTCAACACCAAGAGCACATTGTTGAGGATTCAAAAACTATCTTCAACCATCAATTGAGGGACTTGTGAGTGAGAAACACCTCCATGAACTCCAGAGAGGCAATTACCTTAAATGAGTAAGAAGCATGCTCTTGGATCAATATGATGAGAACATGAAACACTTTCTCCATCAAACACCAAGTGTTCTACAATGTTTTAGAGGACATGTAAGAAGTGCTTAGGATCACATTTGAGCTCAAAAGCCAAGATAAGTTCCTAGACCATATATATCATCCAAACTTTTCTTTTCATACAAGCCTTCTAGCGAGAGTTGGGAGAAATGGACATGTAGCATGAAAAATCCTCACACAACCTATCCAAAGTATGTTATGAACATTTTTAAGACTTCAATGGCTTTCTCCCACACTAGGTTTGTAAACCAAGGAAAGTTTCAGATCAGTCTTGGTTTTGATACTTGTTGGAACCTCTTAGTTTAGAGAGAATAAGATCAAAAAAAATAGGTTATTATGATAGATCTATGTGCTACAAAAAAATATTTTCTATGAGAGAAGCTACCAATAATTTCAAGTGCGTTATGTAATTTATGTACCTTGATTTATTTCAAGTTATTTGTAGCTTTTGAATCAACTTCTAACAACTCAAAAATAGGGACCATGTCTTTACATTGAAATTCTTTTTCTAACAATTGAGATATGGTAATCAAATATTTATTTTGAAATTAATCATTGTGTATCTTTGTTGAACAAAACTTTATATTGTTTACAGATCTACCTTTATCTCTTCAACAATAAAATATAAATCATCTTCATCCATATCCTCATTATTATTCATGTCTGGTAATCCTCCATTTAGAAAAGATTATTCTTCCTCTCCTTAAGAACAATCATCTTAAGCATTGTTATTTGTTCATTGCTTCCTTTTATTTCTTCATCTATTATTTCTTGAGATTGAAAATATTCTTGTTCTTTAAGTGCTTGGAAATCTTGAATAGCTTCAAGAGCTTGTTGAGTTTGAAGAGCTTCATTAACTTGAAGAGAAAGTTGTTCCATTTTTAACTTGTTATCTTTGTTTCTCTTTTTAGTATATTTCTTCTCATTTTTAGGGTCTAAATTTTGATCAACCTTCCTCACTCTTATACATTTCTAACCCATTACATGCCATAATGCCTATCAAATTACAACAATTTGATTTCATTATTTAATTTTAGAAATTGAAGTAAAAAGAGAGAATTGATTTCATATTTGAACTAAATTGAAATTACATAGTTGAAGTAAATAAAATATTTTAATATTTACTTTATTGAAATTACAAAAAATGAAGTAAACAAAATAGTTTAATTTCATAGTTTAAAAACTAAAGGAAATAAATGAAAACAAAATTAACTAAACAAAATAACTTGTTTGATTATGACATTGCAGTAAAATAAATCATTTGATTTCATATTTAAATTTAAAGAAAACAAATGAACTAAATTTAAAATAAAATGAAACACTCAAGAATGATTACAAAATTGAAATAAAAATAATAATTTGATTTCATACATAAACAAAATAAAACAAATGATTTTTTTTAACTAAACAAAATAACCCAACTGATCACGAAATTCACAATGTCTATTTTAATATCAATGTATCATCAAAAAGAAAATATCTATTTTACATTTTTCTTTCCACCATTTAATTTCTTAATACAACATATCTTTTTTACTTTGTTTGGGCATTCCTTCTTAGACCTAGGATGTGGAACATTAATCCCATTTAGAATTAATTTTTGTTGAGGTTTTATAGTAATGTAATAACCACCCAAAGGGGATTCCTCCTTATAATGCAAACTTTCTTGCTAATGCATGTATGTTATATAGGCTTCAAAGGAAGACATGAAATTAATCCTAATTATTTTAGAGCCCCTACTAGAAAAAGGATTCAAGGTATATAATACTCTAGACATATAGATTCAATATGGAACTATGTGACTAAGTGTTAACCTATGGAGTGATTTGTGTGTTTGGGTAAATCACATATTAAAACCTTGATTTTTGGATCTATATTATCCTGATATGAATTAAGTTCAACCTATCAATACTTATAATGTTATAAATTATTTGGATCATATAAAAACTCAAAAATGAGGGAATGGAATGGTAGAAAAGAAACTAGATTCTCTCTTTCAATTTATAAGAATAAAAAGCACCTTGATCTCAATCAAACCACACAAAAACATTATTTCTGAGGCCATTGTGCTCAATTAAAATTATAAATTATTGATCAACCATCTTATTAATTAACGGTTGTTCTTAAATTGATAAAATGTGCTCTTGCCGAGTGTCCCCCAAAGTTTTATCAGTATGGTAGATTCCAAATTTTAACGCTTGTCTAGTTTAGTATGGTAGTTTTTTATGTTAGTTGATTTAGTATGTTTATCATATGTTGATCCCAGGGACGACATGTCACATACTTGATAGGGAATTATTTTTGAAAAATGTCGAAAAATACAAAGTGTTTTTCAACAACAAAATTTTCAAGTATTTATTCTTTCTTATCATACACGATTGTGTCTCAATAAGATGAACTCATCTATGGAAGTAAATATTATTTAGTAGTAATGCCATACAATTAAATTATTGATGTAATTTACAATACATACATTTGAAATGTTGTACACTATAAGCTTCTTATATTTTATAATATCTTCTTATATTAAACATGCTTATATTAGGTATGGGTATATGCGTAGGTTTGGTCAGTTCATTAATATTTAGTGATTACAACTTACCCCCACATACCAAAAGCACAAATTCACATGAAGATTTTTTTTCTACAAACTAGAGAATGACACAAATATATTATTATTGACCGGTTTGGATTCTCATGAAACTATTAAACTATTTGTAAAAACCTTATTCTGATATGATTTTATTATTAGTATAGAAGCTTGCAGAATTGATTTATACTTCTATTTTGTTTATACAAATCAATAAAAAATATTGAATATAAGTATTTATGTTTTATGATACTATTACCTATGTTCGTTCAGTTAATTTTAAATATAAATCTCACCTCATATGTTATGGATGATTGAGTTGTTTTTATAGTTGAACATATTCCTAATTTTTAAATAATTTTTTTTAAGTTGTTTCATTATTATTTGTATTATGGCATAATAAATGGCTTTGAAATGTAAATATTCATTTTTTGATGTTATCTAAATGCATTGGTATTTATTCTTAAAAATATTACATATGAGAGTAAATGCATTGCTATTTATTTTTTGATGTTATCTATTTATTGTGATTATTCCAATTTTATTATTCATGTACTATTTTGGTTTGATTTAGTAATTTATCTTTGAATAGACATAGTTGCGACTAGTTTTAATTTTTTCGTAATGTAATTAATTTTAAACGTTTGGTAATTTCTTAATATGATTGAAAGATCTTAGTTGTGTTAAATGGAATAACATTAGAGTAAGTTTGATTTTTCCATACTAATTATATTTGTAGATAATGCTAATGTGCATATACCATTTGTATATAGAAAATTGTTTATTAGTTATATTTTTTATGATGTAAGTTGAAGCTATAAAAATTATGTGATATCATACTCTCACTCTAAATTTGGCATATGGGGGAAAGTGCCTTGTGCAAAGACAGGAGTCAGTGAAAAATATCGTGCTGAAGGGGCTTGCCCCTTAGGATGCCACATCGATATGCCCAACTATCATTACGTGTTGAAGGGGATTTCCTTTTAGGATTCTACATCGATAGTTGGGTGGTATGCTAGGAAATAAGGGATAAAATATGTGGAATAATCCCTCACAGAATCGCAACAGTAGAAACTAATATGCAAAAAATATTACAGATCTCAAATAAAAGTGTAGAATAAAATAACACAACAGAAAGAGATAGTATTTAACGTGGTTCACCCAATTTGGGCTACATCCACCAAGAATCACTTGCTCAAATTTTATTACAAACCACCTCTCTCTCAATATAATACTTAAATCTGTTTGGAGCTATGCTCAAAAAAATCTACAGAATTCACACCCAAATTCAAAACACATCTGCAATGATACATAATACCTACCATAAGCATAAAACCATATAAGTAGACAACTGCTTAAGCAATTTTACAAAACCGTGGGTATCAAAACCTCAGGCCAAAACCGTACCATAAACCTATGGGTCAAAAATCCCACCCATATGAGAAAAACACGTTTCCCGGTATATCAAGCACATTTTAAGGCCAAAAACTTTGAAAAGTGTACTATACTCTTAGTGTACAATCTTCAACACTTACATGAAAATAGGCTCCACAACCTAACAATCTCCCACTTGGAGACTAGTTTTCCTTTGAGCAAGTTTCTCAAACCTTCACTAGTTTCGATGAAGACCAACCAAAGCTGAACATAACTTCAGTTTTTCCCTTGTGACCACCTTGGTCATCATGTCTATGAGATTCTGACTGGTATGAATCTTCTCCAGCTTCAACTTCTCTTCCTCCAAAGCTATGTCCTGATGAAATGGTACCTTAACTGTATATTCTTCATCCTAGAGTGGAAATCAAATTTCTTATCTAGGTGTATAGCACTCTAACTATCACTATGCAACTTTCCTTCCTCCTGCTTATGCCCCAACTCCTCAAGCAATTTCTGTAACCAAATAATTTCTTTGCTTTCTTCTGTGGAAGCAACATACTCAGACTCTACGGTTTACAAATCCACCAGCTTATGTAGTCATGAAATCTAGCTCACTATTGTCCCACGTACATTATAAACATAACCTGTCATGCTCCTCCTACTATCTACATCTCCAACCATATCTGAATCTACATAACCACACAAAGTGGTGTTTGATCCACTATAGCAAAAAAATTGTCCCCATGGTCCCTCTCAAATACTGAAGGATCCACTTTACTGCCTGCCAGTGATATCTACCTGGATCACTCATAAATCTACTCACCGCTCCCACTACATGGGCAATATCAGGCCTGGTGCACACCATGGCATACATCAAACTACCAACCGCTGATGAGTAAGGTACTTTGGACATCTGGTTTCTCTCCTTCTCTATCTTGGGACACTGCTCCTTTGATAACTTGAAATGGCCTGCCAAAGGAGTCCCAACCGGTTTAGAATCATGCATATTAAACCTCTCCAAGACCTTCTTAATGTAATCTTCCTGAGATAAAGTTAGATTTCACTCCTTCCTATCCCGAGATATCCTCATACCAAGGATTTGTTTGGCTGCCCCCAAATCCTTCATGGAAAAGGATTCACTTAGCTGCTTCTTGAGTACTTTTATTTCCTGCATGTTTTTACCTGTAACCAACCTATCATCCACATACAAACACATGATAATATAACTTCCATCCTCAAATTTCTTTGTATACATGCAATGGCCAGAATGGCATCTAATATAACCTTGCTCCATCATGAAGCTATCAAAATTCTTATACCATTGACGTGGAGCTTGTTTCAAGCCATACAAGCTCTTCTTCAATTTGCACACCATATCCTCTTTACCTTTGACCTCATAGCCCTTTGGTTGCTACATATATAGTTCCTCCTCCAAATCACCATGGAGAAATGAAATCTTTACATCAAGTTGTTCTAATTGCAAGTCTTATGATACAACTATTCCTAGAACAGTTCTAATAGAAGTCATTTTTACTACAGGAGAAAAAATATCATCAAAATCTATACCTTTTTTCTGTGCAAACCCCTTGACCACCAACCGGGCCTCAAGTATCGTTTCTTACCTCGTTCTTCCTCTTTGAATTTGAACACCCACTTGTTCTGTAATACTCTTTTTCTTTCAGGTAGCTTCACCAAATCTCATGTCTGGTTCTCCATGAGAGCCTGATGCACCTCATCCATGGCTTTCTCCCACTTCTTCCTGGCATCTACCTGTATTGCTTCATCAAAGCTCTCTGGCTCTCCACTGTCATTGAGTAATAAATAATAAAGAGATGGAGAAACCGTTCAGGTTCTCTTCTTACCCTAGAATACCTCCTCAATATAGAAGTTTGGGGTTCCGGTTAAGGAGGTTCTTGAACTAATTCATGTGTCACTTTCCCATTCAGAAGATCCTCTACTGTTGCATATTTTTCCTTGGATTCTTCCCCATTTTCCTGTAACTGTTGCTTATACATGACTTTCTCATTAAAGACCACATCCCTAGATCGAATTATTTTCTTGTCCTTAATACTCCAACATTTATATCCAAAGTCATCACCACCATAACCAATAAAAGTACATTTTTCTGATTTAGCCTCTAGTTTGGTTCTATCATCCTTATCTATATGGAAAAAAACCTCACATCCAAAGACTCTAAGAAATGAATAATCAACTTTCTTACCATCCCAAGCATCCTTAGGTATGCCTCTATCCAAGGCACTTGAGGATCCTCTGTTTATCAAGTACACAACTATGCTTATCGCTTCTACCCAAAAAGAAAGAGGCAGTCCTGCATGTAACCTCATGCTTCTAGCACATTCCATTATTGTTTTATTCATCCTTTCTAACATCCCATTCTACTGCAGAGTTCCTAGAACCATCGATTCCCTGCAGATTCCATTCTTAGAACAGTAATCATCAAATTCATTGCTGCAATACTTCCCTCCATTATTTGACCTAAGACATTTTAGCTTAAGACATGTTTCATTCTCTATTAAGGCTTTCCATTTTAAAAAAGTGTCAAATAGATAAGATTTTTTTCTAATACAATAAACCCAAACTTTCCTTGTTGCATTATCAATAAAAGTAACATAATAACTTGAACCCTCAAGAGATGATACCTGAGCCGGCCCCCACACATCAGAAAGCACCAACTCTAGCATAATATCTTTCTTTGTAGGTCCAACCTTGAGAAACCTTACTCACTTCTGTTTCCCATATATGTAGTCCTCACATAACTCCAAACCTGTTTCTGTATATCCGGGCTAATACTTCTTTATGATCTACATGCCCTTATGGCTCATATGACCGAGCCTATAGTTCAACAATGTTGTATCTACTTCTAAGGCCACAAGATTACAAACATTAGTGATATAAGTGGTTAAATACAAGGTTCCAATCTTCTTACCTCTTGTTGCCACAAGAGCACCCTTGGTAACCTTCTAAGAGTTTGGTGTAAATATCACAGTACAACCATCACTTCCCAACTACATTGCCGATATCAAATTTCATCTTAATGTAGGCACATGTTTGACATCCTTCAATAGCCAAGTATTCCCATTCTGAAACTTAACCTGAATAGAACCTTTTCCAACTATGTTTCAAGGCTCATCATCACCAAGAAAAACATGCCTAAAATCTCCTTGAACATAATCAACAAAATAATGCCTATGTGGAGTAGTATGGAAAGAATCCCTCGAATTTAAAACCCAAGATTCAATAATATTGTGTAAAGAAAGAATTTAAGCATCCTGACATACATTACCCATTGCCACATTTACCTCCTTGTTTTCTTCCTATTGTTTCTTCTTGTCCCGAAGTTCCCAACAGTCCTTCTTTGCATGCCCAGACTTTCCATAGTGCCAACATACTATCATGCTTTTGGATTTTGACCTTGCCCGATCCTTTGATTTTGCATGGATTCCTCTATTATTCCGTCTCCCTTTAGTTTCCACTATCAAATAATTCTCTGAAGTAGAAGATTCCCCAGAGTTTTTTCTTCACATTTCATCGCTTAGAATCACCCCTACAACATCCTCAAACTTCAACTTTGAGTTAGCTGGAACCGAGTTGCTTACCGCCATTACCAAGCTATTCCAACTCTCAGGTAAAGAGCACAAAACTAATAAAGCCCTAACTTCTTCATAAAATTCTATTGTAACCGAAGCTAGCATATTTACAACCGTATTAAAATCATTTAAATGATCTGCTACTGAACTATTCTCAAACATCTTCATATTAAACAACCCTTTCATTAAAAATATATTATTAGAGGCAAAGGGTTTTTCATATAACTTCCCTAATGCATCCATCAGTTCTTTTGTAGTCTTTTCCTTTGAAACATTAAATAATACCAAAGATTAAGACATAACCAGATTGTCCTAAGGGCCTTCCTATCCAAAAAATCCCATTCCGCATCCGTCATGCTTGAGAGTTTGTTTACCTTCTTAGATAGTAAAATATAAAGATCCTTCTGATAAAGGTAATCTTCCATCTACATCTTCCAAAGACTGAAATTCTACCTGTTGAATTTATCACCCCTTGATCTTCCATCATCTGCCATAGCTCCCACTCAAGATAAAAATTTTCTTGTGATTCAACGCTTCAGCAAACCAAACTAGGATCTCATACCAATTGTTAGGAAATAAGGGATAAAATATGTGGAATAATCCCTCACAGAATCACAATAGTAGAAACTAATATGCAGAAAATATTACAGATCTAAAATAAAAGTGTAGAATAAAATAACACAACACAAAGAGACAATATTTAATGTGGTTCACCCAATTTGGGCTACGTCCACCAAGAATCACTTGCTCAAATTTTATTACAAGCCATCGCTCTCTCAATATAATACCCAGATCTGTTTGGAGTTATGCTCATTAAACTCTATAGAATTCACACCCGAATTCAAAACACATCTACAATGATACATAATACCTACCATATGCATAAAACCATATAAGTAGATAATTGCTTAAGCAGTTTTACAAAACTGTGGGTATCAAAACCATGGGCCAAAACCGTACCATAAACCTATGGGTCAAAAATCCTGCCCATATGAGAAAAACACATTTCTCGGTATATCGGGCACATTTTAAGGCCAAAAAAAATTCAAGGGTTGCGCCCCCAAACCCCTACTACTGGGGGCTGCCAAATGTAGAAAGTGTACAATACTCTTAGTGTATAGTCTTCAACACTTTGTCACATGAAAACAGGCTCCACAACCTAACATGGTAGACTGTGTTGCACAAAGGTTTTTTAAGCCACCCGCCGAAGAGAATTTTTCAGGAGAAGGCTACCCTTCACTCAAAATGCACCCTCCCATAATATCGCAGCCGTCTCTTTTTAAATGGAAGATTGTAATATTGTGGGAGGGTGCATTTTGGGTGAAGGATATCTGTTGGCATTTATTAATACTTGAATTTTTCATGGATATTAGCTTTCTGAAATTGTGATTTTTTTAATCATATTGAATGATGTATATTAGATTTTTCATGTATCATACTAACATTAATTGTATATTTCTATTTGCACGTGTCTTGTTGTATTTAGTTTCTCTTTTGCGTGGTGAAAATGAATACATGAAGCTCTAATCCTCATAATCCCATAGGGATAACATTGACAACTCCAAAATTTCAAAGGGAGGAATCCTTCATAAGGTCCACACTTGTGGTCTACATAGACCATCATCAACAAAATAAGCCGCCCAAACCGGAAATTACATCCATGGTTAAGGCCCATCTCAATTTTTTAGAAACTTTTGTTATTTATTTGTCTAAGTTTAGCACCATAGGGCCCCATTCACGAGGATATGGTCTAGCTTATGACACGATGGAGAATGCCCAAAAGTATGAGCCTCCACATAAGCTAAGACAGATGGGATTTTTGTTCATAAAATGGGCAACAAATCCAAAACATTGTGCAAAAAATATTACACTTGGAAGCAACTCCAAGTTTGCTGCTAAAAACAAAAAAAAATAGTTACTGCTTTTCTATGTTTTGTACTAAAAAACTCAGGACATGTTTGAAAAAAAACCTATATAAATATTTAATTGTTGACCCATGTTGATTCACACAAGCTTAAATATATTTCATTTTGTTGTTCGAATATACTCTTGATTCACACAAGCTTAAATACTTTGCAATGGATTAAATATGTTTTCCATGGTATTAAAATGTGTTTTTATGGATTATATTTTTAAAATTACTAATGTTTATATAATTTATATAAAGTTTAGATTTTTGAAATTCATTTATGTTAAAATTATATTTAGGTAACAAATGCAGAATGGTAACGATTTTCTAAAATCTTCACATCCCCTCAAATGAAATGTCTTCAGGGTGTTGGGAGAGGATTTGGCTCTGCAAGGGTTTTCTCACATGATTATGCTCGTGTTAGCCTTTTTGCCTTGGTCTTTTCAATATTTTTCCTATTATTATTACCATTTTCACAACACTTTGGGAATTTATTCCACCCATTTTGGGTGGCGCCAACCTTTTAAAGTGGCCGCAAACCATCCAGTTGCAACATCAATTTCACACGGTGGTGAAGAGGGCTCCCAAGCGCGTGAGGAAATTCATCCCGAAAGTGTACGATGAGGTAATGTCTCTGATTCTCCCCTAATGTTACTATTGAGCTTTCTTTTGTTGATCATGTTGTGTAGTTTTACCATAACAACTATTTAGTTGCGTATTTCTATGTGGTCATATTCCACTCTGAGTCTTATCTTCAAAACTGGATTAAATCCCACTGGGAGGCCACCGACATTCAAGTTACTAGTGTCTAGAACCTCACCAAGGGGTTTTATTTTTTTACTTTTCATGAGCCTTTTCAAGTTCAGCTGCTTCTCGAGCGTTCCGCTTGTTGGTACCTTGGAAACACTTTACTTGTTTTATAACAATGGAGCCCTGATTTTAACCTAGCTAACCAGGTCTCTCTTTGAGTTCTGGTCTGGGTTGAACTTTCGGGTCTTCCATTACAACTCTGGCCATTTCTGAATGATATTGTCCACCCACTTGGCCATGTGATTTTTCATGAGCTTGACCATTTCTTTTATGCTCGTCCGCATAAATGGGTTTGCGTCGAGGTTGATTTAGCATCTGATCTACAGGACCACATTGACATACAAGTTGGGTCCACACGTATCTCGCAGAAGGTTGTCTATTTCAACCTTCCTAATACCTGATTTCATTGTCAAGCGTTTGATCATCGTATTCATGATTGTACGCTGACCCAACATGCCAAGCCCTCTGTTGTGCATACTTCATCTGTTGTGCAGGAAGAAAACGTTGAAGGTTGGACCCAGGTTGCTAACAAGAAGGTGATGAGCAAGCCTACCTCGGCAGCTACTCCGCCTCCCCCTAAGCAACCCTCGACTCCTCAACCTTCCCTTTGTTCCTGCCAAGCCTGTTCAAGATACCCCTGTCATGCAGAGCCAAATCACTCTGGTTCAACAGATAGTTGGGAAGCTAGTTGTTTCGTCATCTTCACAACATCACTCCTGGAGCCCCTCTCGGGACTCTACAAGGAACATTAGACTGAATGGGCCTAAGCACCGTCCTAACCTGACGGAGCCACTTGCTTTAGACCAGTCTAATTTTCTGTCAAATCATTTTGGTATTTTAAATTCAGAGGATATGTTGCAGGATGGACAGGAGGAAGAACATTCCATGTCTATCTTTTCATGAATTGTCTCTCCTGGAATGTTAGAGGTCTCACAGAATCCTCTCGAAAATATTCTGTGAAGCACGCTTGTCAAATTATTGGTAATATTGATATTGTTTATTTGCAAGAGGTTAAGATTACTGGTTTTTTGCTTTAGACTTCCTTATCGTGTATTGCTCCAAATTTTCTGCATTTTTATTCCTCTCATTTGGAAGGCAAAGGTGGTGTTTCTATTTCTGTGTCACCTAGATTTTCTGCCATGATCTCTACCACAGGGTATGATCCTGACAACAGGGTGGTTTGGGTGCTTTTTAATGATAATGGATTTTCTTTTGGTATTGTTAATCTTTATGCCTCTAATAATGGTCTAGGAAAGGATGGCGTTATGACGATGGTTAGGGGATAATCTACCTTTTTCTTATTGGCTATTCTGTGGTGACTTTAATATGGTGGAACATCCCGATGACAAATTGGGTCTTCTATGTTGATGAGATGGTGTGTTGGAGAGCATGAAGCTTGGTTCTATTTCAAAAGTAGGTGGGCATTAAAGATTTTCTTTTTAAAAGGTGGCAGGACTTTACTTCTCAAAATTGGTTTACTTGGTCTAATTTTTTAGAAGACTCGACACGTGTGCTCAAATGGCTTGATCATGTCATGCTTTCTCAGCACCCGGGTTTTGCGTTGGCGTCCAACAGTCAATCTCCTGTCACCACGTGGCCTGATATTCTTCTGTCAGATCACAGTCTGATATCTTTCACACTTACTTGGGATGGGGCCTCTATTAAAACTCCTAGCACACAATTTTATATGAATGTATCCTTGATGCGTCATCTGGGGGTTTTGGCGTACATTGCCCAAGTCTGGAATATGGCGCCACGTCCTCCTTATGTTGCCAGTTGGATTTCATGGTGGAATGTCGCTATTCAACACACTACCAAGTTTCTTCGCCACTTTGGCAAACAAGTAGTATGGGTTCGTAAGCATGTTGACAAGGCTCTCCAATAGGAGTTCCAACGCACACTCGATTGCTCGAGCTCCAACCATTTTGACACTGTTGTTCAAGTCCGAGCTATGCTAAGCTTTGACATTAGCTTAAGGTTATTGAACAACATAGAGCCAAAGGAGCCAGATCTGGGCTCACTTGCAGTGGTTGAAGACCGGTGACAAGGCCTAAAAAGGGTTCTTCAAAATTCTCAGAGCTCAAAATGTCAAAGAGCAAACCAAAGTTTTCTAGCTTGCCCACGCACGCATCACAACTTTACCGGAAATATCTTTTTCTTTTGTTGACCATTATACTCTTGTCTTTCAAGCGCAAGATCCTTTTGTTGAAAGCACTACCACTCTTGCATCAATGTATTGAAGTGGTTCCCTGTAAGCTTAGCTCGTAGGATTGAAAGCATTGTGATGCTTCTCTTTCTCTAGAGGAGCTTCATAATGCCCTTCTTTGTCTTGCGGATGAAAAATCTCCAAGGTTTGGATGGGTTTCCTTGTGAATTTTACAAGGCAACATGACACATTGTTGGGCCAGATCTCTTACAAGTTTATCAAGAAGCCCTACGATCGTGATCCCTTGGGAACTGTATTAATAAAGGTAATATCAAATTCATACCCAAGGTTGGTAATCCTGGAGCTCATTACCAACTGGGAGGCCCATAATGCTTCTTAATGTTTCTTATAAGATTCTGGCAAAGGATCTTGCTCTTCGGGTGGCTTCTTTGCTACCCAAAATTGTTTGACCTGAACAATCTTTGGTTTTTTCAAAGGCCATTTCATTTTGGATAATCTTATTGTTATTTGGGAAGGGCTGGAATGGGCTCGTGCTTCTCTTTAGAAGGTGGTTTTTCTCAAAATTGATTTTGAAAAAGCTTATGACTGTATAGAATGGCCTTTCATTCTTATCATGCTTAAAACTTTGGGATTTGGCAATTTCTTCCTCAATGCAGTTAGCACTCTCTTCGTTGATGCCTCTTCTTGTCTCACCATCAATGGACACCAATATTTTTTCGTTGGGTTATTTTGATCGATAAGGCAAGGTTTCCCTTTGGCTCCGACTCTTTTTGTCCTGGCAGCGGATGCTTTTGGTTACCTTCTTTCCAACAGAGCTGCTCAAGGGAGATTAAGAGGAATTTATCTACCTGATCATCAATCTCAACTCATCAATGACCACTTTAAGAATGAATATTTTCTCACTCTAGTTCAATCGGAACAAAATGTGGAGGCACTTTCTCACTTGGATATTTTCTGTAAAGTGTCCAGCTCTAAAGTTCAGTTTCCAAATCATTGGGTTTCCAGCCAAAGTCCCTAGGCTATTCCCGACTGGTTGGAGGCCTATCCATGTCACTAAATTAGGAAAGGAGAATGATTCCGCTTTTTGGGAATTCCTTTTTCCTTCAACAGTGAGTCTTCCACCTTGTGGGAATTTGTAGTTGATCGAGTTGAGCACAAAGTGCAAAAATGGATCTCTCATCCATTATATTTAGCCAGGAAGTTCCAGGTTTGCGCTAAAATTCTTACTGTCACTCAGGTCTATTATGCAGCTTGCTGGTGTCCCTCTCATGCCTCCTTTGAAAAGTTGGCTAAGCTCTTGTGGGATTTTCTTTGGTCTAGCTCTAAGGAGGGTGGTTTTCATCATGTTGCCTGGGAGGTTTACACTCTTCCCAAGGATTAGGGTGGCATGGGTGTTGTTGATGTCTATAGGTAGAGTATCTCTCTATGCGCTAAGTGGGTTGTTCATTGTATCTAGGGAAACCAAGCTTGGAAGGTTTTGTTATAGAATTGTATCTCTTCAGGAGCACCATATGGTAAAAAATGCTGGAAAAACATCGGATTTCATACTCTTCTAATTACTAAAGTTCCAGTTAAAATACCTGGCACCTTTGTGGTCAAAAGCATCTGGAAAGAATTTGAGATGGTCAAACCCTTCATGTGGTGGGTTGGTGATGGATTCTGAACAAGTCTCTCTTTCAATGAGCACAATCTATGGTGGTCACCTATTTTCTCTCCTGATGATCTCCCGCTTGTTGAACAACCCAACATCAAAGCAATGTGGTTACCTTGTAAAGGCATCTCTACCATCCGGGACCTGGTTTCCTCCTGGGATTGGCTTCCTTGGCCTGTGCTGAAACAAAAATACAACCTGGCTAATTATGATCCACCTTCAATTTTGGCTATTCAGTATTTTCTACCTGATGTTATGTTGCACACGCTGGGTCTTCAGCCACCCAAGGCTTGGTGGAAGGACTTACATTGGAACATGGACATTCTTATGTTACAGTACAACTCAGGAGTTATCTACTCCTTGTTATCTCCTATGTCTCCGGCTTTAGATAAGATCAATACCAGATGGTCATTACATTCTTCTCATGTCACCTGGTTGAAGTGTCTCCATCAAGCCTGGAACCCCCTATTTGATCCAAAGCTCAATTTCTTTCTTTGGTGTTTGATCTATCAGGGCCTCCCTTTAGGGGAAAGATTAAGTCATATTGGCATTCCTAATCCGGTCTGTAGTTGTTGTGGTAACCCAGAGTCCTTCAAACATGTCTTTTGGTTTTTCCCTCATGCGCAACATGCTTGGCATTGGATTCACTCCCTTTTTCATCCATTTTCACCCTGAGTTTTTTTATTGGAAAGTTTTTTTTGTTTAGTGACCATGCTACTTGGCCTTCCTACATTGCTTCCCTTTGACATTTCTTTCATTATGTTATTTTGTTTCGGCTCTAGAAAGCCATGAATACTGCCTTATTTCAGCATTGTACTCTTTTTGATGAACTAACCATTAACAAAAAATATGGCTATCTTGTCTTTTGTTCACATGGAGATTCAGGCACAAACGCAGAAGGTGGCGCTAGAGTTTGCTTATCTCCAACAACTGATTGATCACTAGGGCAATGCACCATATACTATGAGTAGGGTTCCTCTAGATGATGATGATTAGCGGTGCTCACCACCCTAGCCACCTCATAGATGTCGTGGTTGATCCCGCAGTCACTCCAGAAGCGCTCAACCATCTCCACTGCCAGCTCACCCATGACCCTCTTCCTCTGGCCTTTGATGGAGCCCACTAGTGCGTTGCAAGGTGGTGGCTAGCTCTTCCAACTGGGGCTCTCCATCTGGTGGGGATTCCCAATTTTTTGTCTTGCTACCCCCAAGGTGGGGAATTATGGTTCTGATCAGTGTTCAGATGCCCGACCAGGATGGTTGAGTGCTGAATCCACCTTCAGACAAACCATGCTCCCTCGACTTTCTTCCGCCACGAGATGATCCACCTCCTCCTCTGGGTGTCGCAGATCCTTGTGCCTAACCTAATTTCTCTTAATGTAGTTTTTGGGGCTCTCTCTTCACTTGTTGGCTATTTTTTGTATCCCTTTTTGGCTTTTTTTTTTCTCCCTCATGCTGATGCGGGAGCATAACTTGCAGAGGCCATAACTTTTGATCCGACTGTTGGATCGTCCTGAAATTTTACAGGGTGGTAGATATACATTAGTACTATGCTAGGGTCAACTTTTCTCACAAGGTTGTGCTCATTTTGGCACATTTTCGGGCTCGGATTCCGTCATCTAGTGGCCTAAAATTGGCTCCGAATGTTTTTTCCACTTTTGACTAGGTCTTAGAACTTTAATAACTTTTGTTGTGCTTGTCAGAATAAGTCCAAATTTCACGTGAGCCCTAATTTATGAATGCATATTTGACACACAAATTTTGGGGTCAATCTGAGTTGTTTTACATTTTAGGGTTTTTTGGCATTTTAGGGTTTTTGGCATTTTAGGGTTTCAGAGTAGTCTTGAAATAAAAGGAGAATTGTAATGATGTGATAGATCAGTGTGAATTCCAGAATGAGAATTAAGCTATTTTGAAACTCCTGGTTTTATTTGCAAAGCTATTTATGTGTGTTTTTGGAGGTATTTCAACCTCTTGCAGCTGGATTCACATCAATTGCTATCAGAGCTGGATTTTGATCTTGCGGAAATAGTTAAGGTAACATATTACATTTTTATGTGTAGTTTTTACCTCTATTTTATATAACCATGGCTAGATGCGGGACAGGAGGTTATGCCCAGATGAATAGGCATATGTAGGAGCTACAAAGACAAGTTGCTGAGATCACGGGGGAAGTTACCCGCCTTAGAAGGAGACATGCAAATGGGGATGCAAACCCAGATAGTGATATTGAAGAAGAGCCTCCATTAATGAATGAAGGAGGAGATGAAGAAGAAAATGAGAGAGATGAAGAAAGCTTGAATGAGAGACCATTTGAGGAGAGATTGATCAAGGCTTTAGAGGGAAAGAATGACGACATCAAGATTAATGTTCTGGATTATGGTGGAGGGTTAGGACCAGAGGAGTTGATTGACTGGTTAAATCACATGGAAAAATTCTTTGAGTGGAAAACCCTTTCAGAGGAGAAGAAGGTTAAGTTTGCATGCACTAAGTTAGTCGGACATGCATTGATTTGGTGGGATCACCTACAAAATGAAAGACAAAGGAATGGAAAGGTCAAGATCCGAAACTGGAATAAAATGGTAAAGAAGCTGAAAGAAAAGTTTCTTCCTGTAGATTATGCTCAGACACTCTTTCGAAGGTTCCAAAAGCTAAGGCAGAAGGATCTCATCATTGAGGAGTATACTAATGAATTTTAAAAAGTTATCAATCAGGGGTGGAACAGGGGAGAGTCTGAAGAACAAAAGGATACACGGTACATAAATGGGTTGAGTTACACCATACAAGATGAGCTGAGTATGCTCCCGGATCCATAGCCTAGATGATGCTTATCAACTTGCATTAAAGGCAGAGGAAAAGAACAAGAGGAGTAATTTTAGAAGAGGTGTGAAGAGAGGTCCATCATCATCTCCAATGAGGGGCAGGGGTAGATTTGAATCTACAAAAGGTGAATCCTCTAATACAGAAGGGCATGAAGATTCTAGTCAAAGCCATGGTAACTACCAAAGAGGTAGGGGATTTCAGAGGGGAAGAGGCTATAATGGAGGACGGGGCTGGAATAGCCCCCAAAGGCAATATACATGTTATAGATGTGGTGAAGAGGGGCACAGAGCTTTTGAGTGTCCACACTATCCTACACAAGATAGATGGCAAGGAGAAAAACCACAAGTAAATCTGGTTGAGGCTGAAGAGGAAGAAGAAATGGAGGTTGCTGCAAACTTGGGTGATACCCTCATGATAAGGAGGACGATGATTGTCCCAAGGAAGGAGAAAGAACGTGATGTTGCTCGAGCTGATTCGTGGCTTCGAACAAATATATTTCAAACAAGATGCACCTCTGGAGGAAAGGTATGTAAAATTATTATTGATGGTGGTAGTTGTGAAAATATGGTTTCAACTGTAATGGTTGATAAACTGAATCTGATCTGTGACAAGCACCCATATCCCTATCGTAGATCATGGTTCAAGAAAGGAATGAAAATGAAGTAACCATAGATAAAAGATGCCTTATAAAGTTTCAATTGGGATACCTACAGGGATGAGGTTGTGGTGTGATGTTATCCCAATGGATTGCTGTCATATATACTGGGTAGGCCTTGGCAATACGGATAGAAAGGTACACATGATGGAGGGAAAAATACATATACCTTTTGGAAGGATGGTTGTAAAGTGGTCTTATTACGCTTCAAGGAAGAAGAGAAGGAGTGAGGGCCATTGGGTACAAAAGAGTTTGTTACAGAAATGGAAGAAGAAGCTGGAGTTGTTATGCACATATCAAAGAGCTAGAGAAAGAAGGCTTTAAATAACTATTGCGCGAAAAGATACTAAAAGAAATACAAAGATGTCATACCAGAGAGCTAAAGTGGAGCTACCCCCAAAGGAGCTATTCAACCACCCATATGATCTGATCCCAGGATCGGCCCTTCCAAACCAGGCAGCCTATCGGATGAGTCCGACACAGATTGAAGAGTTGGAACAGACAAGTGACAGATCTAATAAGTGAAGGGTTAGTGAGGAAAGATGAGTCCATGTGTAAATCCAGCTATTGACTCCAAAAAAGATGGAGACGGAGAATGTTTGTGTAGATAGTAGAGCATAAACAAGATCACGATTAAGTATCGGTTTCCAATTCCGCGAGTGGATGATATGATGGATGATGCTAGAGGCCCACGGAGCCCGATATTAGCAAGATTGACCTACGGAGTGGTTACTACCAGATCTGAATCCGTGAAGGGATGAATGGAAAACACTTTTAAAAAACAAAAGGGATACGCGTGGATGGGAGCCATTTGGGCTATCAAATGAACCCAGACATTCATGAGGTTGAGAACAAAGTACTCCGAGAATACAATGGTAAGTTTGCTGTGTCCTATTTTTGATGATATTTGATTATTCAGTAAGCAGTGGAAGAAGAACACTTGTTACATTGAAATGGTGCGTAGACGTGTTACGTAAAGAGAGTCTAGATGCAAAACTTAAAGAAGTGTAGATTCCTTAGAAGAGTCTGTTTGGGAGTTTTCAGATCAGGGATGGAGTGAGGAGGAAGATGAGGAAAAGTAAAAGGAATTCTGGAAATGGCCAGTTCCAGAATGTGAAAAAAAAAACAGAGGTTCGTAGTTTTCATGGATTGCAATTTTTATAGGAAGTTCATCAGGAATTTCAGGTAGCATTGTTGCACCCAAAAGAGGTGTACAAAAGGGAGGGGAGTTTGTAGGACCAAGGCAAGCAACATATATTTTGAATTGTTGAAGAAGAAAAGTATCAGGAAGCACCTGTTTTGGGTTTGCCATATTTGCAAGGTCTTTGAAGGTATACTGTGAGGCCTCACATGTTGGGATGGAGAGCTGATGCATGTGGTGAGTTTAAGAAGGACGACCAGTAGCATTCTTCAGTGAAAAGACTAAAGAAGTCAAGAGGCAACTATTCTATTATGGATGTGGGGAATTTGATGCTATTGTTCAGGCATTAAGGAACTGGGAGGAAATTAATTGGAGCAAGGAATTGTTACTCTTCACTAACCATGAAGCCTTGAGGTATGTAAACACACAGAGAAACGTAAATAGTAGCATGGCAAATGGGTTCATTTTGCAAAAGATAACTTTGTTAATATTAAGTTCAGGTAAGCAGAATCAAGTGCTGATGCTTGAGTAGGCGTGTAGCCCTTTGACAAACAAGGAAAATAAAGTCCGAGGGTTTGAGGAGTTAAGGAAATTGTGTGAAGGTGATCCGATTTTGTGATGTTTCCTGAACGCTTAAGGAGCCTACAGTAGGTAGTGATTCTTTTGATTATTGATCGGATGGTTATTGTTAGGGTGGAAACAATTGTGCATCCCCTGCTGGTTCAATGAGAGAAAATATATAAGAGAAGGCATTAGTGGGGGTTGGCTGGGACTCTTGGTATAAGTTAAGACAATTTCTCTTGGCGTAGAAAATTATTATTAGCCAAGGTAAAGAGGGACATCAGTAGGGTGTAGCAAGATGTAGAGTTGTGTTAAATTGCTAAGGGTATGCCAAAGAAATACGGGTTGTATATGCCATGGCCTATCCCTACAGGGCCATGGGTTGACTGAGTATGGGAGTTTGTGTTAGGGCGTCCTACACACAGCGAGGGAATGATTCTATCGTTGCTTGTGGTTGATAGATTCTCTAAGATGGCACATTTTATTTCTTGTAAAAAACTAATGATGCTCCGAATTTGCAGATTGTTTTTTTCAGAAGTGGTTCGATTGATGGAATTCCAAAAACGATCACTTCAGATCGGGACACGAATTTGTGAGTCATTTTGGAGGGACTTGTGGAAGAAATGGGGAAACAAACTGATAGTTCAGTAGGCATATCACCCCAGACTAATGGGAAAGACTGAAGTAGTGAACAGAAGCTTGGCAAGCTCCTACGTTGTATAGTGGAGAAAACCAAAACAATGGGACTTAGCTTTACCTCAAAGCTAAGTTTGATAGAAATAGCTCGATAAACAGGTCAACAGGGAGGTCTCCTTTCCAGATGGATTATGGTAGGAATCCAAAGGGGGTCCTTGATCTAATTGTCTACCAGGTGAAGATGAAACTAGTATGATGCAGAAAGAAGCATTGCAGACAATTTACAGTACAAGATGAAGTGAGGGAAAGCGAAAGTGAGCTAATGCACCATAGAAAAAAGCTGGCAGATGTAGTAGGAGAGTAAGTGTATTGAAGAAGGAGATTATGGTGATGGTCATCTTAGAAAAGAGGGGTTCCAAGGGAACATATAATAAACTCAAGTGAAGAAGATGGGCCATGTAGGATCTGAAGGAAAATGAGAGTGTGGATAATGCCTACAAGGTGGAGAAGTTACCTGAAAACTTTGCTTCTCACCAATTTTTAATGCTTTCTGATTTATATAAAGTTTCCAGGTCATGATGAAATGTTGCCGAGGAGGAAGAAATAAACTGGAAGAAAGATGCCAAAGGAGAAAAAGGAGAGGGTAATGCGTCTTTTTTTGTCTTGGACCAAAAGACAATCACTACTAGGACATGGGAGCTACAACAGATATTTGGATACAGTGGAAGTTTGCAGCAAAGAGAAAAAACACTTGGCTTCCTGAGTGGGACGTTGAGGAAATTGAGTGAAAAATTAGATATGAGTTCCGTCAACAGAATTTGCAGGAGCTGAATTATTTTCAACCAGGGGAGAATGATCGAGGGAGCATGGGAGCCATAACTTGCAGAGCCATTAAATTTTGATCCGACCGTGGATCGTCCTGAAATTTTACAGGGTGTGGTAGATATACATTAGCTACTATGTTGGGACAACTTTGCTTGCCAATGTTGTCCTCATTTTGGCACGTTTTCGGGCTCAGATCCGTTAATCTAGTGAGTCTAAAATTGGCTCCGAATGTTGTTCTTGCGTTTCTCTAGGTCTTTAGAACTTTAATAACTTTGTTGATGTTGTTGTCAGAATAAGGGCCAAATTGGTGAGCCTAATATGAAGGCATATTTGGCACGCAAATTTTGGGGTAATTGAGTTGTTGTGCATTTTAGGGTTTTAGAGTAGTCTTGAAATAAAAGGAGAATTGTAATGTGTAATAGATCAGTGATGAATTCCAGAATGAGAAGTTAAGCTATTGTGAAATCCTGGGGTTTATGCAAGCTGTTATGTGTGTTTTTGGAGGTATTTCAACCTCTTGCAGCTGGATTCACATCACAAATATCTGAATGCTCATTATGGTCAATTTGCTCCTGAGTGAAAATGTTGATTCCCTAAGAGCTTTAGGCTAAAAAAACATCACAACTAATTTTATTGGTTGCCTTAGTTGCATCTATCATACCACCATCCATGCCCCAAGAATGGGCTAAAATATGGCTGTCAGTACTGACCACATGTGAAGGCTTTGTATATGCGCCACCATTCCCATCTTATGCCTTCCTAAAAACCTTTAAGACCAAGAAGTAGCTTTCAAACCTAGGGTTAAGCACTCCATACTATCACCACACCTCCCACTATGAACCAAGGATTCATTAGAAGAATGGTCACAATAAAATAGCCTAGGGTTAGCAACAGAACCATCTTTAGCCACCGAAGCTAGGGAATCATTTATTATAGAGGTCCGAACACAATGATCTCCATGATAAAAGCCCAAAAGTACTCACCCACAACCCTTAAAACCGCCACCTCATCCCCTTCCGAAACGGGGGAGGCCATAGTGATTAGGATTGGGGTGAGATGATTCATTTGGAGAATCCATTTACTATTATCTCACACCTAATGGGTTTCTAGAATGCTCAAGAAATTTGAATTTTAATAAGAATGCAAGTGGTAAATCAACATTTTATCCAATTCTTAGTGTGCCTACCTCAATGAACTAGGGCCATTGTGGATCTTGGTGTATTAATGAAATGAATACCCTTAGTGGTGGCATTTAAAGTGAAGCTATGCAGATCCTTTGTTTAAAAGGGTGTACATAAAGAAACTTTGAATCGTTACTAATATATGCCACCTCTTAACTTGTTTGCTGGAAGTTACTAAATGCAAATTGTAATGCCCACATTTCGACGCACCAAAACCAATTCAAAACTCCATGTGATCATTAGAAAATTATGTTGAATCTTCTTTTAATGTTGCAAGGTCAATATACATTAAGTACATTTGATTAATTCCCATATAATAATTTCTACACAGACTTAGAGCAGTCGAACCCAATTTAATAATTAAAAATTATTATTTATTTTCCCAATATCATTAAGGAGTTAATTTCTCCTCCAAGGTTCTCATTAATTAGTTTAACTCCACATTAACCTTACATTATTTTGACCGCTTAGTTAATTTAATATAATGTCCAATGCACCACTTTTGTTTATTTAACCATAATAAAAAAATCCATCTATTTATTTCACCTTAAATATTTATTTGAAAATATCCCATGTGCAAATTTTAATTTAATTTCTTAAATAAAGGAACATACCACAACATTACCTAAACCACTTGCCCCTAAGTGAAAACTCCCTTAGGTGACCCCATTAGTCAACTCATACAATTAGTTTTAAAATACCCATTCCCATCAAATTACCCACAACTTAAAAGGTGTAGGTCAAATCCCCCCCCCCCCCCTAGATTATCAATGTGGACCTTAGATTACACTTTTCCCCTTAAAATCCCTAATCTCTTTATTTCTCTTGTATTTATGTTTTTGTTCCTAATATTCTCTTATTTTCTTATTTGGTTTTGCATGTTAAAGGAGGAGGAGGCCATGGGAATTTGGTGGCTAAGGAAGGATATGGAGAGCTATGGAGATATATTTTTTGTGTTTACATGGTTAGATCTCGGTGTTGATACAAACACCTTCATTGTAATACTATTTTATATATTTTTTTTATAAAAGTTAGGGGGTTTCTTATATGGAAGTATATACATTGTATATATAAATATAAATATATTTTTATTTGCAAAAATTGCAAGTGTGTGTGTGTGTGTGTGTGTGTGTGTGTGTGTAGGCCGTGGGGGGCAATTTTCCCCCTCCCCCCAAAAGTTAAAAATTTAATTTTTATAGCTAACCCAATTTATTTTATATAATTTTATTTAAATAATTTGTTGATATAAATAAATATATGTATGTATGTATGTATGTATGTATGTATAGAAAAACAAACACACACACATGTGTGTGTGTGTCTCTGTGTGTGTATAATTTCTTATTTGTTTTCAAGAAATAAAATTAGGCAGATTTATTTGTATAACTAAATGGTAATAGATATATATATATATATATATATATATATAATATAGATATATACATAGATGTGAGACCTGTAGTATATGGATGATGTATATATTATATATAGATATATATATATATATATATGATTATTATGTTATGTATGTTATGTGATGGTATATCTATATTACATGCATATGCACATACATATGTGGTATATATATATATAGGTGGGTTGTGTGGTGTATACACACACTATGTATGCATAGTACACACCACACACACACACACCCACACACCTATGCTATATAATACTATACTAGAAATACATATACAGCATAGGTGGGTGTGGTGTGTGTGGTGTGTGTATACATAAACAATCTATACTATGTGTGTGTGTGTGTGGGTGTATACATATATATAGATATACATATATATGTAATATATATGTATATGTATATATATACATATACATATATATACATATATATATAGATATACATATACATATCTATCTATATCTATATATATACATACATACATATACATATACATATATGTATATCTATACATGTGTGTGTGTGTGTGTGTGTGTGTATAATGTATGTATATACATACATACATACATACATACATACATATACATATAGCATATACATAATACATATACATTACATATATATATATAATATATATATATATATATAATATATGTGTGTGTTGGGTTTAATATTCTTTATATTTCAAAACAATACAAGATAGAGGGAAACACATTTCTTTATTTGGATCTAGAAATAATTAAATTCCCACATTATTTTTGTAACCACAATACTAAAATCCCACTATTTGTAACTCATTTAGAAGAGGAACTAAGTACAAACACAACCAAACATGTATTTTTTGTATAAGTATATAAGGCAAAAGAAGAAAAATTCAAAGGAAAAAACCATTTACTTCACACATTTCTAATTACAAATAGATAAATTTCATATTTTAAACAAATGCAACTTTTCAATGCCATTTCTTTCAACCATATGCATTCATAATTCAAAATATCCATTTCAGATTATAATAAAATGCAAACTTGATTTAAGTTATAGATTTAAAACTCAATACAATGCAAAGGAGATTCAACTTCAATGACATGCCACTTACAATTATACACATTCCATGACTTGGTAACTCATAACAAGTTTTGAAAACTTCATTTACAAGAAACTCAACCTTAAAATATAAGTATAAAAAATCTCTCCACTCAAAGTGGAGACAACATGTTATATTTTACAAGTATTCTCTATTTCTTTTTGTATAAAATACACATGTATCTTCATCACAAGGAATAACTTGGAACTCCATTATCTTTTCTCCTTATTCAACTCAATAACAAGGAAGGGAACATAGGCAACATTCATCTCCTGACCTTTATCTAATGAGAAGGTGAAGCCTACCTTCTCATTAGCCTCCAAGCCCTAACAATAGAACAATAAGGAATGTTACAATCATGGCATCTCTTCCCGAATGGCTTAAATTATACATTCATACATACCAACACAAATTCTGACACATACAAGAACAACAACACTAATAAAAAAATCTACAACTTTCCAAACATAAAGGCTTAAAAGCAAATCCAAAGGATAAGGGAAACATGGGGTCACCGCCTTATACCTCCCAAGTAGGTTAGGGGTCCACAAAAAAACCTCCAAGTGTACTAATCACAACACACACGAGTCTCTTATGTCTCCTCAAGTCTCTAATGTCTCCCTCAAGAAGATACATAAAGATATAACAAGAAAGTTTCCCTTATGGCCTCCACAATTGGTGGAACACCCTACCCACACTCCTCCACCAAACCTACATACTTCCTTTTTTCTCCACAATGGCCCCATTTTTCACATGTCTCCATGTAATCCCCCATTTTACACACACTTAGGAATAAGGGATACAATATGTGAATAAATAACCCTCATAGATTCGCAACAGTAGAAACTAATATGCAAAAAATATTACAATTCAATAAAAGCGTAGAATAAAATAACACAACACAAGAGAATATTAATGTGGTTCACCTAATTTTGGGCTAACGCTCACCAATTCAATTTCCAACTTGCTGCTCATATTTTATTACAAGCCAATCCCTCTCTCAATATAAACAACAGATATGTTTGGAGCTATGCTCAAAAAACTCTATAGAATTCACACCCGAATTCAGAAACATCTTCAATGTTACATAAACCCTACATATGCACAAACCCCACATAAGTAGAAATTGCTTTAAGTAGTTTTTACAACTGTGGGTATCAAAACCATGGGCCAAAACCATCTCATAAACCTATGGGTAGAAATCCCAACCCATATGAGAAAAGCATGTTTCCCAGTATATCGGGGACATTTTTGAAGAAAAAAAATTTCTTGGGGGTTTGCACCCCCGAACTTGGCAAGACACTATGGAAAGTGTACTATACTCTTAATTTATAGTCTTCAACACTTTTACACATGAATGAAAACGGGATCCACAACCTAACAATCTCCAATGGAGACTGGTAAACCTCTTAGCAAGCTTCTCAACCCTTCACTAGTTTCTGTGAAGACCAACCAAAGTTGAACACAGGTTCATTTTTTCCCTTGTGACCACCTTGTCATCGTGTCTACAGGATTTAGATTGGTATGAATTTTCTCTAGTTTTAACTTCTCTCCTCCAAGTTTTTCCTGATGAAATGGTACCTTACTTATATATGCTTCATCCTAGAGTGGAAAGCAGAGTTCTTAACTAGGTGTATAACACTATGAATATCAACGAATCCACTTCCCTTGCCTCCTTCTTTAATGTGCTTTGGTAACTCCTCAAGAATTGTTGTAGGCCAAATCATCTCTTTACTTACCTTTATGGCAGAAACCTACTCAGCCTCCGTGGTTTCACAAATCCACCATCTTCTGTAGTCGTGAAATCCATCTCACTGTTGTCCCACCTACAGTGTAAATATAACATGTCGTGCTCCTCCTAATTTTCTACATTCTATGCCATATCTAAATCTACAATAACCACACAAAGTGGTGTCTGATCCAACTATAGCATAAAATTTTCCCCATGGTCCCTCTCAATTATTGAAGATTCACTTTAGCACCTAAATTCAGTGATCTCTACCTATATCACTCATAAATCTATTCACCATTCCCACTGGATGGGAAATATCAACAGGTTGGTGTACACATGGCATACAATAAAAACTACCAACTAATGATGAGTAAGGTACACTTGGAATTTTGGTTTTTCTCTTGCTATGTTTTGGGACACCGCTCCTTTGATAACTTGAAATGGCCTACCAAAGGAGTCCCAACTAAACCTCTCCAATAAATTCTTAATGTACTCTTCCTGAGATAAATTCAGCTTCCATTCCTTCCTATCCCGATATATCCTCATACTAAGGATTTGTTTGGCTGACCCCAAATCCTTCATAGCAAAGGAGTTACTTAGTTGTTTCTTAAGTACTTTTATTTCCTGTATGTTTTTACCTACAACCAATATGTCATCCAAGTACAGACATAGGATAAAATAATTGTCATCCTCAAATTTCTTTGTATACACACAATGGTCAAAATGACATCTAATATGACCTTGTTCCATCATGAAGCTATCAAACTTATTATACCATTGATGTGGAGCTTTTTTCAGGCCATACAAGCTCTTCTTCAGTTTGCACACCATCTCCTCTTTACCTTTGACCCCATAGCCCTCTGGTTGCTGCATATATAGTTCCTCCTCCAAATCACCATGGAGAAATACAGTCTTTACATTAAGCTGTTCTAAGTGCAAGTATTTTGCCGTAACTATTCCTAGAACAATTCTAATAGAATTCATTTTTACTACAAGAGAAAAAATCTCATCAAAATCTATACCTTATTTCTGTGCAAACCCCTTGACCACCAACCGAGCCTTATATCTTTTCTTTCCTCCTTCTTCGTCTTTAACTCCGTACACCCACTTGTTCTGCAATGCTCTTTTTCCTTCCAGTAGCTTCACCAAATCCATGTTTGGTTCTCCAATGAGATCCTAATGCTCCTCATCCATGGCAGGGACATATAAAACATCAAATATTTTACAATTACATGTATGAAGGGGTAAAATATATATTGTGAATACCTTGAAAAATGTATGAGGAATCATCACCCAACGAAACATGATTCTCGGTGGGTGCATCACGCATTGTGAATAACTAGTCCTTCCATCCAGTCACATGTTAGGTGGCTCCCAAATAAATGTACCATATAACATTTTAAGATATGAATTATTTGTCTGATTAGGGAGTGTAAAATAATTCTATGTCATCTAAGTTATCTTCTTATTCAGCAAAATTGCCTTATCGTTAGGGTTTATTACTCTAGTTTCCCTTGTCCTACCCTTGTTTATTGCTTTAATTTCCATAGTGAGATTATTTTTTGTTCCGCTTGTTTTTTCTTGATGATCCTTTATGGAATTTATTATACCAACAATATTTCAATTCATGGTCATTCTTGCCACAAATTAATCATTTTTTTTTGTTTGTCCCCATTTTGATGATTATGCTTATGTGACTTATTGGAAAACTAAAATTTTCTCTTCCCTTTTTAAAGAGAAGCGAGTGAAACCTTGTTCTTCTAGTTCTTAACCAACTTTTCAAAATTTGGTGTTTGATCCATTACATTCAACATGGTCACAAATATTTTACATGAGGTAGGTAAGGCTCTCAAGATGATGGGTATAAGAGAGTCATCAGTCACTTCCACTTCCATTTTATGGAATGAAACTCTCAATATTGCAACATGCCTTAAAAGGCCTTGATATTTTCACCATTCTTTTGTTTGAGACAATGTAGATGAGTCTAAAGATGCAAATTTTTGTTTCTATTTTTGGCTTTATAACATTGTGCTCAATTTAAGACACACTTATTTCATTATTGTATCATCGTGGATGTGTGGTTGCACCTCATATGAGACTCCAAACAAGATGATCAACTTTTCCTTTTGATTTTCCCTATCAAACTATCATTGCACATCATCATCATTTTCCAAAATAACTAGAGTATTGTTCACTACACTCTATATGTCTTCAAACTCAATTTGAGTCTAGATAGTTTTTTCTTCCATGCCATGTAGTTGTCACGATATGGAGCTACGAGTTAGGAAGAAAAAAATTGGGAGGATTGTTGGCTATTACAGGATGTTTACAATCACTAGTTTCCCATCTAAATGGCTCATTAGTCCCAAAAAAATACACTGAAAAAATCGTTTTAGCTCCCTTTCAGAAAAAATTGAATGACAGGAAAAAAATTAGTTTTGGATACTTTAGCCTCTTATGCACTACCCTAAATGAAAAAAACTTGAACAAATATTTTTTTTCCACAATAGTCACAAAAATAAACCCCTTTGGGCTCTTTGGCCTCTTGCAGTGACAAAAATTATATATGTGATATTTTTACAAAAAAATTACAGTTTTGGTGTTTGGACCCCAAATAGGGGTTTCCCCTCTAATTGGGATAGAGGTCTTATAAAGGATTTTAGTAGATTTTATTTTTAATGACATCAAAAAATTTAATGGGACATATTTAAATGTATTATGTCTTGATGAAAATATTTACTCTTGTAAGTTGGGGTGCAGGGTGTAAGTGAAGAAGGTGCTCAAACCCTTCCCCTCTTAGTCTCCAATGCCTTACAAAAAATCTCATAGCTAGTAGAGCACTCTAATCACATAAAATTGATTATGAGCAACTTTTTATTTTTTCTTGCAAATCAAGTGACTATTAGAGATTGAGCTCACCTCTAAAAACTTACCTCCACTAATGCACTGTGTTACACAATTCATCATTTAGCTCGAATGAGAGCTCAAGTAGATCAAGCGTTTATGTTAAATATCATTGTGAGAGCTCATATTCAAAACATTCAACCTCATTTATCTTTCCCCACTCAGCTCTGGATCAACTCACTTGGGCTCGGGTCTATGAATGCCTGAGTTAAGTTGTAGAATAGAGGCTTGGATTTGAATCTATAACGTGGAGCACGCTTGTCAAGTCTCATAGTTTGATCACTTACCCCACATCTTAAATCCTATAACTCACCCATCAAATAAAAAATCTTGGCCTTTCAAAGAAATCGGATCCTCCAAACTAGTTTTTGCCAAAATTAATGTTCATTCATACTAAATTTAGCAAGCTTCCAGAGTTAGTCATAGCTAATGTTATCACTCAATTTAGTTACAAATCCCTTAATGGGGAATTTTTTTTAATTTTGACCAAAATTTTCCATAAATAAGTCTAGTGATCCAGAGCATGATTTCCAAAAAGCTATTTTTGGAAATTCTTGAAAATCTATTATAAGTAGTTTTTCAACAACTTCTTGTATTTTACAATTTTTAGGGTTTTCGGAGCATTTATAGAGTTTTCACAATAGAAATGATGAAATAAAATTTAACATTTATCAAAATTTCCCATGCCAAGCTCATTCCATTATATTTCCAACGCTTCTATTGGTTTGCAAAATAGGTCAACAAGCTAGGAGATATGACCCCAACAAGGGGTACTAATAAAAAAATAGTAATACTAGGATAGATTTTGGATTTTTCCACTTATATATTTTTTAATCCATCCCTAAGGTGGATATTTATGGTCTATATGAAGGATGGCCTTTTTGTTCCCATCGGGAACCCATCATGTTCTACTTTTAATTGTTATTTTCATATTCTCTTTCCATAGCTATAAAGTAGCTTGTTTTGAATAAAGTGATAGATATTTGGGCACACATATATATTATAGAGTTTTAAAATTTGAATTCATTTCAAATTTCAATTAAAGAGATTCATGTTTATAGCTATTTAATTTTTAATTTTATTGTTTTTGCACATTAAGCACCATTGTTAGTGTGTTGTCCACCGGGTTACACTTCAATCTGGATCAGTGGTATAAGAGATAGGCTCTTTCACTCTTGCTTGTAAAAACACGAGGTAAAAATACTAAAATTATGGTGTCCAAAATCATTATTCTTCATATTACCTTCCTTTTCATTTCAAACGACCTCAAGAAATGCAAGAGGAAATGGGAAATCCCTTCAAATAATTACTTGATGATGATATTGAGAAGAAGAGGAGGGAGATGATGGCACAATTTATTAATGTCCTCTCTCAAATCATCCATGTAACCGAAATCACCTCCATAAATGCACCTATGTCAAGCAAGCCCTTTAGGAGCCTAACACCATTCAAGGTACATGTAAATTTTGGCATTCTGGAGTTTGAAGGAAAAATTGATGTTGATGAATTGGATTAATGAATCAACCAACTAAAATCATGTTTTTCTGTCAATAATTTTTCTGATGGTGAAAATATAACCTTTTCACTTTTAAAAGCATCTGCTCATGTAAAAATGCTCAGAATCATATTTCTTGTAAGAGGATTATAACGATTATGTAACAATTGATACGAAACCTCCATAAATATGGGGCAATTTTGTAAATGTCGTCAAGAAAGAATATTATCTAGTAAAGACCTATGAGGACCATTTCTAGAATTTCCATCATTACTATAGGTCATAAGTGCTACCGCATCCCAAAAGTAACCCCTACCAAATCAATGACCCTAATTAGTGTGAAATTTTTCATATTTTCCTCTGCTGACCCACAGCCAATAAGAGGGTGCACGTCTCCTCATGGGGAAGCAGTGGAGACACGGCATCTTTTCACCCTTAGGCCTTTTTAAAATTTTAGAAAAAAATTTCCATTTCTCTTCGCTGGCCCGCTACCTATCACAGAGTGCCACGTGGCAACTTTGGGTGCTTGCGGAGGGGGTGGATCACTCGTGACACCTTGTTCCTTTCGAAAATTTTGATTTGGAAAATTTGTGTTTCATTCCACATCCCTGCGCTCCCGCCCTGCTTTGGGAAAACTTTCTTCCACGGATGCGCGGTCCCGCTTGCGCATTTACCCCTTTCACCCCATCTCCTCCCTTTGGTGAAATTCACCGAATCTCCCCACCGCTCCGCCTGTCTCTCTTCTCCCCAAGGTGAATGGTGTAGTGCCAAGTGTCCATGGCAGACCCGCGGGCATGTGGAGGCCAAATTGGCTTTAATTCTTTCCCTTTGGCGAAATGTCCAATAAACCCTCACCGCTCCGCCCTTCCCTCACCTTCTCCCACTTGGATCAGGACCCGTGGAGGTGCGGGCACAAATGGGAATTTTCTCCCACACAAGGAAAAATTGCTAACGCTACACCGCAACCCGCCAACCCAAATTTTTCTCTTCACCTCTGCTTGACATGTGTCCCCTTGGGGAAAATTTGATCCCTAAACTCCGCCAGTCCATATCTTGAGTTTCTGAAGGAGTTAAGAGGACTTCTTTATATCACCAGAAAGGTGAGAAAAATTCCTATCTAATGGGAATGATTTAGGAAAATTTAGAAATTTTAAGTGTGAGAAAAATAAAGTTGAAAGTCTGAGCCTGTTAGAGAGTGGGTATGGGGGTAAATTACTCTCTGAACCTAACTGAAACTTCTAACCCTAAAATTTGAACTTTGTGAACTTGATATTTGTTAATGAATGAAACCAATATGTTCTAGTAATTTAGATTTGTTCCGAAACCTAATACTGATTAATGAAGTATGTCTTAGCAACTTGGATTGTGGAAACTTCAAAACCTAATTAGGGTCCATAATGTTTCTTGCAACTTGGTTGTGGACACTTCTAATCAAAATTGTTATTATTCCATAATTTTCTTCTAACCCTAGGTTGTTTCTTGGGTCTCAAGTGGGTTTTTTTAAATAGACATCTCATTCACTTCCTCTATGATAAATCAAAATAAAACAATCGATCCATTTTTAAAAAATTATACCACGACATAGAGCAGAGTCTCTTCTTTCTTAAAATATAATTTTTCAAATTTTCTGACTAATATAAGGTTTCCATATTATTTATTTTCTAACTATGTCTTTTTATAGCTATTTTTTTAAAATGTAAATATGTCTATCTTTCATGGTGTATCTTTTTTTTGGGTGATCAAAATTTTTAAATAAGTATACTAGCCCAAACTAGGCATAATTCTATACATATTCAAAAAAAATCTAATTTTTGATATTTTTTGAGGTATTAGGGGGGAGGGCATGGTTGGACCTCTATTATTTTTCAAAACATAAAATTTCTGATCTAATTTTCGTGAGAAATCATAAATAAATAAAAAGATCTAGAAAAATCTATAAAAAATTTTAAAAAAATGGAGCCCAAACTAGATGCTCCTAGTTATCTTTCTACCAAAGTGTTTTCAAAAATACTAAATGGTGCTAAAAAAATGATGGGAGGCACGAAAGTCACTCTATTATGTTTTTTAAAAAAACGAGAGCATATTTTGGTATTTTAGTTGTTTGACCCACTTAAACTTATATGTTTTCAATAAAATTTAATACCTTAGTAACTAGAATCAAAATGCTATGATTCATATTTCTACAACATCTTCCAATTTTGAGTGTAAATATTTCAAAAAAATCATACAAGTTGAAGTTTTATTTCAGAAAAATGCGTCCACTTAAGACCCCCTTTTGGCCCCCCAACTTGGTGCACTTACCTAATGATCTCATTATTCTCAATATAGAAGATAGGTAAGGAACTAGAAACATAAGAATTACAGTAACAATATTATGGTAAGACAAGTTGATTAAAGAAACATTACAAACAGTAACACAATTATGGTAAGACAAGGATTAGAGAAACATAGTTATAACTAACCAATCAAGGATATGCAAACCCTCCCTAGTTTTACAAGATTATTGTCTGGATGTATGAGTGGAAGAGGGAGAAAAAAACACTTTCAGATAAGAAGACTACATATCTTATTATACTCCTGCATGTGACTAAAATTAAAGAACGTACATGCTTTCTTAAATGAAAATTCCACAGCACATAAGATGCAGATTGGATCAAAGCTCATAAGATATTACTCCATGAAAAGAATACAAAGCTTCAAATTTCAAATAAACAAACCATGTACCAACTGAATCAAGACAAGAAGATTGGAAGAACAAGAGAGGAGATAAATATGTTCTTCTCTATATTTCGAAAATTTGTATTCTTACATTCAAATTGCACCAATATCCAACCCCTTTTACAAAGAAAATGAAGCCTTATATGGAATATTCCTAAAATGGAATATTTGCCATTATGAATGACACTAAAAAATTCCCTAAAGTTCATGAATAGTTTGACCTCTAAAAAATCCCTTATAGGCTAAGGGGAGTAAGTGACTACCTCAATTAACTAATTGTTCTTAAGTGTTAAAACACTTAATTACTCTATTTACATAAATTTATTTAATATTACAATTTTTCTTTTAGTACAATAAAGCTAATTATATAATTAAAAAACTAGTAAGACTAAGAGCTAGAGGAAGAAGGAATAGAAGGAATAGCTAATCCAAGAACTTTGAGCTTTAGAATGTGCATCTAGAAATTTTTGAACACAATGGAAATATCGGTATTCTTGGGAATGATAGTGTTTGAGATATTTTTCAACCAGTTTCCAAGGGTAGATTCCATTTCTTTTGTTATCCCAGTGTATTGTGCTAGTCTCTTAGCTGTTTCTATGATAACATTATTGAGTTCTGATAGCTATTCCATTCTCTCCTTGTTAATCAATTCCTCCTTCAATAAATTCTCTTTGATAAGTGAATTGAAGTTCCCCTTAATATGATCAACACAATTCCTTTCAAACAAGATATCTTTGAATCGCTGACAGTGAAGGGCTTACATAGATATCATGGGTGGGTTTCCTTTCAAACGAGATATCTTTGAATAGCTGACAGTGAAGAGCTTGCATGTCTGCAAATATTTTAGCTTTCAACAATTCTGCCTTCTAGACTACACATTTTTATATAGTGGCAACTTCCTTAAGGACTCTAATTCTCCATGAACTAAGCTAATAGTTCAAATCTTAGATAAATTACTTTTAAAATCATTAAAATTCTTCAATGAAAGAAGGAATTTTCATTTGTGAGCACCATGATTCAAAGATCTTAAATAACATCTTCCCAAATCTTATGCCCCTTATCAATACCATCAATCCCTGAATTGATTTGATTATGGGATGAAATGATGTTATCATAAATTTTGCGTGTTTAATCAATGAATTCCAACCATGAAAAAATAATACCTTCAACCCAGGATTTTAAAGCCTTGCCATGTCGCATGCTTGTGAATTTGATTACTTTAATATCAATTGGCAACAGTGGGTGCAAGAGTAGATTGTTGGAATCTTTCATAGAAAGAAATGACTTGATGAAACTTAAAAGTTACAATGCTCCTCCGGGTCGCATCAATCCCAAAAGTGGCAACAGTTCCCTAGATAGCGGTGTTGGATCAAGAACAATCTCTCATAGGAAAGAAATGACTTGATGAAACTTAAAAGAAATATACTTGCTCCTTCTCTTCTGGGTTCTTTTCCCTTTTTTAACTCTCTTCATTACCTCAAGAGTTTCTCTAAGGTTATGAACTTCACCCTCACGAATTGATTCACCCAGTGAAATTCTAGTAAGCTTAAGAATTGAAATTGATATATCTTTTTCATTCTTGTCCTCCTTTTGTCTAGTAATTTACAAGAATTTCTGCCCCGTGGAATCAAAAACAAGATGAGAAGTGTTATTGGATTTATTTAGAGGAGAAGAAGTACCAAAGAGGGAAGCCATAACATCAAATTTAGGGACTTCTACTTGAGATTAAGCCTTCCTCTTCTTACTATCAACCATAGGTTGAACCCAAGTGAAAGAATCTCTAGAAGATGTTGTTGGAGGAGGTAGTGCAATATTTTGGGAACGTGTAAGAGGTACGAACCTTGGTGGAACACAATGTACTTCTAGCTGGTTGAGAGGTATGAACCTCAATGGTGGAAGTCACAATGAAAGAGGAAGAAGGCCTCCTTACTTCTAGCTTTGGCCTTGAAATACTATTTTTTCTATATCGGGTGCAGATACCTCAACAATATCCTCTCTCCATCATTTTCTTCACTTTCCTCTTCTTCTTTTTTCATCTTTTTTCATTTCAGCTACTTATTCCTCAGGAGGTTTGGTATTTGTTCAAGACCTACTTCACTTCCCAATTCTCATGTTTTATGTTGCTCAGCTCCTTACTCAGATATTTCCACTCTCTTTTCAACCTCTTTAGCCTTATAATTCTTTATCTAAACCTTGGTTCCTGAATCCAAAGGAGAGGAGGAAGGCGTTTTATTATTTAGAACATCCTTTTGTGGAGAAGATGCTTCTTGGGAAGAGGACATCTTCTGAGATTCCTTAAATTATTTTGTTTATCCAATCTCTTGTTCTTAAGAGCACAAGAGTATTTAGATCATCAAGGTTATCTTTCTCCTTTTGAGACTAGTCAATGGTGGGAAGATGAGTATACTAAATAGATTTTATGTATTCTGTGGTGAAAATGCACGAGGGGTTGACTTAGTAAAAATATGGTATAACACGTGCATTCAAAGGGTGTTAAATGAATACCCTTGATTCTAGTTTCTACCACTAATTATTCAATTGATAATACCCCCTCCTGTTATATTATTAGAATGAAAATACCCCCTATTTTTTCCATGTACCTTACTTACTAGTTTTTCAATTACAATTTTATTTCCCCCTTTTTATTTCTACCCTAATATATTAAAAAAAAAAAAATATTATATTTCTCACTCATTTTTTTTAATATGCATTTCCTCTCGAAAGATAGTTTGAAGCCATTGAAGACCAGTTACAAATCACCTTATATATGTTAATCTTTAATCATTTATCAATAGTTCTTCAAATAATTAAGATGGTGAAAGAATATCACTTGTGTTGAAAAACATCCTCAATCCTAGTTTTCTACCATCTTGTTATTTATTGGTTAAGAATCTAGATTTCTTTGTTAAAAAGATATTATAATTTAATTTATGACCACACTCCTTTTGCAATTTTAAGGTATTTACTTTTAAAATCTAGGGTTCAAATGTTTTAGTTTTATATTAAAATAAAACTTCCCTTTCCTTTAGGCCACCTCTCTTACCTACCCCCAATACCTAATTCAAAACATTAATAAATTAAACCCTTTCACCCCCTCATGTCTACCAGTATATTGACTTTAATTTTATTAATTTTAATTACCTCAATATGAACCCATGTGCTAGGATATTGCCTAGCTAATGAACTCCGTGTTCCCCTCTAAGTGTAAATTCATTCACTATAATGTCATTGACTTCTCAATTTCATGCATGAAATTATAATGGAACCAGGATAATGTCGACTCAATTGAAATTCAAAGTCATTGTTGAAATCCTAATAAAAGAACACCTCAAATGTCATTGATATTTACCACTTTCAATCTACAACCTTTTGTGATAATTTTTCTAATTTGAAGTAAGTTTTTCCTAAAAATATGAACATGTCATGTCAAGCTTCCTTCAAGAAAATTTATTCACATTGTTTTAGACAAAATTTTTACTCTGATCATATCATCAGTCTAAGGCTTGACATGACATCCTTTAACAAGGAATTCTAGACCCATTTTGGAAATCAAAGCAAGCTTAATGCTCTTTTTATTGTCCTTGATAAATCCTCCAATTTTCTTCATGCATGATCTGAAACAAGGAAATGATATCTGAATCTGTATTTCAGTTCTATGCCAAGGAGAATTTTTTTTTAAAATCCTTTTATGCTCTCAATGACTAAATCAAGGAATGATTCACCTAGGATTTTATATGGGAATGTTCTGTACCTGTTCTAAATTTGATTAATAATGTTTTCCAACTGGCTAGAAATAAGAAAAACCATCTTTGACCCGGTACAATTTGGATTCTGACATCTATCAAATAAGGGATTTTAGGAAAGTCATTGTTACTTTATTGGTCCTCTGGAATGTTCTTCAGATGTAATTCATGGCAACCTAGAGTTTCTTTCCATGTCTACTTTGAGTCCAATTCTGTTCATGTTTCTCTTCCATCAAGGAGTATTAAAATAGTACATCTCCTGATTTTATCAAAGTTAACTAGTTGTCCAGAAGTTGTTCTATTAGATCATGAGAATGGTATTAATAGATTTCAGCCTTGGCAATGGAATCACTATAATAACATAATCAAGTCATTACCAAAACATTTTGATGTGAATGGTTGTTCAAAATTGCACGTCATTCTAAATCTTGTTAACAATCTTACATTAAAAATTTAGTGGTAGATCTACTTCTACTCATCCTATGATTATGAATAAGAATGAGATGGGATATTGTAAGATTACATCTTTGTTCATATCTTCATGCCATATGCTTGTCACCTAAACTTTATGTCCTCTCCATTGACATATATTTACTGAGAATTGGATATAGATATCATGTCCTAAATTTTCCATTTCTAAATTTAACATTAAGGAAATCTTGCAAATTTAGACAACATGTTAGAAGAATTTCCAGGAGATACTCTTCGAAGGCCTTTTCAAAAAAAATTTCCTTTCTACTACCATATTTTCTAGTCGTAAATCTAAATTGAATTGGATCATTCATATTGATCCATGGAATTCAGTTTTTTTCATGGTTTGTATGATTGGTCCCCATCTTGTATCTCTTAGATGTCCTTTAATGAAACCACTTAAAATGTTTTGAAAAAAACAGAGAGAAAATTTTAAGATTCTAGTAGCAATGGATCTTAGTAGATTGAAATTAGTGAAGAGCCATTAGGACTGGTCTAATACCTGAAATCCTTGAACATGTCTTATAGCATCCATTTTCTTGGGATCTAACACAATATGAACATATTATTTAATTCCTTGAGTAGATCAAATGTTCCATGTCAATTCATTGGCAACAAAAGTAAGTCTTCCATGAAGAAAACTATCCCAGAAAAGTTTGGATTTTATGAAATGCTTCATGGTTAGAAAAACCATCTAGAGCACAGGTGCTTTATAACTTGTAAGAGAAAAAAAAACCTTTTTTAGCTCCTCAATTGTTACTGATTTGAGTAGTACTTGTAGAATAGTCTCATAGAAATGTTCTCCATGAATGGCTCCAAAATGAAAGAGGTTGCTTGTAATTCATTGAAAACATTACTTCTCAGTGAGCATAAGTTTCATAGAATCGAATAGTGATTCTACCTTTATGTCATTTATAATTCTTATTGATAAGAAGATTTCCTTTGGATAACTTCACGAGACTAAAAAATATTTTAAGACATGCAAGCCTTGTGTTTAGAATTGGGAAAGGTCATGTGAATTTTTTTTTGTAACCATATAGATGCCAAATAAGCCTGCACTAAGGTTTCTATCTCTACTGCAAATGTCATTACAAAAAACTGTAATTTATTCTCCAAATGCTGATCTACATAATCCATCCTTTAGAAGAAACTCTATTGTTCTAGATCCTTCAACTGTTGTTTCAAGTCTTTATTTTTTAAAAGATATTACCAAAGACATCTATGGAAAAGAAAAGCATTTGCTTCATTACATTTTTCCATTTTTGCACTTCTTAAAGATTGAGTTGTTCATCTTCCCTATCCCATTACCCCTTTGTGTGGCCATGTTTTAAAAGAAGTGCTCCATTGCCAAGCAACCTAAGTATTACAAGAAGGTAACCAAGTAGTTTCTCTCAGTATTCTTTAGAACAAAAAAAAGAGACTTAAGATGCAAAAAATATGCAAGTTGTGAATGCCAATAGGATTTAAATCAACATTAAGAACAAGGAAAGAGGAATAATGTTGTCCAAGGACACATGAAGTCTAAATGATTCTCACATGTTTGACCACGAGTGAACATTGATTTGCAAAATGTTGGAATTTCCATCCAAGATTTGTATTAACAAGAGATTAAAGGAACAAATTCTTCCATGCAATTAAAGAAGGAGAAATTTCCCCTATTCATTTTCATTGGGATAGAAGCCAATTGAGTCCCCCATAAAGCCAATTAACATCAGAAAAGGCATCAAGAGGGAAGCTCCATCCCAGAGGTGTTCTTCATCACAACAATAGAATTAGGTGCAAACATTGGTAAGAGATCCAGAGTGGAAATCACTATCCATTAGTAAATTTGAGAGGTAAATGATCTTTCATAAGTATGAGATTACAATGACCAGTAAGAACATGTTTTTCAGAAGAAACAACCTCCAATATTCCTTGTGTTTCATTTGTTGATAACATCATATAAGTAGGGAGCTAACACCACTTGTAGGAGCAATTAGACAGGTATTTCTAGCCTCATTGTTGAGTATGAATCATATAAGTCCATTCACTAGACATAAGTAGGAAACCTAAGACATAAAATGGTTTTATCCTTTTTTAGGAATTCTGATTTGCATGTGATTATGCAGCGTGTATGTGTTCACTAGTTCTTGTAAAATGTGTATGAAAGGGGAAGGAAGAAGACTGGATGTGAATTTTCTTTGAGATGCATCTCCAAGAAATCATTTTTAGACAAGTTTCTTGTGCTCAAAGTATATTTAAGACGAAGGTCTACCTTTTGTATTTTAGACCAATATCTTTCTCCTCTTAGAAAAAATCAAGTCACTCTTGAGAGTGGCTAGATACTAACCCATTCTTGCCAACACTTTAGCTTGGTTCCAATCACTTTGCATAGAACATAGGGATACAAACCATTTTAAGGTCATTCATTTCTTAGGTCTAGTTTGAGTTTCAGAAGGTGGTAGCTAGCTATTTTTATCATTTATCATTGTCAAAAACTTTTTGGAAATTTGGTAATGGTATCCTTCCTTTTGTAGCATGCCCATGTAGACATCACAAATTGTGTATTAATAGTTTCCAGCTATGTATTTGTTGCATCCATATGTGATTTGATGATTGTGGCATCATAAATAAGTTGAAGTAAATCATGCCAAGGTTCTTCAATGCGTTCCTTTAGTTGTATGTCACATTTGAAGTCCTCATTTTCTTCAGATAGGTTTTCCATGATAGTTATCCAATTGATTCATTTTGATATGCTTCAACTAAAGGCATCAAGAGTTTCCTCCTTGGTTACTGAGGGTATGAAATTCCATTTCCCTATGCCTTGAGAAGGCATGTTATTCGTCGCACTTCTCACATGAAGGTTGTAGTATTCTCTTGGCTAGAAATATTCTGTTTGTTCTTCGTTTTCTTCCACCGTTGGCACCTTATCATCTTCCAAAAGATTGACGATAAACTCTAGAGTTTGAATTTCAAGACCATTTTCAAGATAAATTTCACATGTTTGTCTAGGACCAAGTCTTCTATTTTTCCTAAACTACTACATCATCCCCATCCTTTTTTTATTGTGGGATCTTAGGTCTCCATAGCTTTCTGAGCAAATAGGTGGTCACGTAATGAAAACATTTTAAAACCATTTCATTTCTTTTTCGTTCTTTAGCATGTAACATTTTTAGGGAAAAGGCTTTTTTAACTCCACTATGTTGTCCTTTTTGAGTTCCTTGGTCTAACGGTCTCAGCCCCTTGAGCTTTGCCTTCAATTTTTTCCTACCTTGAGAAACTCTTTCTCTAATATCCAGGATTCCCCAGTTTGAAGAATTTGTTCCTTTCACTTGTTAGGGGATCCAATAGAAGATCCAGTTTTAAGATCCTCCTTACTCTGTCCCTTTGGATCCATTAGATAGTGGGGCACTTCCTAGATCCAAATGTCCTAACTGTATGAATTTCAATCGCATCTCAAATGGATCAGTTACTCATAATTCAATCAGTTGATGGAAGATATTGACCAAACTTTGACCTAATAATGATATGATCTGGAAGTTTTTGTTTCATTTATGAAGAGATACAAAATCATGTGCAAAGGCAAGCCTAGATCTAACATTTATAGTTGGGCCATCTAATCTTATTGGAGATCCAATAGATTTGAAGTGAATGTTTCATCAAGATCTCATCATCCCAGTATGCAACATGAATATCCAGGGAGTCTGCATTATGGGTATGGTGTGAATATTTTCAGTATTAGGATTGAACCCTAGATACCATCTTTTTTTAAAAAGTCCCATATTTCCCATGTACCAAATTCCTCCCAATAATATTGATTCAAGATCTATCGGTTGATTGAATTTGGCAAGAAAAAAAACCTTTGGACATGGTTGTAATATCCAAATCTCCCTTAGGTTGCCATCTACGCATAGCCCATTTCCTTATCATGTCAATATTGGGTAGATACCCTAGGAAGTTTCCAACAAGGACAAGATTCAATTTTCCTATTGCCCGATATAGGCAGCCATCAGGGACATGGATGTGGGTCACTTCCTTTTTTTCTTTAGTACTTGTGAATAAAGAATGAGATTGCGTAGATGCAGGGGATTGAGACTTTCAGAATGCCTGACCAAGTGCCAAACTTAGTTTCAGTTCTCTTGTTGTTTTTTTCTGGCAGAGCAAGAGTCATTTCAATAGACGGTTCACCACCATAGTAGCGACATTCTACATAAAGAACCTTACAAATAACTCCTACAAAACCCTATCTTACACCAGTTCTTGTCATTTAACTCCCCCTCCTATTAGGTGACAAATGATCTTGTTTAGAAATGAAGGGAGTGTTATATAATTAGCGAGAAAGACGCTAATTATAACCAAATGATAGAAATATAGGATAAGAAGTGCAATTTTAGTGTTAAAACTGTGTATCTAGATTTAGGTTTCTACATTTACCCCTCTTTTATGTGGTGTAGCACAAACAATACCACTTCAAAGACAGTAGACAATTACATAAAATTAAATTTTGTAATGGTAGAAAAAAAATTAGTAGGATGGAGGATTCCCCCTTGAGTGTTAATGGGGTGATAGAAGAGGTTGATTGATGCTAGAAAAGAAGAATAAAATGACCACAACACAAGAATAAGATATTGTAGTGATTGAGAGTTGAACTTGGCCTAGTTGGCCATTGTTCAAATTGATTGATTGGAAAAGAAAGAGTCTCAAGCCTCTTCATGTAGAATAAACGAGGGAGAGAGGGGGGAAGAAAATAATAGATAGAAAGTGAAGTGAAATGGTAGATAAGATAGATGTGGAACAGGAAGATCATGACATAGCTGACGTACCATTTTTCTCAGAAGAATATTTTATTTGATATAAACACACATAAAAAATGATAAAATGACATGAAAATCCATAATACTATTTTTTGTTCCATGTTAAAGAACTTACTCAAATAAATATACATAAGCAATGCAATACGAGAAAGTAAATCAGTACAAAAGTAAAAAAACAAGAACATATATAAAATTAAACAAGTAATGCGCAAGAAAGTTATACCAATGTTTTTTTTATCTAGCTTCAATTCCCAAATGCTCGAGTTGTACAACATGGGTTAAAATGATGCCCGAAACAATGATACATGTAAGGGAATAGAGGTGGACAAAGATGTCCCATGAAAATAAATGTGCACTATGAAACTTCCCCGAGTAATGATATATGTAAGGGAATGCATACATAGAAAGAAAACCATATTTGTTAATGAAGGAAGATCAAAAGATCATCCGCATGTCGTGTGCTAGAACAAGTAAGCACTTAAGTAGGATGTTTTGTAGTATAATTTTCAATGTTTAGCATTTTTGAGTTTTTCACTATTTTCAAATTTTGTAATTTTGAATGTTTAGGATTTTCAGTCAAGGACGTTTATAGAGGTCAATATTCATAATTTGGTGAAAATTCCATTTTGGGTAAATTTGAAATGGTGAACTTTCAGAATAGGTCAATGTCATGTTCGCCTAAAATTTCCAGTATAAATTTTTTGCGGGGTCGGATTCACCTACCATTGAAACCTACTCTTATATAAACCTAGGTAATTCACCACATAGTATACTAGAAACTTACTACTAGCTTACTTAGGTATCGACATATCAAGCACCATATGAAGAACCAATACATGAAGTGTAGATTAGATTTGTAGTTGAACGAAAAGAATATGTTCACTAATACACGACAAAGAACATTTATAGTCAGGAAAAAATCCTAAGCTTACTTATGCATGACAAAGAATATTTACATTCGATTGACAAGCCTCGGAATACTAAAATGTGATAAAAATATTTATAGTTGGGAAAAAAACATAATCCACTGACACGTGATAAGGAATAGTTATTAACGCATGACAATCCTATTTTGCTAACGTGTGACAAAAAGTTGTTGACACGTGACAAGAGACTATAGAAAGGAAGTTGTTGATGTACACCAGATGTTTTTGATGCACGACAGGAGGTTGTTGACATATAGCAGGAATTTATTGACACACGATAAGAGGTTGTTGATGTGTGATAATCCTGTGTTGTTAATGTTGATGATTATCTTTGTGGATGAACTGTTAGAGTCGTTGGATACCTTAGGTTAGTGGGACGTGCGCCCTAAGGTAGCCTCCATATTTTAAATAAGTTTTCTCTTCTCTATGGTGTGAGATGAGGGTCAAAGAAAAATCAAACATAGCACAAAACTAACAGAAGTGATGTGCCAAAAAAGGGGAGAAGTTAATCAAGAATCCAACTGCCTGAAATGGGGAAAAGGTGAGCAATGAAAAGGGTGGACGAAATGCACCACAAGCCAGAGATAGATTCACATAGAACACCACTTCAAACCCATTAAGCACAACTTTTAAAACCCGTAGTGAACATTAGAAATATGCACAGTATACCAAAAATGAAATAAAGGCTATTAGAGATGATAAAAACATGCAAAGGATGGACGAAATGCATCATAAGACATATTATATTGCTCCAAAGTTGTGCACAGTATAACAATTAATAGGTAAGAGGCAAAAAATGTCATTACAACGCTTTAGGGAGAAGGCTTGGGTTCCTAGTTCATCCCCCTAGCAGGGAAGAAACAAGAGCAGAGAAGAAACATGACTAACTCTCCAGAGATATCTTTTATGAACCCCACAGATTACAATATATAGAATGAGAAGAAGAGAAGAGATAAATTCTAGAACTAGGATTTTCAATCACCTACCCATTGTAATAAATGAGATGAAGTGACAGAAATAGATTGGCCAAATCTTTCTCACACTGCCCCATGATCTGTCATTTAAGGAATGAGATCCATACTCATTTATCACATTCTCAACTACTTTGCAACTGCCTCCCTTGAAGTGGGCTCGCTTTTTAAGGAATGCACCCTCAAATCTTTATTACATATATGAATTTCTTGATTACCATGCATCGGGTTCTAGGTCATGATTCTTACGACACCTATTTTTGTGCTATTCTGTTTAGAAATGGCCTCCTGAGTGCAGGTGAACCTTTTGAGTTTCTGCGGGTTAGCTTCCTTTACACGGAACTATGCATTAACTCTTCCGCTGAAGTGACAAGTTAATAACTTCTTCACCCTCCACTTTTGAGAGATATGAACATTTAAAAGTTCTAGATGAGTTCCATTACTACCCATACGTGGCATTAACCTACCGCCCATTCTTTGCAACCTACTTCAGGTTTGGGGCCCATTCGTGTCAAGCTTTTGTAGAGGCCAAGCGCATCTCCAGGGTCTCTATTTTCCTCGCCTCTTTTGAAATTGTGTTGGGTCGACACATGGCACTTTTCGTGGCCCTTCTATCTCTCCTTGAGTTTATAATGGGACTCACTGTATATATTAATACGAAGGATCCTTTCCTTGGCGGGCCCCTTATTATTGACTCCACGTGGAAGTCCCACAGGTTTTGGGATTTCATTCCTCCCTTTCAGTTTTTGAAAACTGCACCAGGCCACACATGGCACTTTCCGCGGACCCTTTGCTTTGCTTTCTTGAGTTGACTCATTCTGGGCTCCACTTTTTCACCATGATTTGGCTAAGTCTTCTCTTATATTTCCGAAGGCTTGACTCTTTTTACATTTGCTCTGAGATTCTCAGAACTATCTTGATTAACCAGCAAGAATTTTCTTGTTATCTAATTTCAGCGGGTGGTGGAGGAAATTTGATAACAGTTCTGGCGACTCATAGGGGGCCATTAGCCTGCTAACTGGGACGAACCCACTGTCTACATCTATTCATTTGGGTATGGAGTCTGTATCATGAGCTGATCTGAACTTGGTACCAGAGTTTCTAAAATGCCACTGCTTGCTTCTGTAGCTACTAGCTGATCCTTTACGCCTTTCAACTCTCATAAGGAGACTCTAAATTTTGTTTTTTGTGAGAGTAGAAAATTGTTTTTGATATGGAGTTTCACCCATTCTCGTATCATGAGCTTCAGAGACTGAAGTATGGAGTGGATTCTATCTTTGGTATGCCAACTGATCCTTGCAGAGGTGTAGAGGATTTGCTGCAATTTGTTCTGGAGAGAGTCGACAAGATTGCGTCCTTAGCTGATTTTTGTTTCTCTGTATATGTTTTGAAGTTTGTAACTATCATAGGAAACTGAGGATTTCCCTACTAAAAATATTGAGGGGCCGGGTGTATTGTACCATTGGAGAAATACATACAAGAGCTATATACAAAGATTAAATCATACATGCCTCAAGTAAGACATGTAGAGTGTGCAAAAGAACTTTTTCTGCTGAAAACAAATCTACTCCTACTCCTACACTAACCAGGCTAGAAAAAGCTAAACAAAACCTGAAACAGGAAGAGAGAAATAACTTCCCTTCTTTATAAAGTGTGGCCATGTGATTAATTTAGCAATAGATATGGCCTATGATAAGAGTGAAAAATTACCTCCCACTCTTCTACCCATGGTATCAACAAACAAAATGAATACCTCCTCAAGATGCTTATCATTTGGTTGGAGGTGTTGTGGCTGACCCTTGGGGCTTTGAAGATTATCCTCATGCTCTGAAGTAAGCATGACTGGTGTTGGCTTCTCCTTTGGCTCTAATGAGGCTAAATTCTTGATGGGGCGGGTTTTGAGATTTTTTGTGCTTTCCCATCACTCTGTATTTCGACCTCAGGGATGAGGCCTTTCTGCAGACTTTCCTGGATGGAGTTGTTTGCATATTGATTTGGAATTTCTTGTGCTTCTGCAAATAGTTGATCTTCTGTCTTGATGACTGGTATAGGAGTGGTGTCATCCTTGTCTTCCTTTTCCTCCTCCACCTTAGCATATTTTCTGGCGAATCCAGACTCTTTGATTGAAAGCAAAAATCCTTCAATGATTTTATCTTCATTAAGAGTCTCTGAATTTGATTCAGGGGGACTGTCATGAGTAGCAGGCTCTTGTTGTTGGAGAATTAATGATGAAGCCACAAAGGTTGTGATTCTTGTGGGCTCCTCTTCATTGAGACATTCCTCCAAGTCAGATAAGCAATCAAGCTCATCTTCATCCTGTTGTGCCAAGGTTTCTCCCTTTTGCATGATGGTCTTTGAGTCTGCAAATTTTTCATCATGTATAGCTTCATTTTCAAACATGAAGCTTGTGAGATCAAACTCCTCCAAAAAATCAGATTTCTGGAGAGAATGGATAGGGGAGATATCTGCAATCTCTTGTGCATCTGACTCATGATTCAAATCCTCTGAATTTATTTTAATCATCCCCGTGTTCTCCTCTTCTTTTGGATTTGGAGTTACTTCTTGTTTGCATGGAGGGGATGATTGTTTGGAAGGAAAAGGAACATAAGAAATGAGGTGGGATGGAAGGCTAGGAGATGGAGAAAGGAACTCATCATTTGGAGTGGTATGACATTGTAGAGCTTGGGAAGGGGGGCAAGAAAAACAAAGAGTCGATGATTGACTTACCCATTGACAAGGTTGTCTCGCACTTCACTCATATGTTTCAATACCCTCGATCCACTACATAAGTGGGGGAAACACTTCTTCTAAGAATTCAAGCTTCTCCTGTGGGCTATAGTGTCTAGGAATAGGGCCTTCCCATGGACAAGGTGCCCTGCATCCTATCACTAATGCCTTCATTTGTGTTGTAGCCCGAGATTGAACCATGCCTGCCTCCATTCTTTGGATCTTCTCTAGTAGACCAACATCCTCCATTTGACTGTAGTCATCATATGCATACCCGTGTCCTTGATAGGTTCCATAGCCAAACTGATCTTGGCATTGTTCATATGGGTAAGCATATTGGCTTTGATCTTGGTTATACTGTTGGTTTGGAGAAGTCTTGAAGCTCATTAGAGGCTGATGATACTGTTGAAAGTGTGAATTCCATTTGGGGAATGAAGTCATGATTGCATAACTTCATAGATGAAAGAAGATGGGAGATGTGGAAAGAAAGATGAATAGAGATGGATGAAAGAAAGGTCTACAAATTTTTAGAATGGGTTGTTTGGACCATGCGGAGTCACCAGATGTGCTTTATATGTGCCTCCATAGGATGAATTTCACCAAGAACACACCAACTTGATGAAATGAAACAACAGGATGCTTCGAACTGTCCCACCAGGCATGCCAGGAAAACTGTTGACGATTATCTTTGCGGATGAACCGTCAGAGTCATTGGATACCTTAGGTTAGTGGGATGTGTGCCCTAAGGTAACCTCCAGATTTTAAAGAAGTTGGCTCTTCTCTATGGTGTGAGATGAGGGTCAAAGAAAAATCAAACATAGCACAAAACTAAGAGAAGTAATGCACCAAAAAGGGGAGAAGTTAATCAAGAATCCAACTGCCTGAAATGGGGAAAAGGTGAGCAATGAAAAGGGTGGACGAAATGCACCACAGGCCAGAGATAGATTCACACAGAACACCACTTCAAACCCATTAAGCACAACTTCTAAAACCCATAGTGAACATTAGAAATACGCACTATATACCAACATCAAAATAAAAGGCTATTAGAGACGATAAAAACATGCAAAGGATGGACAAATGCATCACAAGGACATATTATATTGCTCCAAAATTGTGCACAGTATAACAATCAACAGGTAAGAGGAAAAAAAATGCCATTACAAAGCTTCAGGAAGAAGGCTTGGGTTCCTAGTTCATCCCCCTAGCAGGGAAGAAACAAGAGCAGAGAAGAAACATGACTAACTCTCCGGAGATATATATCTTTTTATGAACCCCGTAGATTACAATATATAGAATGAGAAGAAGAGAAGAGATAAATTTTGGAACTAGGATTTTCAATCACCTGTCCATTGTAATAAATGAGATGAAGTGACAGAAATAGATTGGCCAAATCTTTCTCACACTGCCCCATGATCTGTCATTTAAGGAATGAGAGCCATACTCATTTATCACATTCTCAACTACTTTGCAAACTGCCTCCCTTGAAGTGGGCTCACTTTTAAGGAATTCACCCTCAGATCTTTATTACATATCCAATTTCTTGATTGCCATGCACATCAGGTTCTGGGTCATGGTTCTGATGACACCTATTTTTGTGTTATTTTGTTTAGAAATGGCCTCCTGAGTGCAGGTGAACCTTTTGAGTTTTTGCGGGTTAGCTTCCTTTACACAAACTGTGCATTAACTATTCCGTTGAAGTGACAAGTTAATAACTTCTTCACCCTCCACTTTTGAGAGACGTGAACATTTAAAAGTCCTCGATGATTTCCATTACTTCCTAGACATGGAATTAACCTACCACCATTATTTGCAACCTGCTTCAGGTTTAGGGCCCATTCATGCCGAGATTTTGTAGAGGCCAAGCGCATCTCTAAGGTCTTTGTTTTCCTCGCCTCTTTTGAAATTGCACCGAGCCGACACGTGGCACTTTCCATGACCCTTCTATCTCTCCTTGAGTTTATAATGGGACTCACTGTATATTAATACAAGGAGCCTTTCCTTGGCGGGCCCCTTATTATTGACTCCACATGGAAGTCCCGCGGGGTTTTGGGATTTCATTCCTCCCTTTCAGTTTTGAAACTACATCGGGCCAACACATGGCACTTTCCGCGACCATTCTGCTTTGCTTTGAGTTGGTTCATTCCGGGCTCTACTTTTTCACCGTGATTTGGCTAAGTCTTCTCTTATATTGCCAAGGGCTTGACTCTTTTTACATTTGCTTTGAGATTCTCATAACTATCTTGATTAACCAGCAAGAATTTTCTTGTTATCTAATTTCAACAGGCGGTGGAGGAAATTTGATTGTCAGAGCTTGAAGATATTCCTGTCGAGATGCCAAAGCTTAAAGATATTCCTATTGAGATGCTAGAGATTGAAGATATTCCTATTGAGGTGCAACCAGGAATGCATCAAGATATCTCAAATACTTATAAAAATGTAACAAAAAAATCAAATGCAAATTCTGGTTCATGAAAGAGGAAACCAAATGATCATGATATTCCTCAAAATTCTGCTCGTAAAAGTAAAACTTTGAAAACAAACAAGAATATGTGGACACTTGGGAGGACATACAAGTTTGAGTGGGCTGCCAAATTTCCTTTTATTGAACCTGTACAACCAGCTAATTCAGAAGATATCCCATCTGAATGTACATAGAAATTGGGAAAGCAACAAAAAATCCAACTGAAGCTGGACACAATTGAAAAACATTGTGGAAAACAATATCTGACTGTAATGAGGGAGGATGGATAGAAAATAAAAAACACATAGATGGAAAACTAAAAAATAATGCATGCATGTTAAATATGTAGCATAGTATGAAGCAGACCAAAAAATATGCAGACATCTCGTGGAAAAGGGCAGAATGATCACATCGCAAATTGGTAAGATGAATCAATCAAATTTGCATGCTAAAATCATACAGTTCTCTACTTTATTCCACATCCTTAAGAAAGGAAGACCGATTTCATATTTCCTTGATTTCAAAGTTTTGTATCAATATAATGGAATGCACAACGTTCCTCAGTCTCATTGGTCAGACAACAGTGCATGGGAAATGGCTAAATGCCTTGCAATGATAGAGAAGGAAGATTTGAAAGAGAGTGTAAAAAATGCAAAGTTTATCTCTCTATCAATTGATGAAGTGACAACAATTGACAACACCACATGGGTATGTATCCACGTTTATACTTTAGAAAATCATATAAGGACACCGCATCTGCTGGGTGTACAGAAAATGGTTGAAAATTGCAATGCCGAAAACCTATATAAAATAGTTGTTTCTCATTTGAAAGATATTGCTGGCATGACTGATTATGAAATTGCTACAAAGTTGGTATGCATTGGTGGAAATGGTGCATCAGTCATGCAGGGTCACCAAACTGGGTTGTGTGTTCGATTGCAAACAATAATAGCCCCTTATATGCTAGTAATTCATTGTATGGCTCACAAAATGAATCTAGCATATAAAATAGTTAGCAACTTTGAAAATGTTGCAAAAGTAGAAGACCTTATCAGAGAACTGCATGCCTATATGGAAAGCATCCCAAAGTGATTTCTTGAGTTTCAAAAATTTGCAATTGGAATTACAGATGGAAAAAAAATTCTAAAGGATGTTGAGACAAGGTGGATTTATTTGTATGAGCCTGCATGCAAAATTTGTGAGGAGTATCCATCGTTGGTTGGTTTCATGCACAAATATTTTCATGATGTTGACAATGGTTAAGGATTTTCTGTTCTATTTAACGGATTTAGAAACATTGCTTACATTGGTTGGCATTCTTTCCAATGTTGAAGGAGATCAATACATTCATGAAGCACGCACAAGAGAGATTAATCTATATTGGTTATTTTATACATATGAGAAAGTGGCTATGTCAAAATATTGATGTCTTGTACACTTCCCCAGATAGTTTTGATACACTTGTTTTCAATAACTAGAAAGTTTTATTGGATCTTAAGAATCCCAGTAATTATTTGAGATTTAATATCCATGATCACCTCTGTATCAATGTTAATGGGAGGGAGATACCACTGCACATTTTGCAAAAATGTCAAGATATTATAGGATTGGAAAGAGAAGAAGTTCATGTGACACGTGTTCTATTTGATTCTATTACAGTTGATACAAGAATAAAACTTAAAAAAATTGCACAATCCTTAGCATCAGAAATAAGAGAACATTTCAACAAAAGATAAAATTCTTGAAGCTATGGGTGTGATGAATCCAAATTTTTGGAATACTGAAGGTGGTCATGCAGATTTTGTAAGTAGGTATTTTCACACATCCATGGGTACAATAATGGATCATTTCACCAAGACGTCAAAGGTCAATGGTATCAAAATCAAAGGTATACTGAATATTGACTTAATAAAGTCTCAATCATCAAATTTTACAACGACAATGATTAACCAGTATCATTTTTTAGACGAACCTTCTGAGAGTGGTGTTATTACAAGGCTCTGGTGAAAAATCTACCAAAGTAGTGTGTTATAGGAAGACATCAGTGAATATTTTTGATTATATGAGTTGTGCCAAACAATTATTTTGGGATCTGTGGAGGATGAAAGGGTTTTCAATGCTTTATCTTTTATAAAATCAAAACTGAGAAACAGGTTGGATAAAAATATTGAAAGTTGCATGAGGTGTTATGTTTCGCACTACTCCTTGGACACCTTTCTATTTGATAGAGAAATTGCCCATTGGAATTCCCTTTTCTAAAAGAAGAGGTGTAAATAATACAACTACAAGTATAAATGTTCTCAAGAATGAGACTAGAATTGGTGCATCGTCAAACTCTGCAGATGCGAATATCGACTATGAAGAAGCTATTGAAAATGGATTGTTTCAGCTTTAAATATGATTTCAAAACTTATAGATAATAGGTATCACCTTGACCTTACTTTTATTGTTTGTCACCTGACATTTTAACTGTTGTTATTTATTCAATTTCATAGTAATAGATTTGAATATAATTGTTTATAGTTAGACGTAATACAATTGTAATTCTGTAGATGTAAATATTGACTATGAGGAGGCTTTTGAACTTTTTTGTTTCAGCTCTAGTTATCATTGAAGATGTTACATGTATATATATTTACATTTATTTAAATATAATTATTTATAATAAATCTATTTTGTTTAGTTGGTATTTTGTAATTTTCAAACTGCTTTGATGTTGTGTTTGTGACATGCATTTTTGGAATACTAATTTGTAAGGCCTTCAAAGTTCAGATCTACATATTCTACCACTCTTAGTCTCTTCCAGACTTCCAGTTGATCTGCTCCAGTCACCGTCAACTGGGCACTACATTCTTGACACTTGTGTCACCATCAACATGCACAGGTTCTGGTTTGCTTTAATTTTCTTAGATCAGATCTGCATTTTACTTTATCTTCATTGCATTGATGTTTCTATTTCTTCCTTCATCCACTCAATCAATATTTCATATTTTCTTTATCGAAAACATGGGTTGACATCCATTTGAGGAAGCTCTCACTTCTCGGGACTGACATTGTCAGGCAACTCACCCATCTATATACTAATCCATTTTTCATGTTGAGTTCTCTGGATTTGAAGGTCATCTAGCTCACTGCGAAGGAGGATTTCTCATTTTGCTTCCATATACATTGTCACCCATCTATAAGACTAGAGGTACCTTAAACCCTATCATACCTGGAGTTTTAATAATCATTTTTTATTTATTTTGGTATTTTGACAAAATAAACTTTGATGTAGTGTTTGTGGCATGCATTTTTAGAATACTATTTTTTAAATATCGTAATTAGATGTAAATAAATAAACTTTCAATATTAAATCAAATGCACTACATGAGAAGAAACATGTAATTAGAGGTAACGTGAAGAAACCTGTTACAGAGTTCGAATTTTACAAGTAGAGAGATGAATATTTTGTTGTATTAAGTGGAATATAATCATTACATGAAATATTGAATGTACTCAGGTCATGGGAAATGAGGTAGTCAATTAAATTACGTGTAAAAAATTGATATTCCCAAAAAACATCGCATTGTAAATAACTAAAATTTCTTCATTAAAATCAAATGCATTCCAGACATATTTTGATATCAACACATAATGAAAAATTGTAATGTGATTCTTCCTAAGGACTTTTAGAAGGTTTATCTTTAATGTGAAGAAACATGTTATAGAGTTTGTTTTACAAGTAGGAGAAGAGGTTTTTTTATTAAGTCACAAGAGAATCAATAATGTCTAAAGAAATCTATCACATCTCAGTCACAATCATACCACATTCTATATCCAAAAAAATTCATCATCATCATCCATGATCATGAAACATCTATTTACACAACCATGGAGGAATCATTGACATCTAAATCTATCATCATTACAAGTACGAGAGAATAATATTTTGCTGTATTAAGTGGAAGAGAATCAATAATGTCTAAATTAATTTATCACATCTCATCACATTCATACCACATTCTAAATTTTCTTAAAACATAATCATTTAAATCCATTATCATCATCCATGATTGTGTTACATCTATGTCCAAATACAACTCATCATCATCCATATCTACTCTAATGTCATCATCCACATCTAAATCTGTCATCATTACAAGTAGAGAGAAGAATATTTTGTTGTATTAACTGGAAGAGAATTAATAGTGTCTAATGTTTAAATCCATTATCATCATCCATGAATCATGATCATCTTGCATCTATGTCCAAAAACAATTCATCATCATCCATATCTACTTTAATGTCATCATCCACATCTAAATCTATCATCATTACAAGTAGAGAGAAGAAGATTTTTTATAATGAACTGTATTAAGTGGAACAGAATTAATAATGTCTAATGTTTAAATCCATTATCATCATCCATCCATGATCAGGACATCTATGTCATTCATCCATCCATATCTACTCTAATGTCATCATCCACATCTAAATCTATCATCATTAAAGTAGATGAAAGAATCATTTTAAATCTTGTATTATGTGCTCGATCCCAGAGAATAATAATGTCTAATGTTTAAATCCATTATCCATCCTATAGAATCATGATCATGTTGCATCTATGTCCAAAAACAATTCATCATCATCCATATCTACTCTAATGTTATCATCCACATCTAAATCTATCATGATTATATTTGTAACCATCACATCCATATCAAACATAAACATCAAAATCATAAATAAAAGCATGTGACACATAGAAATCAAAATCAAAATTATTTCTCACATCATATACAATCTGAGAGGATACAAAACACATTGACAAGATCTTATCTAAATATATAAGATATAACAAGATTGTAGGTTCCAAATGGCATAATACGTGTAAAAGAATGAGATTTCAAGAAAAGTAAAACCATTTGTTTGTATATTCAACTTCAAACATTCTTCAAATTAAACAAATATTCAAGTTTCATGATTCAAACTATGCAATATTTCAAGTTTCAAGTTCTCTAAACTCTTTTCAAGTTAATTCAACAAATACATTTAGATTTGGACTATTTGTCTCAATCATTAACAGGTTCCCCACACCCATCTTGAACTTTATCTTTTCAGATTTCTGTAGCGAATTTTGTGCCACTTTTCCCAATGGTTGACAATCCTAAATTCTTTCTGATTAATTCATAACTAACATTGGTCCTCTGCAACAACGTTTAGATTATTTATATTGATTGCATCTTCCTTTGAAACATCTCCATGGGATACCAAATTTATAGGATCTACAACCTTTGTTTTCCTTGAAAAAATCTCCACATTGAAGCCATTCTATTTAATAATATGCTTTAGTGCATTGTTTTGTTTGTTGTAGTTGAAAAAATAGTTATCTTGGTGAAATCTGAATATTGGATCAAATAAATTTTCTTAGCAATAGAACTTAAGTGAACTTGGAACACCTCATCTTGAATACGTTAATTTTACATTTCAACTACAACAAAAACAATCAATCTAAAAACATAGAACTAAAATATTTTAAATTAATAAAAAAAACAAATTGATAATACTTACAACAGCTCTATTTTTCCGCATTTGCAATGCCATCAAATTGTTTTCCTTTGACCATTGTTGAAATAGGACACCTTTAATCATTAAATTTTCTAATCTTATTCAAAACTTTATTTTCTAAAATATTGTCATTGAACAACCGATTGTTATATGATGATAATTCCACCTTGTACTTGGTCTGCATTAAACATCCATCTTGGCAACTTGATTTTGGAATCCACAATCAACCTATAAATTGTATTTGGAAATGGTTATCATAATTCATGATTTTCTCTTTGATTAATATCATTAAAAGCAATGATCACATTCTATGAGCTAACTTATATGAGTACAATAAATTCATCTTACTTGGTTGTTTCACAATTGTCATAACCAATCAAGATATAGTGAAATGATGTCAACTTATATATCCATATTCAAAGAGGTTGTTCTTCCACCATGGAACTTTGGGGGATTTAGGGTAGGAACTCATGTCTTCTTTTTGCCTCTGTTGCATGTATCTATTTGTGATAAAATAAATTCAAATTAAATTCATTCATATGTGATACAAATTAAAAAAGAGATGAGAAATTATATGTCAATGTTAAGAAAGTATCAAAATTATACCCGCCCTTTCATTCACATTGTTAAAAACATGTTGGGACATAAGAATCAAGATAGTAAAAAACCTCTTTTCTAAATTTATTTTTGTTTAAAAGTAGATCATTCACAATATACATTGTGTATGGTAAATTTACTAAAAAAGAGGTTTGGAAATTCAGATGCTAATAATCGTGTCATGCTAGGGTTCTCTTTCAACAAAGTGGTATCATGCATTTACCAATGATTTTTACCAAAACCTCGCCTTTAATTGTGTGCATGTGTACTTTGCTTAATGCTAAATTAAATGAAGCAAGAACTACCACCTAAAAATAGTTCTATAATCTAGCTAAGACAAAGCCTAAGCACCATCAAGATAAAGAGCTAAACAAGATCTATACTAAACATCATAACTTTGAAAACATAAGATCAAAACTAGCATGCTATTCAAAATCTCTACTCTCCTAGATTACCAACAAAATGAATGGACCTATTTAGCTCCAATGGCAATCAAAAATTGCTTGTTTGATCCTTAAAGAATGCAAGAATAGGAAGCTTAGCTCTTAACAATGGTGACCTCTCAAGAAAACAAAAGGCAAGCTCTTAGTCTCTTTTTCTATATGCTTTACATTTTCTCTCTCAAGAAGTTTAGGTGTAGGTATAAAGGTAGAAGGAGGGCTCCTTATATAGCCCAATGGATAAAGGAAACACTTCATCCCTTTGCAAGTGGGATAAAGGTAAAACATGATTAGGAATGGATAAGGTTGCTTTATAAAAGGTAACCTTACTTTAGAAGGGTTTAATTTATGCTTAGCAAGTCATGGGAGTTGGGGGGTGTTTTAATTAATCAAAGGTGATTAACTAATAGGTAGATGTAAGCTTATAGAAGCTAATTAGAGGAATATTAGTATGATTTAGGCTATTAGAAGGGGATTAAATCAATTAAATATTGATTTATTGGTTAAATGAAGGGAAAGCTAATTAATTAATAATAATTAATTAGTCTAGATAGAAGGGGTGATTAATTAACGGAAGGTCGTTAATTAGGGTTTTGTTGGATAGGTGACTTAATTAATTAGCGTAGTGTAATTAATTAATGACAATAAGAGGGAATATGAGCACTTTTGACGATATGTCGTCAATTTGCGAGAAAGGGGATAATTAGCGCAATTTAAGTATTTAAATTGCTTGGGCGTAATTATGGGTGTCTACATTTGCCCCTCTTTGGGGTGGCGTAAGTGACGCCACTTCAAAGATAGTAGATGGAAGAAAATTTTGAAGGGATAGAAGAAAAATTAGTAGGAGGGAGAGATGCCCCCTCGAGTGTCGATAGGGTGATGAAGGAAGATGATTGACGATCGAAAAAGGTGAGAGATAGATAGAAGAATGGGAAGGGGCAAGATGCCCCAGGTGAGACAGAAGATTAGGGGTGAGAAAAAAGTGATGCAGAAGAAATATGGAGGAGGGGAGAGAAGAGCTTAGCCTCTAGCCATTGTGTATTGGAACAATTTTGATGTCATCATATTACCATAAGAGCTACGTCATCAGTCCTTATGAAAAATATAAGCATACGACAAAGGTAGAATGACATGAAAATCCATACTACGAACAATTGTCCATTGCTGAAAATACCAACTCCACGCAACATACAACAATGCAATGCAATACGAGAAGGAAACAAGCTCATTTAACAGGGAAAACAAGTACGAACACACATACCCAACCCAACAACGGTCAAGACAGTTGTACAAATGTTTTGTTATCAGTGCTGAAGAGATCCACAAGTTCGTGATTGATGAAAAAGGGTTAAAAATGATGCCCCGAGAAAGGATACATGCAAGGGGAAATGACAATGGACATGGGGTCCAAGAAAAGCATTTGTGCACAACGAAACAACACCAGGCAACAAACGTGCCCCAGAGTACAGACGAAGCAAGCAACTAGCTTTGTGAATGGTTGTGAATCCAGTGATCCACGAGTCGTATTAATCAGGGAAGATGTGAGACAAACCAGCAGGATATGGAGAAAATACCATGCGCAAGACACAAGTTTCAGCCATAATAAGCAAGTTACCATTTTTGTAGGTTTTTTACTTTTTAGGATTTTGTGAAAAAAATTGCCTTGTTTTTGGATTTTTGACATATATATTGTTTTTATTTTCTGCTTTCCAAAATGTGGTGGACAGTAGAAGAAAATAGAAGAAATAGAATGAAGGGCCTAGGGGCAACAAAAAGTGCCCTAGGTGGAAGAAAGAAGAAACAAGTGACAAAAATGTCTTTGTTTAGTGGAAAAATTATAAAAAATAATTATTTACGGGAGTGTGGATAAGAAGAAAAATCACCTAGGAGCAATAAAATTGTCCGAGGGAGAAGAAAGGGGTATCAGATAGCAAAAAATGCTCCAATACGGTGAAAAATAAGAGAAAAAATAATTATTTAATAAAAATAATTATTCTACGGTGAACAGAGGAGAAAATACTAATCGAAACAGGCCTCCAGGCCCTCCCCGACGGTGAAAAATGGGTTAATATACCCCACCTGGGGGGTAAAAACATCGTGACCAATTCATTTTAACTGAGTTGTTTAGAATTTTTACCATGAAGCTCTAATAGTGACAAGGACAATGGTGATCACACGAGACTGAGTGAGGTGCGCAGATGCAGTCCGAGGGTACCAGCGACACGCAGACGACGGCCCCTTCATGAGTATTGAACCCTTGATCATTAATTTCAGTCATTAATGCCTTAAATTTAGCTTTTAGCCTAGGAAGTCACGTCGGCACGCATGCGCAGGCACAGGTGTCGGGGTGGGGGCAGGCATCCCTTTGGGGGCGCATGTGCTATAATACACACGCGTGCACGCATGTGCAAGCACACACACACACACACACACGCACACACAACACATGTGTGCACACACGTGCACATACCTAGAAAGGGGTGCACACACTAAAAAGTGTGGTGCACACACTGAAAGGGAGGGTGCACACACTTGGGGGTACACGCGCACAAGCAGGTATAGAAACGATGGCAAGCCAAATGTGTGGCACACATGCCAAAAAGGGCATGCAGGTGCCCGAATGATGGCACAAGCGCCAGAAGACAAACATGTGCACATGTGCACACGCCAAAAAGGAGGTGCATACATCCAAAAGGGGGCGCACATGCCCAAAAGGGCATGCATAGGCAAATCCCAGGCTGGTGGAGAAAGATAGAAAAATGTCAAAAAGATGACACTTAGAAGAATTTTTAGGATTTTTGGGTTAACCCTAAAATGATAGATAGTTTTTTAGAAGAAATGTTAGTAACTGACGAGTGATTTGATATTTTACAGAGATGATTTCCAGTTTTACAGACGTGGGAGTGCCACTCCCAGATAGCAGAGCTAGAGGGGAGTATGCACCAGCGTGACCGGCGAGCCATGGCAATACTTCTCGAGGTGGTGGGGCTAGGCCCCATGTCTCAGATGCCTTCCATTACATTGGATCATGGCCTACTGACTGCACTAGCCAAGCGATGGCATAGCGAGAGTCAGTGTTTTAGATTACCTACAGGGGAGATGACAATGACTCTTGAGGACGTATGGTGGATCCTTTGCGTGCCGATCCTAGGCACATTGATTGAGTACAGCTCCGATGTTGGGCTGATTAGAGCCGCATGCAGTGATTTGTTTGATGTAGATGACATACCACACAATGATATGACCATAGCTCGGCATGCGTGCATTTCTAACCCGACATTGCATCGGGGGCCTCTCTACATTATGTCTCTTATCAGTGGGTTTTTACCCACTGATAAGACAGGGACGTCGTTCCTAGGAGGACTATTACCTTTGGTACATGACATCTTCAGTGGCGAGAGATATTGTTGAGGATAGTGTATACTGGCCCACTTATATTGGGATTTGCATTTGATTACATACCATGGTCAGAAGACTGTGGGTCCAGCTTCTTTACTACAAATATGGTCATGGGACCACATTGCGATCGGATGCCTTGTGGGCACTTTGCGTGTCTGAGACCTCAAGGAGCCATCTTACATGGCATGGGTAGCAGCAGGTGGTGATGTACGTGACCACCTCAGTAGCCTATTCAGATATAGGTGAGAGTTTGATGAGCTACCAACAATAGACATTATCTGGCGGACTTACAAACATTTCCAATGGCCATAGGATGTCACAAAGCTCAGCGTGTGCTCAGTAGAGCACTTATATCATTGGCAGTCATAGCTACATTATAGAGCTGTATCGAGTTGACAGGTGCCAGCAGAAGCTTGGTAGAGTACAAGGGGTCCCATAGCTAGACATTTGTAATGCACATAGAGATTCAGAGAGGCAGACCATGGGGCCTCGCATACTGGTGGCCTGAGGTAGGGTGAGTTTTACACAGGTGGTCCCACTAGCATGGGACCCAGCACGACAGGTGCGGGATCTGGGGACCACAGCAGATTATGTAGCTTGGTATGCCACTGTGTTACCCTAGTGTCTCACTATCCTAGAGGAGGCTTGGGCAGTAGGTGCTCATCCACCTATAGAGATCTAGCATGGTTTAGAGTGTAGAGAGAGAGTAGTGGGGCCGGATCCAGAGGATCCTTTTGATGGCATTCTGCATGATGGGTAGGGTGCCTCATAGGCATAGGGACCAAGGCCATAGGTCCTAGTAGAGGCACCAGCTCTAGTTTCCTAAGGTAACTATACCAAAAAAATTTTGTTTTGACCGCTAAGGAAGTCTGATAACATTCAAAATGGCCCAAAACTCCCTTTCGAAAATCAAGTTTTTTTCTAGAACTTAGCCATTTTTTAGCTTCTTCCTTCGTCGCAGTTTTTTGCGTGTCAACAATCCCAAAAATGTGCCTTTGTGAATATGGCACTGGGTGCAATTTTGAAGTGTCAACATCCTGAAAAATGTGCCCACCTTTAAAATCCTTAAGCACACTCAAATGTTATGTCAACATCACTAAAATTGCGCCCCTTTGGTCCTTTGGCACTGAAAATATCATGTCAACATCATAAAATGTGCACTAAGCATTTTTCTTAGGCACTGAAAATGTTGTGTCAGCATCGGTAAGGTTGCGTTAAGGCACATTTTTCTTTATGTCGACACTCCCAAAGGTGCACCAAAGGTGGTTGGTGAGATAATAAATGCCAATTTTTCTATAAATATGCACTCGACACCTATCATTTTAACGAATTGAAAATTGCGAAAAGTATTTTCTCTGCGCCTGTCAGCCATCCTTCTCACCCCCGCGTGCTATTTTTCGAGCTTGTGGACCCCACGTCATTCTTCATCTTTTATAAATCCAGGTAAGTGGCTCCTCTCCTGGTTGTTGTTTTTGTCTTGTTTGTATTAGGTATTAGGGTTGGTGTAAAAGATAAAATCTAAAGAAACACACCTAACAAAATTATCAAACCAGCTGAAGCCCTTTTGCCTCTCCTTCCAGATCTACAAATCTGGAAGACCCCTGCCTCTAAAGAAACCAAAAACCCATCTTTCCTTGCTTTTTGCCTTGCCAAAAAACCCTCTATTTGCCATCTAAAAAATCCAAAAGAGAGAGGAAGAGAAATCAAGGATAAGTTGCCAAAATTATCCAACTGTTACCCATTGGCATGTTGTTTTGTTATGTAACACCTCCCAAAGTTGCACTAATGTAACACAACCTTTTCCTGCACCCAGTTAAAAGAACACTTAGCAGTTTTTGTGGGGCATAGGTGCCACTTGCACAACATCAACATAAGATGTTGTGTGTTACTGAAATCTGCGCCACGCACTTTTTCCCTTAGCACACTGATTTTCCTTGCAACATCTTCCGAAGTTGCACTTTGGCGCACTTTAAACACATGCAACACAAACTTTTTCTGCGCCCAGCCAAAGCAGATTTTTCCTAAGGCACAGGTGCAACTTCCTTAACATCAACATAACATGTTGCATGTTGCAAATCCGCGCCCCGCGCTTTATCCTTGGCGCTGAAACTTTTCATGCAACACCTCTCAAAATTGTGCCCTTTCTAAACTTGGCGCAACTTTTCTCATGTCAACATTGGGCGCAACTTTTTTCATGTCGACATCTTCCCAAGTGCGCCTAGCAATAAAATGCTGACCTGCACCCAGCAATTTTAAGCCCCTGCACTGTTGAACCTACGCCTTGCGCCCTAAGGCTTATAATTGCTCATTCTTCATTCTGCAAGCTTTCATTATGAATAACATGATGGTTGACATGGCTCTTCTGTGTTGGACCTCCTTGATTCTTCTTGCAGAACAACAACATCCATCCTTGAGCTCACACATGTCTTCATCAAGCAAGAAACCAACTAAAGCTAAAGCTAAAGCTAAGCAGTCAGAACAAGAGATGAAGTATAAGTATCAGAGAGTCAGAATGCCTGACTCATATGCAGAGTGCAGCCTTGACATCAGAGACTCTGAGCTAGGTCATATTGACATGGATGATTTCTGGGCAAGGACCAACCAGGCAAGCAGTGGCCCATGGATGAACAAATTAGTGGGCAGTGGATTGCACTTTGCAGCTGGCTTCCAGTAAGTGCCGTAAATAACGAGTTCATCATGTTGGTTACCCACTGCTATAACAAAGACACTAGATGTGTCGAAGACAAAGAGCACAAGACAATGATCGACCTCACAGCTCATCACTTTGAGCTGACCCTGGGCATTCCTCATCACAGGCAATATGTAGAAATAAGCATCAAAGACTGCAAGAAGACCTGGGATGATAATGAGGATAAATGCATGCAGATGATGAATGAGCTTTATCTAAAGAACAAGAAGTCGGTGAGCAGATGGCCACAAACCATCCACCGTAGTGACTTCAATGAGGAGTTGAGTGATACAATCACCTTCTTAAATAGAGTATTTGGGCTCCCTGATGCCCATTATTTCCACAAGTGGATGCTGAGGTATCTGGAGACCATGAGCAAGAATGCACCTGATCAACATTTTGGCTGGGGTGAAATCATCAGTGACACCATCTCCCAGTAGCTTCAACAATTTCTAACAACTGGGAAGTTCTACATGAATTCCTATGTTGTATACGTTGTTGCGTCAGCAAGGGATTTCACAGGGTTAGCTCGAAATGGGGTATGGCCCCAAGTCAAGATATACGAGTTCTACCCAGAGCTAAAGCTCAAGGCCAGCATCTCCCAGTTCTCTAAAATTAATGATGCCTTCTTCTATGAGGTAATCTGCTTGCTGAGGCCAAACATGAGACACGGTCAGACCAGCCCAAGTGTGATTGCTGCTACAAAGAAATGGGGAGCGTTGTTCACACAATTCCCCACATTCACATACCTCAGAGCTGTGAATTTTGAGGGAGAACCAACGAAGCTGCCAAGGTTTGCAGGGCCGAAGCTGATCCTGCTGGAATTTTCAAGGCAGTTAATCACTTATCATGAGAAGTGCATGAAAAGAAAGAAAGGAGGAACCCCATTCCCCCTTAAGTTGGCCGATACACCTGCCCCACACTTACCAAAGCACGGGAGATGTATGCTGAGCTAGAGCTGCTAAATTTGAAGCACAACTTCCCAGCAAGGCCGACCTTTGACTGCCGGAGTTTCCTCCCAAAGGAAAAAATTGATCCCATCCATGTTCCTGAGATCGAGGACATTTGGATTGACCTGACACATGAGATAGACATCAGGTGAAAGGATCACTCCCGACTGGCTCTGGAGGAGATCATCCACTATGGCATTGCCATTGTCCCAAAGGAATTCCAAGAGACTGATCAAGAAATTGATCAGGTTTACCTTGACACAGATGGGGATGATTGGCCATTCATGAAGATCAACAGATCTAAAGCACCGAAAACCATTCAGGAAAGGGTTAATCCCACATTGCAGTGCACTAAACATTGGTGCAAACAGAATGGTCTCACCTACCTCAGAGTTGATTTCACTACTTCTCCTTCAGGTAGAGCACCTCCAAGACCGGCCCATGTGCCAAAGGAAAAGGAAAAGATAAGGAGGGTGAATCAAGCAGACAAGAAGAAACTCCTGAAGGCCTTCCTTCTACTTCTGAGAAGCAAGTAGTTGACCTGGTGTCTCCAGGTAAAGAAGAAACAATAGAGGTTTCAATGGATACATCCACCCAGGATGTTATCACAACTACAACTGCAGAGGTACCCAGTGTTCCTTCTTCCATTTCTTCTCCTCCTCCTGTCATTGAAGCATCTATTCCTATGGATGTGTCTTCTCCTCTCCCTTCCTCCCTTCCATCTCCCACCTCTTCCATCTTCTCCTCTCTCACGGATCTGTCACCTAGTATTCCCTCCATCCAATTGTAGATCCCTTCCATTTCCATGTCCTTCTCCTCCCTGTTAGTAACTCTAGGCCCCACAAGTAGCGGTGCATTGAATTCATTGTCAATTCCACCACCAAGTGTTTTGACATAATTTCCTGAGGCCTCTACAGTTTCTCCCCCTCTCACTCCCGTTTCTTCTTCTATTTCCTCTACTCCCACTCCCATAAGTCCTGGTTGGATTTCTGACCATCTGAGCCAACATAAGAAGAAAGTTCCCATTGCGGCCATGGATTTATTTGTCATTTCGAAGAAGGGAACCAAGAAGAAGAAAGTGATAACTCACTTTTCTAAAAGCACTTTGGGGGGAGAGTCATGGAGATAGCTTACCCGGACCCCACCAAGAAAAAGGAGGATCTGTCTCCCACAGACTTCACAGTGACTCAAGTCACAATGGGGACCTCATCTGAAAGCCTGCAAGGGGAAGCCTTGTCTGTTGTGGATGCTCTCTGCAAGAAGCTCCAAGAAGAAAAAGAGGAGAAAAGAATACTCAAAGAACAAAACAAACATCTCCTACAAGCATTGCAGAAAATGGGCAACGCTCCTCCTGTAACTGCCACCGAACCCATTCAAGTTCCCAGTCAAGAGAAAATAAATGAATATGTTAAGATTGGTGAACAAGGCGCAGCAGTATCATCCTGGATCGAGTGAATCCTCAGAGATGATCAAGAAATGATTGGGAAATTCACAGTACTCTACCAAGATATAACCCCAGCAAATAAGGAGCTACAAGCAGTAGCAGCACCCTCTCTGAAGAGTTGGATAACGCCAGGTTGTAGCATGAAACATTCCAAACCATGGTTGACTGCTCAGCTGATGACCTATTGAAGGTTGGCGTTATCGATCACCCACGTGCACATAACAAATCTCTCATCACTTTAGATTACCGGGTTGATCAAATGGAATATATCCTGGAGAGAATAGATAAAATCAAAGATGAAGCCCTGTACACGATATTGTGAAGCCCTGGACAACATGGAGCAGACAGTTACAAAAATGTCTCCAGGGATGCTCAGTGAATCGTATAACTTGAGGGAAGTAGATGATACATTCCAGTGCTTCAAGGCTATCGTCACTCAAGGTTTGGCACCAGAGGTCACTTTCGACTGAGAGTCAATCAATAACCTCTTGGCCTGCCATGACTTCATTGGCTTTTTGATCGATGCATGTGAAACTTTCACCGAGTTACCTGACAAGCTCAAGAATGAGAAAGAAACTTGCGAAGTCATTGGCGACCATTTTAAAGGTCCAGATCATGATCAACTTCAAGCGATGATCAGCAAGTTTATGGAATATCGAGCGCAGTGTCACATCGACTCTCCTGATCAAAAGCAAGACACCAAGTTTGAACAAAGAGATGATGAGGAGTAGTTTCTCCTCTCGTGTATGCATTGATCATTTTTGTAAAATATTTAAAAAGCATGTTGGCATTTATGATGACCTCATCCATGTTGCACCATGGGATGTTGTCATCCAAAAACTTGCCCAAAGTCAACTTTTGACTTTTTAGATATTTTGTAAATATCTTGTAAGATATTTTGTAAGTAGTTGTTGGTTTTCTTTTGTCTTCTTTCCTCTTCTCCTTCTATAAATACTTGAATACTTGTTGTATTCAAGGGGTGGACATTTTTTGTATGAAAAGAGAAGTGAGGAGAGAAAGACTTTGTGTTTTCTTGTAACAGAAGAAATATTAATACATATGTTCAGACTTTGTGCTTAATATATGTGTTATTTGCATCAGATCTTTCTTAAGTTAGATCTATGTTTTTATTCTGTTGGATTCATTCCTACTATTGTCATATGTTCATCAGTATTGCTTTAATCATTTATGCAAGTAAGTTTGGCTCTGTTTACTACCAGCCCAAAGCATAAACCTTCTGACCTTTCCGTCTTGGAATTCATTTCTTTTCTTCCTTCAGATCTACCCTCCTCCATTCCTTCCCTCCTACCTTTCTGTTCGTTGTTGGAACTACCTCTACTGGGATGAGATCCCAAACCCCCTGAAGTTAGAATAGTGTAGATTTGCACAGATTCCTGCTTGATAGATTACCAATAAACCAGTTTCACTTTGTTGTCTCAAAGAGGGGCTATGCCCTGCACACTGTTGACTGCAAACTTTAAAAAATAATTGTGATCAGGCCTTTAGAACCATTTTTTAACATTTAACTATCAGTGTGAGATCATGTTCTAAAAGGTTCTTAATTCCGGGTTGATGAATATATACAGAAATTCTACTATAAGAACATTTTAAATGCGGGAGGAGGGCATGCAACACAACTAGGGGGACTTAGATGATAAATTTTTATACACCATATACTCCAAGAGATCAGATTCAGATGGTCATTTTCTAAAATGAATTTCATGTAGAGTTGCATACTGTAATCACATGCTATCTCAAATAACACATAGATGGGATAATTATATGAGTATGAGACCTCTTTAGAGTAGTGATCAATGCTCATTCCCCATGGAGAGAGATCAAGTTGAGGATAGTTTCCTTGAGATCAAATTGTTAGGCTAAACCCTTTTTAGGTTTCAGAGTGATAGGTGAGCTGTAATGGTTACAAAACAAAGGAAAAACCATCATCTTGTTACAACATAGTCATTACATGATTACGTGATGCTATAAGCCTCAATGGTGAGGCTTTTATTTTACATTGACTACCTACTTCAGGGGTAGTTTCCCTAAAGCAATGAGTGGTATTGTGTGTGTACAGTCCAGAGACGAGTATGATAGGTTCACAGACCCTAAGAGATTAGGCCATTTTGAAGTCTTGAGATTTACATAGGTAGTTTGATCCAAGAATATAATTCCCTTTTATACACACTATGGGCCACTCTATCACAGTCTCGTGGCACAAGCTTAGTGTAGGTTCCTTCTCAGCCACCCTAATATTGTAATTGTACTTTATTATTTTATCATATAATGAGAGTCCTATTAGAGGGCAAGAGCTATGGTAAAGCTATAACACATTCTTAAGACTATGTATAAATATGTTTGTGAAAATCATATTTTCTTTATCACAGAAATAAAGAATTTGAATACAAAACTTTGTAGACATGTTGATAATTGGTGTAAACACTCATGATTTGGTAAGGCTTGATTCTTGTGCTGATGGCAAGTTTGACCTTGTATCATTGCAAAGCACAAATGTATTACATTCATGTATTCCAATCTCTTCAGTACTGATCTAGATAGTTCTATAACATATTTATATTTACATTATGGAAATTGTTTTCAATTCTATAAATATTATTTAATCAAAGTCAGCATGAAGGCATTTCTAATATTGTCAGCAAATTGTATGGAAGGGTTAGTATGTAGTGTCCAGTCTTGACCAAGGATATTACGGTCCCACACCTTTACAAATGTATTGACCCTATTTTCATGCCTTCAGAAGAAGGCCTTTATGATGTACTACCATGATGTCATACTATTGCTAGGGTCATCAGGAAATATCTCACCTACAAATATGAGTTATATAAGCACATGTAATTATCACTTTATAACTCATGGATAGATATTCTTACATGTGTATTATTGCCAATATCATTCTAAGAGCACTTAAAGGGTTCCTAAATTGGCTACACACCATTTAGATGTAGTCCATGCTACAAGTTTGAAGCACTCACATGTAGGTTAGATATTCTAGCTTCGTCCATCTGAAAGCATTGTAGAATATATCAAATGAAGTTCATGTCTTTATAAGATGTGCAAAGTCACTCCAGTGTGTTACGGGATGATATGATGTTTCAAGGGTACAAAAGGGGGATAGAATCGCATAGTTGCGATCCCTCTTGCCCCCATTTCATTATACGATATGTGACGTTTATCTTAGCATTCATGTATTATGTATACTTATCTTTTCCTGTGATATATGATGTATAGATGATGTTAGATGTGATGATAATGATGGTAATCTGATGTTATGATAACAAAACAATGCACATGCAATAAGATAACACATCAAATGCTAAGAAAGAACAGAAGGAAATAACATAATACTAACACTTGGATTGGTTTTAGTATTTTGGAGTTTGACTAGCATGCATGGTGGTCCAATCTTAACTAACAAATCTACAAGCTCCAAGAATAAATCTAAACTAAGAATGAAAAGTTATGAAGTTAGGTAACAAAGTATGCCCAACTATACAAGCAACAAGCAAAGCAAGAAAACAAGACAATGCAAGTAAATGTAAGTTTTTGTTTTTGTAACTATCACGTTTTCATGCAAAACTATTTCTATTGATTTTGGTGTTTTGAAATAATTTTCAATTGCACCTTAGGGTCTGTGTGAAACAATTTTTCTATTGTTTTTGTGTTTGTGAAACACATGTTTCTATTGTTTTCTGTATTCCATTTCCAAACAATTTTCAAAATCATGTTTTGAATCATCCTGAATACAATAAGTTTATCGTATTGTCTCAGGTTTTAAGCGAAACAATTTTCTATTATTTATTAATTTTTGCATTGTTTTCTAACGGTTTTCTAGAGTTATGCATAGGTAACCAAGAAAGTGTGGATGCCCCCTCAGCGTTAGACGGGGAATATACAAGGGCTAACAAATTGCACACGCTTATGAACAAGAAGGTGAAATCATTGAATTTCCCTCCAGCGTAAGATTTAGTGAAATAATGAAAGACCATGCCCCTCACAGATGAATAAAACAAGACAAATTCCCCGAGATCAAGGCTTGACAAGACTGGGCTTACAAGGGAATCTCAAAGGTAGAACTAGGGCCAGGCCAAGGAAAACTACCCTCTAATTAGGTCCATACCCATATCTTGTGGACAATGGGATCCTCCTAAGGTTCCGAAAACCTGGTTTTCACCCAAGGACTTGCGTTAAAGTGCCACAATTGCATGTGATTTTCACTTGTGGATGACATGTTTTCTCTTTTTCTTTTTCTCTTTTTGATTTTTTTTTTGTATGTTTTTGATCATTTTAACCACCATGTTTTTGAACTTTTTGGGGGCAACCCACTTTCTTTGACCCCCACCTATGCACCATGTTTAAGCATAGAACCACTTAAGATGCATGGCACTTCATGGGCTCATGGAGCTCATCACCATTGAGGTAAGAAATTTTGTAGGCCCCTGTGATGTACTTGGTGACTATAACATAGGGTCCCAACCAATGTGGTTATATGAACTTCCCTTTCTTTTCTTTCCACTCTTAACATGTTGAAACTGGTTCTCCTTCATGACTAAATCACCAACCTCAAAGATAATGACGGATGATTCTCTTGTTGTAGTTTGCTAGAGACTCCATATTTTGATACACTTTCAGGTGATTAAGAGCATGAATGCACCCTCTCATCTAGGAGCTCCAATTAATCTAGTCTTGCTACCTGATAATCCTAATCTTTATCTAAATAGTCCCTAAGAACCAAATTCTCAAGGAAGGAAGTTTCAATCTCTAAGGAGATGATGGATTTTGTCCCAAACACTAGAGAATATTGTTTTGCCTACCTCCGTAGGTTAGTATGAATGGAGGTCATTCTATTCCCAGAGGTATGGATGGATATTGTAAATGCGAATAATACGACCTGTATTATGTTGACCATCTTCTCCCTTACTCTGCACCAACTAGTATTGTTTGTGGCATTCAGCTTGGTATCATTACCTTGAGGGTAATATGGCGTGGACCATTTCAACCTGATTTGGAACCATTGAAAAAGGCCTTTTACAGTTTTTTTCTTAAATGACTTCCCATTATCTGTAAAAATAGCTGCGGGAATGCCATATCAACAAATGATATGATTCATGATAAATTTACAAATTTGGGCTCTTGTTACATAAGTTAAAGGGACAGCCTCCACCCAATTTGTAAAGTATTCCGTAGCGTGTGATGATATGGTGTTTGACCATCAAATCAGGTGGGGGTAAGTTTTCCTATCAAGTCAAGTCCCCCACTTAGAGAATGGCCATGGGGGTACTGGTAGGTTACAATGGTTGCGATGGATCATGAATGAAGTTTCCATACTTTTGGCAAAGTACACATTTCCTGACATAATTGCAACAATCAGTTTCCATGGTAGGCCAATAGTATCCTAATCTCAACAATTTCTTAGCTAAGACCATTCCGTTTGTATGTGCTCCACACACCCCTTCATGTACTTCTTTGATTGCTTGGATTGACTCTGTCACATCTAGACAACGTAACAGATTCCCATCGTAGCCACAACAATAAAGTGTACCTCCTAAAAGGGTGTAACAAGCTATTTGGTGAATCAGGATTTGATTTTCAGAACGGGAGATATCAGGAGGGAATGTGTTGTGTTTGAGATAGGTAAATATGGGTTCGTACCACAGGGAATTGGGACCAACAACATCACAAGCCAGGAAACATTTTGGCATGTCATACGTTGGCTGACGTAAATTTTCTACAAAGAATAGCATGTCATCATTCCCTGGTGGAATATGAAGCATAGAACCCACTGTCACCATGGCATCTACCGATCTATTTTATGCTCTTGGGATTTGCTCAAATGTAATGTGCAAAAAGTACTCTTTTAGAGTTTCGAACCAACTTTTTGTAAGGTATGAGCTTGTCATCCTTAACCTTGTATTCATCATTAACCTATTTGATAATTAACTGAGAATCACCCATAACCTTGACATGATGAATATTCCACTTGATAGCTAGCTTCATCCTTGCAATAAGTGCCTCATACTTTGCAATTTTATTTGTGTAAGGGAATATCAAGTGAAAATCCTGTGGTATAGGATCACTAGAGGGAGTAATAAGGACCACTCCTGCACCTGAACCGTGAAACGTAAAGGACCTATCAAAATGTATCTGCCACACGAACAGATTCTTCAATGTAGAGTCAAGGAGGCATCTGGGAAGATCCAGATTCAAAGGTTCAGTGCCTTGCAAAGGTGCTTCTCACTAGCTGGTCAACAAGTACTTGTCCTTTAACCTATTTATGATGTACAAATTCTATGTCAAACTCACTGAGTAGAATGATCCAATTAGCCATTCTACCCATGGGAGGGTGGGTTTAGACAGTAAGTACTTGAGTGGGTCAACCTTGGATATTAGCTTGGTTTTAGTATTCAATAGATAATGGAAAATTTTTTGAAAAGTAAAAACAACATCCAAATAAGCTTTTTCAATTTGAGGATAATTGAGCTCATAGGCGATGAGGGTGTGACTGAGATAATACAGTACTTTTTCCTTATGACCAAGGTCGTATTGGGCAAGCAACGCACCAATAGTAAATTTATGTAGCAAAAATATAGAGCAAGAGTGGTTCTCCAGGAGTTGGAGGCATGAGGATAGGTATGATTAGCCAAGTATTGTTTAAGCAAAGCAAAGGCTTGTTGTTTCTCTGGTCCCCAGATGAAGGTGACATCCTTTTTAAGAAAGTGGATGAATGAGTGGCACTTATCTGTGAGCTAGTAGATGAAGTGGTGAATGGCTTGGATTTTCCTCTGTAAGATGCATAGTTGTTTGATATTCTTAGGTGGAGGCATTTCAGTAATAGCAGACACTTTAGCTTGGTCTACCTCAATTCCTCATCTCGATATAATGAAGCCCAACATTTTTCTTGATAGCACACCGAATACACACTTCTTTGGATTTAGCCTGACCTTTTACTCTCGTAAGAACTCAAAGATACGTCTACAAAATGAAAGGGTGATCCTCTCTTATTTTTAGACTTTTCGAGGATGTCATCCACATAGTCCTCCATGATATCATGAATAATATAATGAAAAATCATTTTCATTTCCCACTGATAAGTAGCTCCTACATTTTTGAGACCAAAGGGAATCACCTGATAACAGAAGGTGCCCCAAGGAGTCAGGAAATCCGTTTTGTGTTGGAATTCTTCATGCTATCTTGATTTGGTTGTATCCTCGAAAAACCATCCATGAGAGATAGCATCTTGTACCCTATTGTTGAGTCGATAATCATGTCAATATTTGGAAGTGGAAAATCACCTTTAGGGACAAGCCTTATTAATGTCTCTAAAATCTATACGGATTATGGATACCGACAGGATTTTTCTGGACAAGAACAATGTTTGATATCCATTCAGAATAATCAATAAGCTAATGAATCCTATCGCCAGCAATCTTTCCATCTCTTCTTTAAACAGTAAGGCCACTCTTGGGTGCATCTTTCAGAGTTTCTGTTTGATAGGCTTAGCGTCTATGTGCATAACTAGGTTGTGCACGACCAAAGGGTGGATCTAAGTCTAACATGTCTTTGTAAGACCATGTGAACACATCTATAAAATCTCGCAGCAACATCAGTGAATGTCTCTTGTTCTCTAGATGAGAGTGATGCTCCCAATTTTACTAGCTTGGGAGTCTTCTTCTATACCAATATTCACATCAATGGTTTCTTCGACTAGTAATTTTGATAAGTCCTCCATACGCATAGGATCATGAGGTAGGTTGAGATCTTCATCCAAGGATGTCTCCATGAGATTTTCATACTTGTCATGATCAACTTATTTGTCCTTTCTATTTTTTTTATTTGTTTATCAGTTGGGTCGTGCCTCAAAGAGGTTTTCATTGTGTAAACTTGGAATTTGATTTTTGCCGAGGCTTTACATTGGAAATTTTTCCCTGCAGCCATTTCTGTAAGATTTTCATCTAACCATGAAGCTCAACCTCCTCACCGATAGTAGGGTGTAGGTATCCAAGTCAATAAAGAAACCCTTCTTGTAGATCTCCAATGGGAAATTGTATCCCTTATGCCCATGAAATTGGCAATAGCCTCGTCATTCTCGAATAAATCTAGCGACATGTGACATTGTTGGTCCCATTCAACAAGGGAAGGGTATACAAGGTCAAGGATTGAGTTCCGTAGGGGTTATGGTTAGGAAACCGTTGTTCGTGAAAAGGTTTGTGGAGGCCAGATCATCATATTGGCTACAATGGGAATCTGTATCACTATCTAGATAGTCAAAGCTATCCTCACGTTCGGAACAAGTAGCATCTTGATCATTGAGGTGTGCTCCATAAGGATGAAACCCAATACCGTATCTTTCTATTTTGAAATATGGCAGAGGCACTGGCTCCCTCTATCCTTGTTCATTTCTACCACATCCTAGGCCCTTTTAGCCCATGTGGTACATCATTTTTCTAGATTTCTCATATTTCAGGGTTTGCTAACAGGATGGTTGGGTATCCTCTGGGACCCAAGTTGTAGGTGGATCTAAGCAATTTGTCCTCAGCTAACCAAGTCTTCAGGTAAGAATGACCCAATGGTGTGTTCATTTCTAGATCTTATGAAAGCGATAGTTGGGTCAGCCTCTAGTCTTGGGTGAAAATGAGAGTATCTGAAACCAAGATCATTTGTTGTACTCAGTTGTATTCCCTTAGACATATTGAAGGATTTTCATCTCCTAGGAATCAAAAGGAGATGTTGATGTGGACGCCCCATGGGTGCAAGAACTAATAGAATCCGAATCTACCTGGGATTCCATGGCCTTCAAGATTTGAGTAGACGGACCATGTCTTTATCAGCTGGAGGGAAATGTGTAAGTGCCCTTTTGTGCAAAGCTATTAAGATCTCTACAGTGAGTGAAGGGATCTGAATATAATTGTATTGTAATGGTGTGTCCCTCATGCTTTAATTTAATGCACTGATGAAATGTTGATGGCACAGCCTGCATGGGCATGAATCCATGGTCGGCCTAGAAGCATGTTATATGGAAGTTCCAAGGTCTAGGACATGAAACTTTGTCTGATGACAAGTGGGACCCACAACTCCAATGGGCAGTGATTAATGCCCGTTGACTACCTTTCTGTGTTGTACAAGTATGCGTGATAGTGATGATATTAGACTCAAGATCTACCTCAGTATGGCTCCTAGCTGATTTAATCAACTTGGGGGAATGTGTACATTATATATCAACCCATTTCTGTTATCCACAAGCACCCGTTTGATTTTCCTGCGGGTTGACAACTACCTCAATATATAATGGAAGATTATGTGTTGGATTCTCAGTAGGTATCTCCTTATAGTTGAAGGCAATATGTTCATTTGGTACGATGATTGTGCCACTGTGGCTTGAAGCATTTGTAGGATCAACCTCTAATGGCACTCCCGGTACCCCTGAAGAGTTTGGTATAGAATGTCTTTATGCACATTGGATATCTTCGTAGGATATCTAAGATCAAAATCTTAGCAGACATCTTCTCCAAGTTTTCTAAAAGGCTATATTTACCAATTTTTGGGGGTTGATAGAGAAGGTTCTGGAATCACTTTTGAGGTGGTTGCACACCTTGTTACCACAGGCAGTCCTTTCCCTTGATTCAGACGGTAGTTGTTGACATGTTTATCAGTAGGAGAGTGAATACATCCAATAAGTGAATCATAATTATTGTTATATTTTGGTGTACAAGTAATTCAGCTTGCTTTATAACCTTGGGATGACTCTCCCTAGATCCAGCTTTGACTTCTCTGATTTATCATGATTGGGGAATGGCTCTTTATATATCCCCATTTTCTTGCTAGGTGTCTACATTTTTCTTGGGTTATCCACCTCTATCTCCCCATATTTCAATGATGTCTTGAAAATAATGATGAATTCACAGATCATTTTTCCATCTTATGCCCTTTGACACAGATGCATTTTGTAATATTCATGCTCCTTATACCATTAAGATTTCAGAGCATTTTCGTCAAATGGTTACATGTCATAGGATATGCCATCATGTGGGCCGCATCCAATTGTTTTAGTATCAATGAAAAAGGTTCATTAAGAGAGGTGAACGTTCTTCGCTTTGGTGGTGACAATTGAATTGGTCCCTTGGTCGGTTTAAAAGTTTGACTGGTTTAAATTGACCATTTGTACACATTTGGAATTAGTGATCCCACCTCCCACCACATTTCTATTTTTGTTAAAGACCTTCGGCTTTTCCATGGATTTAGACATTTTGATTATCTCTAGATTGGGTTTTAAGGGTATCCCTTGGCAATGATAGATTTCTCTATCTAAAACCATTTTTTTTATGACCTCCTCAAAAGTAATTGGGTAACACAAATGCATTTGGAGGTGGAAATACTATATCCGGGTTTAGGTTGGGAATGAAAATACTAACCAACTATTTTTCCGGGAAAGCGCAAGGGAAAGCTACTAGCTATCCCTCTCCACCGTTGGAGGAAGCTGGCGAAAGTCTCATTAGGGTGTTGTTTGGCACCACATAAATCTACCATGGTGACATCACTCTCTATGTTGTACAAGAAATGACGCACGAACCTTTCTACCAATTCTGGCCAGGTGAAAATTGATCCCCGAGGAAAATGTGTGAACCACTCCAAGGCTTGACCTCTGAGAATATTGGGGAAAAGTCTAATGAGATAATTTTCACTATAAGACACTTCTTGACATGCCATATAAAAATCTTTGACATGATCCTGTGGATCTCCCTTCCCTTTATATTTGTTAAATTTTGGCATATCAAATTTCTTAGGAAAGGTTGAAGGGTCATAGTCTTGTCAAAAGGATAGGGGCATAATTCTTCATATTGATACTTTCTAATGCTCCCTATATTTCTCTCTTGTAGGCTCATGAGTGTCACTTTCATAGACTATACCTCTTGTGTGAGAAATTGTTCTCTAGTGGGAGAAGCGGGGATATATACGCGATGATACCCCGTATATCGTCTTCTCCTTGGTTTTCTCTATGGAGTTCATTGATCTTAACCTTAGGCTTCGACTTTTGAACATTTTTTTTGTTTCCTTCTGTACATGGGAGGTTAGCAAAGCTAATTTTTAGCTTAGGTTGTTAATCTATTGTTGAATTGTGGTTTCTTCTTCTAAAGGTTCTTCCTCCTCGTATTGTAGAGGTTCTTCACCCATGTCTCATGTTCTTGTCTTGTTTCTACATGGCACTTTGATAAAGGGTATTCTATGTCCCACCACTTTATCATTCCCTGGGTTAGAGGTAGAAGCATGTCCATGCATCAAAATATCCTCCATATTGATAAGGGGTCATTCTTCCTTCGTAGCGTTATTCACAGGTGGGATTGTTTCATTTTCAGTGGGCAAGTTTGGCCCCTAATTCTACGACCCGTGCTAACACTCTATCATTATTTCTGAAAAGAAACTCATCTAATAAAGTAGGATCAAAATCGAATTCTATCGCATGGGGATTCGAATTCATTTCCACTATGATCGACCATATCTTATATCTCTTTTTTTTTACAGAAAATAGAGGTCCTAGATCATGTCCAATGAAGGGGTTTGACCCTTGTCTGTTTGAGGCTTCCCAAAGCTTGCACTTGTTGTTCCTCCGTATGTCTATTTCTTGAGTCCTAGTCGTGTTTTAGGAGCCATGTTTTTATGGTGGTTTTCACTAGGGTAAGTTGTAAATGTGTTCAAAACTTTGCTGACCACACCTAAGTGAAATGCAAGTTGTATTGTCAAGCATATGAGTGAATCTAACAATGTGAGAATACCAATGTGATAGAGTGATAAATCACCAGTGACACAAGTGTTTGGTATCTAAACCTGTCAATATGAAGTACCTCCTAAACTATGTTTCAAAAAGTAGTTTTGTGTCGCAAGATAATTAACAAGATGTTCTTACTTATGCTAAGTTCACGAGAATAAACAAAACATAAGTAAATACAAAAATTCAGTGTGACCTCCTAACAAGACATACTAGGAGTGAGCTCAAATTCAATTAAGACCTATATCTCAAAAAGTGCCAACTACAATTCGTGAATGACATGCAATAATATCACCAAGATATGTTAACCAAAATTTGTGAGAAGGAAAGGTATTGATATAAAGGTGCTATTAATATAACTGTTTCACACAGAATGTTTCCGTTCCAGAATAGAGTTACTTCTATCTTTTCATTCTCTTGAGAAACAGATAAGGGTTAGGGCTAGGAGGAATACCTGTTGAGTGTTGGGAGGGTGTGCGCGTACCGTAGAGAGATCAAATCGATTGTGAAGCACTCCTTTTTGTCTGGGAAGGACTACCTGTGAAGTAAGAATACAAGACCACCAGATTTAGTTAGACAATAAATGAGGGAACTGCCTTGGGCCCAGGAAATATTAGACTTCCTTTCGAAGGTGGTCAGCTCCCTTTCAATACAAATTGATGCAAGTGGTAAAAAAGAAGCTATTGTGAAATCATGATTTAGGTACCTCGTTAAAAAGCAATAGAGACTAGACTACCAATAATAGTATGTCATGCTATTTGTTTGGTCACTGGTTATTGATACGTTCAAGTCAAGTTACAGGGATAGACGAGGCTGGATCTGAGGTTGTTGGGATACAAATAGGTGAAAGGATGGTTTTGGGTATAATTCACAGTGACCAATGCCGGTCACTGGATAACTGACCACGGTTAGAGAACCGCTACCGGTAGGGGATAACCGACACCGGTAGGGTCAGTAATCTAGGGCTTTTAGCTTCTGGGTAGAGGTTGATTATAGGGTGATTGTGGGGTTTTTAAGACTGGTGGATGGTTGAGGGGAAGGTAATGGGGTGATGGAGAAGACTCAGAGAATGATGGGGGCTGTTCTTGGGGGCAATGTAAGGGTACGTATGGAGGTACAGGTTAGATGTAGGGTGTTATTGTAGGTACTGGATCTGGGAGTGAGACTTATAATTACTGTGATTCAGAAGTCCAAGAAATAGTGTATTAAAAGAACGTACAAGACAGTACTTACTAGTTCTTGATGAAGACACAGGTCTAAAGAAATGGAGATAACGAACATCAAGGGCTTCAGGTAGGATGATCTGACAATCAAAAGTGAGCTGATGAAGCTATCTTATAACTCTTGCAATGCTTGGATGAGTATCACTGGGGTTCCAGTTACTCAGTTGTAGTCTTGGGCTTGATGTCCTTCTCCACAAACTCCTTCTCTTTCCTTCACTTATCTCTATCTCGGCCAAGTGAATTCCTGATCTCTTCAATGAATTCCTGATCCTTTGTTTTTGGTTGGGGGAGGTCATTTACAGGGAACCGATGGCGGTTACGTAACCGATGGCGGTCGAGTAGGAACCGATGTCGGTTAGGTCAAAGTGGGCTATTTTTAGTAAAATAGCCAACTTTCCCTCTTTTTCTCCTGAGGGATTAGTTGTGGGCTTGGTCAAGTCATTATTAGGTTGGTTTTGGTGTGGGTGAGGAGTAATTAGTCATGGGTGTGGATGTAGACCAAGTTATAGGTCTTAATTAGGTTAGTTTAGGGTTAGGGCTAGGTCATGATGAGGTGGCAAAATGAGGTGGCAGGTTTGGAGATGTGGATTTATTAATTATAAGGTAATTAATAAATAATTGTGTAAGGTTTAGGTGATGAGGTTAGGTTGCGAAATGAGATGCGAGGTACAGGGCGGTTGTAAGACACAAATTTGGTGTCTACATGTAGCCCCTATGTTTTCATGTAGCTTGTACGTGTAAATCTGTTGTTTCACTGACAAGGGTCCTAAGAGAGTGGTATGCCCCACATTAAGGGTATAGGTAATCCCCCTCAAATCTATCACAGATTGAGGCATGACGTGAAATTAGAGGATAGGGTTGATAATGGATGAATGATGATAGAGATGATGGTAAGATGGTGGGGTAATCCTTTCAAAGAAGCCAGACGCACGTTGAAATGTCAGTAGTGCGACCAGGGTACATGATAATGTTGAAAAATCCATACCTTTTCCTTGAATTCATAGGCAAATGGTTGATAGTTTATCCAAACAAGGGTTGATATTAATCCTTCATATCCAAGGCATAGAAGTAGCTCCAGGGGATATAACGGGTAAGGTACCATGGAACATTTAGGCATGTTCGGTCTGTACCAAATGGTACTGGTTTGGTTGAGATATAATGGCACGGTATCTTGGTCTAGGCAATTGTGTGGTCGTGTTGATCAATGTCAAGTATCCTAGTCATGCTAAAACACGAACAGGTGAGCTCGATGGAACATGAATTTCTATTCATGATAGAATCATAAATTATGGGCCTTGGTCTAAGGTCTTTGGTGCAACTTCAGCCGATGGTGTGGCCTTGGGTCATGGCCGAGTGGTTGGTTGCGGAACTCTTGAGTCAAGCCGATTGGTTGGTTATGAGGTCAGGCTAATTAATTGGCCTTAGGTCAGGCTGTTAATTGGTTGTGGCCTGTGTCCGGTTCATTGGTTGACAGTCTTGGTTCAAATGGTTTGGTCGGTTTTGAGTCGGGCTGATTGGTGGGTTGCATTGGGTAGGCCGATTGGTTGGTTGTGCCTTAGGTCATGTAGATTGATTGCAATGTGATTTGGGTCGAGCCATTGGTTGGTTGTGGCCAATTGGGTCAGAAACTGATTGGTTGAGTTGCGGCCTTGGGTCGGGCCTGATGGTGAAGTTCAGGTCAATTAATTTGTGCATTGGTGGTGTTGTTAGGGTCCTTTGGTTGGTTGCGAAAACACATTGGGGCCCAGAAACAAACAGTTTGTTGCATATGTACATCCACTGTAGGCCGATAGAATTTCAAGAATAAGGCTTCCCATTAGCAAATGTGGTGAGCTCTAATAGAAGTTGTGAAAAATGATGCTTGAGTGACAAAGAAGCAGATAATTATGGTAAATGTAGGCATGTAACCGATATCAAATTTTTATGACCGGTATCGGTTAGCTAAGACCGATTTATAGGTGTTTTAAAAGCAAAAGTTGACCTTTTGATATCGGTTATAGGTACAAAAAATATATCATTTACATACGGTGTGATCACATTTCACTTTATCAATTTAAGTATTTTACATCAGTTGGGTGTAGAATTGATTTAATTGAAATTTGTGAGGCTCATTTGAAGCACCACGGTTTTTATGAACGATGGTTAGCAAAAGGTAATGACCTACAATTGGTAGGCCTCAGCTATGACATCTAGTTAGAAGCATCATGATTAAGATTAGTATATCCATGCCTGAGGAGATTTGTAGCTAATTCAAAAATCTATGATGTGGATTATGTAGAGGTAGCTATGAGGAGTTTCCAGCAAAGGACTTCCTTTATCCCACCACGATGAATGTATATGGTCATTAGCGGAGGCTCTGAACCCCTTGTTTCATAAAGCATTCGTAAGCCTTTAAGGTAAGCCATGTGGGTTCTGGGGTAAAGAATCCAATTACTAAACAAGAATTTATGTCTAAATCCACTATATTATCTTATATTTATCCATGATATTTTTATATCATGTTTGAGGTTAGGCCAATTTCAAAGTGTTAAGAATTTTGTGAAGAATATTCTTTGGGGTAGTTAGGTAGAAATAACCATGTGGTAACATTGAGATTTGCAAGGCTACAAGTTTTTGAGTTTTGGCCTCCATTCAAGTATTTACAGTGATGATTATCATGTTTAGGTTATTGGTCTCACATATTCATGGTCACTAAATTTAATATTATATAGGTTATTGATAACGTTAGTGTCTTTTCTTTGAGAGTTAAGTTTGACATACATTAGAACAAGTCAATTTTTTTTTTTTTGATAAATGTTTCCTGGTTCTAAATACATAATTTAGAACTCACAAATCAAATAACCATTCTTATAACAGATAACCATATGCAGCTGTAATGACTCGGAGTACCTCCGATCTATTCATTCCATGACTCGGCAATCTACCGATCTATTCATGAGTAATAAGAGTTGGCATTTTTATTCAACACATCACTCTTGCGGTTCTCTTCCCTATTCTGGGATTCAGAATGCTCTGTCCAAGGAACCTAACTGAATAATTGTTACCATTATTCATCGGCATCTCATCCCTTAGACCAGGTGACTCAGGACAACGCAATCAGCAGCTTGCGATACTTTGGCCAAAGATTTGAAACATACTGCTTATGTCTCGTATTCCTTAACGACATACTCGTCAATCTGGAATACGTCCTTCACCCCATTCTTATGTTATGTAGAATGTCTTATACTGACTTCTGTCAGTCCCTCCTATCCCAAGTTATTCACTCGGAAACGGATTAGTAAGGTGACAACGTTATATGGATGCACTCGAGGACTAGGGATAAGATGACATACTGGGCCAACCCTAGTTAAACCAGTGTGCCAAGATACCCCGAGTCTCCTAGGCAGCCATATAATGTGACCACATTCCTAATCGGTCCCAGAGTAACTTGTTCGAGTTAAAGGTGTAAATCTTAACGATCAATGCAAAGGGTGTCGTCATAAGTCACCTGCATTGTTGTATCTTCGAGAAGATCCTAATCTTCTCGAAGGTACAACCCTGCAGTTGACTTGTGCCGTCAACCTTTAAATCTGCCTCAAAAAGATCTACTTATTAATAAGTGTTATGCACGATGAGTTTAAATTATATTAAAAGACGTTCCCCTAAGGTTAGCCTTTCCCGATCCCTGGATTCCTCATCTTAGAATGACCTTTCTCAATAAAACTCACTACATAGAGAAGTTATTAAGGCCAAGGTCTCATCAAGGAGTTCGTAGAATATACATAATTCTAAATCAACTAAATTGGACAATAACTCATAAACTTCACATGAGAATGCCATCTGAACCCCATTTAGGTTTATATCAGTTCTCATAACTGAATTTATATCGTACTTATTAGTATCAAGATATAATGATTAAGAATCCAATTAAATGTTGTCCTGGCATAATCAAGACTAGGGATTAATAATTTAATTCAGCTTGTTTAGCGTTCTGCTTAGGTTTATTTTAACCCTATCTTTCAGAAAGACAGTGATCTATATTTCAATTTAGCTTTAGATAGAACATACTAGAATTGCTAAACAATCATAAGTATTCAGTCACATATTCTTGCAAGCTTACATTGATAATCACAAAAGTCTCCAAATTTTACAATGATAACAATGCCCTCCAGGTTTTTGAACCGAAGAAAGTCAAACTATCATATAAGAATACAAACACATAAGTAACAAATATTTATTTCCATTCCTTTCAGAAGCTAAACAAATACATTTTATGCATTCAGCATACTTGATACAATACTCAACGGAAGAAGAACATCTTTCCTCATATAGTACATTTAGAAAATCAAGCTGTAATTCAACATAAAATCAAATTAAACAATCTGATCATCCTATCAGATCTGCGTGCTTTTACCACTTACGGCATCCATCTGCAAAAATTGTCAACATGGGTCAGTTCGATGAACTGAGCATGATAAGCACTAACTCTTAAAACAATTGCAATCCATCAATTGTTTTCATTAAACACCCTGTTTAAATGAGATCAAAACACCAAACAAGTAAACACATTTCAGACTATGCTTTTGTAAAACAACATGACTATAAACGCGTAGCTCATATTATAGTCACTAAATAGTCACAGATACCTTTCAAATATTTCATCAAAATATTAGGGATCAAGAAGAACGAATGTATCTAACCAACTATCCATCTGAATCCCAAGGACAGCAAACATCAGACAGATCATTATATTCAACATAATAAATGAATAACAAATTCATGATTCCATCAGCATGTTAAAACAATTCCAAAAGTTAGATAAAAATTATATCAACATATACTTTATAACAGAAGAGAAATAAACGAATCATACATATTTCCCTCAAACTAGCTCATGACTGTACCGTCTTTCCAAGAGCAAAGCATTCACCTTAAACACATACGAATAAATCAGACGAGACCACAAAAGCACCACTGTTTTGTTAAAATTTAACAATATAAGCAAACTACAGTACAGTAGCTCTCACGCCAAAACAGTGATGACTATCTACCAAACAGACTCTGCATGACCTCCACACGAAGCGACAAACAAGAAGATATTCACTGCCATTGCCTGTTGAGGTGCAGTCGACAACTCCTAAGTTCAATTCAAGCTCAAGAATAGATATCCATGCAACAGAAGACGTAAACACGCCAACAATCCCTTACATCAACCTACAGCCCATTCTAGTCCCTACTAAACACTGTAAGGCTTTTAGACCCAAGGTCGAAATCAAAGAACTTCTATTTTATCGCAGTCAACAATAGACTCCATGGCATTAAGCAATTGATGTTTCCCTAAGACTATGCAGAGATAATCATACAAAATTCCCGCAACATGCACAGCCTCATCTAACTGGAATAATCAGAAAGGAAACATAACATACCGTATTCACATCTGGACGCATTCAGAGTTTGAAGTATGGTATTCACGACCCACTTTTACAGAGCCAAGATACATGATATCTATCTATACTCAAGGAACCCAACAGTGTCAAAAACAACAGTGTACCAATCAGGCTTAATTAGAGGCAGATACACTGGTTACCTATCAAGGATTCAACTGAATCCGAACAACAGTAAACAAGATAAATAATAGTTAATGATTCCAACTGTGCCAACAATGGTAAACATTCAAAATCAGGCTTATACAAAAGCTAAATACTGATTTCGTAACAAGGAATCCAACTGAGCCTCTTCAATATTTTTCACTCAAGCTTACACAGAAAGGAAACGTAAAAATACACCCAAAGAGTCTGTACCAAAAATTCATTACAAAATAACAGAGGTCGTATTACCTGTTACTCCTTCAAGACTCTGACAAAATCAAATTACCAATATTCAAAGATATATAGCTTCAACATTGGTCCATAATATACGAATCATTCAATGTACTCCACAGAGTCGTTTTGAATACAATAAATATAATGTAACTATCATCGAGTTAAATCCCATAATTACAACACAAGGGATGGAGAAACAACTTCTACAGGGTCGCAATAAATACTGAAACACAGCAAGTTATCCATTCAACAATAACCTAAATATCATAGCGAAACCCAACAAGATTCTGTAACCACCACCTATAATAACCTCGACAGAACTTACAAAGAAGTCCAATTAAACTGAACAAAAAAAGTCCATCAGTATCCTTTCCAACAAGTATCAACAACAAGCATCAACAGTAAGCATTAACAACAAGTATCAACAGTAGCCTGTACCCATCAAGAGAACAATTCATGGGCTCTCACAGAGCAGGTCTAGTATACTTTCTTGCATATATTTCACAAATTAAAGCCGGAATGCAAAACACAATAAAATATTGCAACAGTTCGAAATAAAATACACACCCATCAAGGTTTAAATTGAAAAATCGAACCAGCAAGAAGATACAGTAACAAAATCACACCAAGCTACCATAAAAATCATATAATTCCAAAAATCATCTGAACAGAGTTGTTCTAATGAAATCATTTGAAAGAGAGCAAGATTTTTAAAGGTTAGGGCCTAACATGCCTGGTTATTTGCTTAAAATTTCGAAGCAGACCACTGAAAGAGCTCAAACCTTCTCCTCCTTTTCCAGGTTAGATCCACCAACAAAATTTTGCTATTTCCATGACTTATAAATTTTCCTTGCCAGAGAAAAGAGCTAGTTACGCTCATACTTGCCATGCAACTCCAAGAAGACTGGTGCGAAGAACTAGTGATCAGACAGAGGGAAAACCGGAGCGCATGAAAAACCAAACAAACCATTAACTTTCCATTTTGCATGCCTTCCCGTGAAACCCGAGCTCGAAGACCGAGTTCATAAATGGCATTTACTCCAAATTTCCTGCTAAATTTCCATTGCCACCGACCGCCATAGTTGGCGATGGACAAATGCACATCAAAGACCATTTCCAACTTTGGCGACCTGCCACGTCGGCTCTAGTTAGCCGTTTTAAAAACCTCCACCAAATTACCTGTCCCTCATGCTTATCCATGCATTTAATGACATAGAAACTGCCGCCCATGGTTCGCACCCTTCCATAGGTCCCCTTCTTCCTTGTTCAATAGTTAGGTTAGTAACTTAGGTTAGGATTTAGGATAACACCTAGTCTAACCTCTTAGCACATAGATACTAACTTAGAACATTAGCTCTTAGCCTAGGTCTAGGTTAGATTAACACTAATCTAACCCCTAGGTTAAGTTTAGTTTTAGGTTACTAACCTTAATAAATCCAGTTAGGTCTAACATTTCATATGCTCAGAAAAAGAACCTACAACATACATTCACGAACAGGGTTCACTCCTGCACTGCCAAATAGGCTATTGAATTATATGTAACTGAATTATTACCTGGTCCACGATCAAGACCTTCCAGATATATTACGATATCGGGAACCAATTCATTTAACATGATCAGCCTGAGTTATACTCCGGACTAGCTTATTCAATGCATCCAGACCTTGCAACCTGCTTAAGGTCTATAATTTTAATTCATCACGAATAAACTTAAAGCACCACTTGGATCAATACCACTGATCCAAGGCTAGGTCTTATAGATGGATAACTCCATAATTCATTCCGAGATCAGATTAAACTCAGGTGTAAAATGAAAGAAATAAAAGAGTCCAATCATATTCTGACTCAGTCAAAGATCTGCAATCTGCAAAGAAGATACAGTACATATCAAGCATGACTTCTCAATCAAAGGAACACATCCTTTTTACAAAAGAAATCACATATCAACACTTGTATGCTCAGGAGGAAGTAACTACAGTCCAGGGTGTTACATGCTTCCCTCCTAAAAGATTCATCGTCCCGATGATTACATATTCAATTAACCTTCAGGTCAACCAATTTATTAGTTCACAAAACAATGCGACTATTTTCCAACTTGAATAGTTCCAGAAATCAATGTCACAACACATTTTATTCAGCCTGAATAATGTTTGCCTTCATCTGGCTTTCATAATTACTTAAAAAATAAAGTTCATAAAAGAAATGTTTTGTCAACAGATTTCATTCTGTTGAAAAAGAGAAGGAAAAGCAATTTTCATCTCTTCCAGATTTTCCCAAGTTGCACTTTCTTCGTTAAACTGGTCCCACTGGACCTTACATTGCTGTATTTCATGATTTCTTAAATGCAATTGGTGAGTTTCCAGCACTCGTGTGGGTTTAACCACGATTATTCCTGGGTCTTGGACCTGCAAGGAATTCCAATTTAAAACATGTGACAGATCTGAAACGTATTTCTTAAGCAAAGAAATATGGAAAACATCATGCATGCGAGATAAAGCAGGTGGTAATGCTAAACGATAAGCTACAGGATTGATTATTTCGACAATTTCGAAAGGTCCCACGAATCGAGGTGACAACTTGGCAGCCTTGCCAAAAGTTATAGAACTCTTTCTGGGTTTAACACGAAGAAAAACCTTCTCACCAAGCTCAAACCTGCGATCAATCCACTTAAGGTCAGCATAGCTCTTCTGTCTATCCGCTGCTTCCTTTAATCGTTCACGAATCAGCTTAACTTGCTGTTCCATTTCTGTGAGAATCTCTGGTCCAATTACCACTCTATCCTCAACACTATCCCAGCTAACAGGAGTTCTGCACTTTCTTCCATAAAGTGCTTCAAATGGTGCCATTTTAAGAGATGAGTGATAAGTGTTGTTGTATGCGAATTCAACTAATGGAAGATACTCTTCCCATTTATACTGTTGATCCATGCAATACATTCGCAACATGTCCTCCAACACTTGATTTACCCTCTCAGTTTGTCCATCCGTTTCCGGATGATATGCAGAACTGAAGTTTAGTTTCGTTCCAAGAGCTGTATTAAGCGTTTGCCAAAACCTTGACGTCATTCTTGGATCCCTGTCAGATATAATCAATTCTGGTACACCATGCAATCTGAAAATTTCATGTACGAATCTTTTGGCCAGCACTGGTGAATCATCCTTTAGATTTCCAGCGATGAAATGAGCTACCTTAGTCAGTTTATCTACAACTACCAGGATAACATCATGTTTATTCCTGGACATGGGTAATCCTTGTACAAAATCCATGGTTATTACTTGCCATTTGTACTGCGGTATGCTATGAGGATATAACAGTCCAGCAGGGTGCATATGTTCTGCCTTAACCCGCTGACACTCCAAACAATGAGTCACAAAATTAATGACATCCTTTTTCATACCTTTCCAAAAGTATTGTTGTTTCAAATCAGCAAGCATCTTTGTGATTCCCGGGTGTCCAGAGAAAGGTGAATTATGAAATTCAACTAACAACTTCTTCCTCAAATCATTCAGCATAGGTACGTATACCCTGTTTTCATAACGCAAGATTCCTTCATTATCAAAATGAAAACCTTTATACCTTATCATCATTAGGTTCTGCAGCAAGCGCTGCTTTTACTTGCTGAAAGTATGCATCTGATTCTGAGGCACTCTTTACCTCATCTTTGAACTGAGTTCTTAATGTTATAAGAGCAGAAATGTGCCTCCTACGACTTAGAGCATCAGCTACTCTATTCTCCTTCCCTTTGATATAGCTAATATCAAAATCATATTGTGATAAAAATTCTAACCACCTTCCCTGTCTGGCATTAAGATTAGGCTGAGTAAAAATATATTTCAGTCCTAAGTGATCAGTTTTCAACTCAAAAGGTTTCCCAAGTAAGTAGTGTCTCCAGACTTGAAGTGCATGAACAATGGCAGCAAGTTCCAAATCATGAGGGGCATAATTCAGCTCATGTAATTTAAGTTTTCTACTTTCATATGCTATGACTTGATCATTTTGAAGCAAAACACCTCCAAGGCCTTCCCCAGAAGCATCCGTTACAACAGTAAAACTCCCATTAGGGTCTGGTACAGCTAATATAGGTGCAGAAGTCAACTGGTCTTTCAGACTTTTGAAAGCCGCTTCGCACTTATCATTCCATATGAATTTCTTATCCTTCTTTTGCAATGAAGTTATTGGTGCAGCTACTTTAGAAAAATCCTTTACAAATTTTCTATAGTAACCAGCAAGACCCATGAAGCTTCTTACTTCGTGCACATTCTTTGGTGCAGGCCACTCAGTTATTGCCACTATTTTTGAAGGATCTACAGCAATTCCTTCTTTACTTATGACATGACCCAAATAGTGAACTTCTGAATCAAAGAAAGAACATTTGGATAACTTACCATACAACTTTCTTTTTCTCAAAATTCCCAAAACTATCTTCAAATGCTCATTGTGCTCCTCAACGCTTTTAGAATAAATGAGAATATCGTCCAAGAATACAAGTACAAACTTGTCCAGATATTCTTGAAAAATATTGTTCATTAAGTTCATAAAGGCTGCGGGTGCATTAGTTAATCCAAAGGGTAGAACCGTGAATTCATAATGTCCGTACCTTGTTCGGAAAGCTGTTTTATGAATATCTTCTTCTCTAATCCTTAACTGATGATACCCAGATCGAAGATCTATCTTAGAATAAACCGCTGCTCCACGCATCTGATCAAATAGATCGTCGATCCTTGGAAGTGGATATCTGTTCTTGATTGTTGCTTTGTTCAACATCCGATAATCAATACACAGCCTTAGTGTTCCATCCTTCTTTTTCACAAATATTACGGGCGCTCCCCAAGGTGAAACACTTGGTCTAATCAAACCTTTAGACAAAAGCTCTTGCAACTGTGCCTTAAGCTCAACTAACTCTGTAGTAGTCATCCGATAAGGTGCTTTGGAAATAGGTTCTGTTCCTGGTTTGATTTCGATGGTGAAGTCAAATTCTCTCTTGGGTGGTAACCCTGGTAATTCCTCAGGAAAAACATCCCTGAAACTTTGTAATAGAGGAAATTGTTTCATGAAATCATCATCTTCTTCTGAAAATTCAGATATCTTTACTGCATAAAGGGTGCATCCTTTATTTTTAGCCTTTTTAAGCTGCATAGCTGACAGTTTTCTAACTGAAATTTCCCGTTTCACACCTTGAATCTCTGTTGTTTCCAGCTGATCATCTAAACATTTTATGTTCTTTTCATAGCAATCTACCTTTTGCTTTATGGTCAGCTAACCAATTGACACCGATGACAATGTCATACGATCCCAAAGGTGTAACATAGAGGTCAACTTCCGTGGAGAAATTAGGTAAGTCAAGGACTGCCCCAAAAAGACACATACTCACTGTATGAACAGAGTTATTACCATACTGTACAGTCCAAGATTTATCCATTTTTCCAGCTTTTCTTTTAAGTTTAGAAGCAAGTTTATTAGAAATAAAACATTCAGTAGCTCCTGTATCAAAAAGAATAGTGACAGGTATGCCAAATAACTTACCCGGAACTTCTATAGGTGTCACTTGCTTTTCAGCTTGCTTGTCTGCTACTGCAGCATGTATCTTATGCTGCTGATTACGATCATCCTTCTTCAAAGGGCATTGATTTGCGTAGTGGTCTTTGCCACAATTGTAGCAGCCTCCTACAGGTCCCTTTTTAGGCTCAAAATTGCCTCCAGTCTTGTAATTGTCACGTTGTCCTCCATAGGGCTTCTGCCCATTGTTATAATTTTTAGCAAAATTATCCCTTACATTTCCAGCAGGCTTATTTGCCACTGCTTTCTTACTATTATCCCCTGGAAACTTACTTTTGTTTCCAAACTTTTTCCATGGTCCCTTTTTGGGTGCAAGAGAGGTTGAAGAAGGGTTTGCAGTCTTCTTCCGCACTTCCTCTTTATGAGCAGAAATAGCCTTTAATTTCTGTTCTTGCCTTATGGCCTTTTCAACAACTCCTTCCATAGTGGTTGGACTGTGAACATCGACCTCTCCCCCTATCACAGGATTCAATCCCATGATGAATTTCCGTATTCTGAACTTCTCGTCAGTTTGATACTGCGGTACATACTTGAGGAGTTTTGTAAACCGCTCCCAGTATTCAGTTACCGTTAGCTTCCCTTGAGCTAAGTTCTGAAATTCTGTCATTTTCTGATCATAGAAAAGTTGTGGCAGCCAACGTTGCCTAAAATAGCCTTTAAATTGATCCCAAGTAATATTGGTCTCATCAATGTTTAGTTCAGCTTTACGGCTATCCCACCACGAAGATGCTTCGTGGGAAAGCTGATAGGCTCCCCAAATAGCTTTGGTTTCCTCTGAGAAGTTCCTTATTGCAAAGTACTTCTCCATTTCGCTGAGCCAGTTCTCAGCTCCATCTCCTAATGTGGTGCCATCATACTTAGGTGGACTTATCCTTTTTATATCATTAGTGAGTTCTGCTGCCAACCTGGCCTTTTTATTTTCTGGTTGGACAGGTGCATTCCCAGCATTAACATCAACACCCATATTGGGGTTGTCCTCAGGAGGTTGCTGATTGTTATTATCAGCTTCTTCATCCTCCTCATTTCCCATCACCTGCTGTTCAAGTACAGCTAAACGATCTCTTGTGTCCAACAGGGCAGCAAGGATCTCATCAAGTTTCTGGGTTGTTGCCGCTCCTCCTTCAGGTGGAGCATTATTCGCAACGTTCCCCCTTGTTCTAACCATTTTCTGTTACAAGAAAATTCAGGTTTTATCAGATTATGGACACAATAGGCCCAAGAGCTGCAACCTTCAGCTCTGATACCAAGATGTAACATCCTCATTTTATACATTAGAACAAGTCAATTTTTTTTTTTTTGATAAATGCTTCCTGGTTCTAAATACATAATTTAGAACTCACAAATCAAATAACCATTCTTATAACAGATAACCATATGCAGCTATAATGACTCGGAGTACCTCCGATCTATTCATTCCATGACTCGGTAATCTACCGATCTATTCATGAGTAATAAGAGTTGGAGTTTTCATTTAACACTTCACTCTCGCGGTTCTCTTCCCTATTCTGGGATTCAGAATGCTCTGTCCAAGGAACCTAACTGAATAATTGTTACCATTATTCATCGGCATCTCATCCCTTAGACCAGGTGACTCAGGACAACGCAATCAGCAGCTTGCGATACTTTGGCCAAAGATTTGAAACATACTGCTTATGTCTCGTATTCCTTAACGGCATACTCGTCAATCTGGAATACGTCCTACACCCCATTCTTATGTTATATAGAATGTCTTATACCGACTTCTGTCAGTCCCTCCTTATCCCAAGTTATTCACTCGGAAACGGATTAGTAAGGTGACAACGTTATATGGATGCACTCGAGGACTAGGGATAAGATGACATACTGGGTCAACCCTAGTTAAACCAGTGTGTCAAGATACCCCGAGTCTCCTAGGCAGCCATATAATGTGACCACATTCCTAATCGGTCCCAGAGTAACTTGTTCGAGTTAAAGGTGTAAATCTTAACGATCAATGCAAAGGGTGTCGTCATAAGTCACCTGCATTGTTGTATCTTTGAGAAGATCCTAATCTTCTCGAAGGTACAACCCTGCAGTTGACTTGTGCCATCAACCTTTAAATCCACCTCGAAAAGGTCTACTTATTAATAAGCATTATGCACATTGAGTTTAATTTATATTAAAAGACGTTCCCCTAAGGTTAGCCTTTCCCGATCCCTGGGTTCCTCACCTTAGAATGAACTTTCTTAATAAAACTCACTTTACACAGAGAAGTTATTAAGGCTAAGGTCTCCATCAAGGAGTTCATAGAATATACATAATTCTAAATCACGAAATTGGGCAATAACCCATAATCTTCACATGTGATTGCCAACAGAACCCCTTTTTGGTTTATTTCAGTTCTCATTACTGAATTTATATCGTACTTATAAGTATCAAGATATAATGATTAAGAATCCAATTAAATGTTGTCCTGGCTTAATCAAGACTAGGGATTAATAATTTAATTCAGCTTGTTTAGCGTTCTGCTTAGGTTTATTTTAACCCTATCTTTCAGAAAGACAGTGATCTAAATTTCAATTTAGCTTCAGATAGAACATACTGGAACTGCTAAACAATCATAAGAATTCAGTCTCATATTCTTGCAAGCTTACATTGACAATCACAAAAGTCTCCAAATTTTACAATGATAACAATGCCCTCCAGGTATTTGAACCGAAGAAAGTCAAACTATCATATCAAGAATACAAAGACATAAGTAACAAATATTTATTTCCATTCCTTTCAAAGCTAAACAAATACATTTTATGCATTCAGCATACTTGATACAAAACTCAACAGAAGAAGAACATCTTTCCTCATATAGTACAGTTAGAAAATCAAGCTGTAATTCTATTATAAATCAAATTAAACAATCTGATCATCCTATCAGATCTGCATTGCTTTTACCACTTTACGGCAAACCATCTGCAAAAATTGTCAACATGAGTCAGTTCAATGAACTGAGCATGATAAGCACTAACTTTTAAAACAATTGCAATCCATCAATTGTTTTCATTAAACAACCTGTTTAAATGAGATCAAGATATTCACACAAGTAAACATAATTCAGACTATAGCCCTTGTAATACAACATGTGGAACAAACAAATGTAACTCAATTTTCATGTTACAGAATAGTCTTAACACTTCTCAAATATTTCATCAAATATTAGGGATCAACAAGGAACGAAAGTATCAAAACAAATCATTTGAAAAAAATCCCAAAACAAACATCAGACAGTCATTACATTCAATTAAAAAAGGAATATCATATCAACATAACAGTCATTCATGAAATTCCAGTTACTTATGTTACAAAATATTTCCAACATTCATAAACTAATATCGAACCGAAACAACAAGCAATCCTTAAACAAGATTTAAAGGAACCAAACATTCATCATAAACTTTCATTACTTATTTCAAATGACTTTAGGTCATTCTCAATCAAATATTCACCTTAAAAATATGAATAATCAAACTGTTGAAAACAAAAAGAAGAATTTTGTTAAAATGTTTAATCCTTTCAAATCATGCAATTTATTCCAGTCAAGTTTAAGCTCAAGAAACAACAAAATAAACACCAACAAGTACCAAACTTTCAAAGTCGATAACAAAATGGGAATCATTCAAAACCAAGTCTTCCAGGCTGACAACGCTTCCTTAGTTCAGCAAGCTTTAACTAGATGAATTGCAATGAAATTAAATACCAGAAGTTCAGCAACATTAACCAAAATGTCCATATTTTAATTCATCACAGTATAAAATAAAATGTATTACAGTCAAGTGAGCTCTACATGCTTAAACGAAATGAATTATCAACCAATAGACAATCAGCAATGACCTACCAAATTATTCAACAAGTAAAGCAATTTCAGCTTTGAAATCACATTCAGTTTTTTGCTAATAAAGATCAATCAAACCAAAGGAGTTCAGTCGAAAAAATAGTCCACTTTTCAAACCCAAAAATTACACTATCATGTAAGCCTCACAGTTAAAGGACAGGTAATTAGCCAAGATTCAAGGAGAAACCAAAAATCAAATTCAACTAAGCCCTTTCACAAAATGGCATCCAGTAATTTCCTGGAGAATCAAAAGTAGCTTCCAGCAAAAAGTCAACAAGAAACCACTCAATTTAGCAAAATTAATGACCTTTCATCAAACAACTATCAAAAGAATAGCTATTTTCCAAAGGTAAAAACAGGAAATTCATTTACATAAACACATGATTCATCATTAAATCAGAATTTATGATAAAACCTTAATTAGCAATATCGTAAGTTACCTTCAGGAACAGCTCAGAAAAAATGAATATTCATTAATCAACTCAACAGGAAGAACAAGTTCATGATTCATTTTTTAAAAATCCAAAAGTCATCAAACCCAAAAACCAATACATGTTCATAATGAACATGAACTTTGTGTTAACAAGTTTCTGTTAAATTTCCTTCATTCTACACGAAAGAAAACTATGACAAGATATAACAATACCAAATTTCAAGATAAAAAGTTACCTAATCCGAATCTATTTCATCAACAAATCATACATAGATTTCAGCTAATCAAATTATTTCAAATAACAATAGTCAAACATTCCAAATCCATCAGAGTGTATAAGCCTAATGGATTTAAAACCTCAATCTCATCTAATTCCAGGAAAATAACAATAGTTCAACTTTTAAATAAAAGCTTACATCCAGATGGATTCCCAAAATCAATGAATCAAGGTAATGAATTCCAACAATCAAGGAAATCCAATTCCTTTATAAGTTCATCCAGATAAAAAGAACCGGTAATCATAACAGTTTAATTACCAAAGCAAAAACTTTTTTAAAGAATCAACAACATTCCACCAACAATCAAGAAATCTCTTCCCAAATCAGAAAAAACTTCAACAATCTTAAATACTTTTCAACCCATTACATTAACAAACAAATACAACAAGTCCAATAATTATTCAACATTTCAGGACAACCGATAATCAACATAACAGTAGGAAACACAACCTCAACAGAATGAACTTCACACAACCAAACAAGAACAATTTCAAACTTTCATAAAAATAAAAAATAACATACACCAAAACTTGCCAACAACCTTAACAAAATTCAAAAAAAATTGACAATCAGTTGAAAGTCAGGGATTTCAAATGAAGCAATGCAAACCCATAAAATCACCAGAAAAAATCATGCCAAAACACACAATAGACTTGATGAACTTTCAATCACTTCAAACAGTTGCCAACAACATTAATGAACAATGGGAAGTTTTCAATCCAACCAAATTTTACAAGTTTGAAAGAAATTGAATTTCCATAAAAAACTGACATTTGAATCAGTTTAATGAAATAGATTCAATTTCCAAACAAAACCCAACCTTAAACCATCACAAAAAAACTACAGGATGCTACAAAACAATGGATTTCCAATTCCCTCAGCAAAAAAGCAATTCACTTACGAAAAGGGTCAATCGACCCTTTAGAAATAGAAGGATTGAGTTGCAAAAAACAACAAAGGTTCAAGCCTAGAATTTAGGGTATTAGGTTATTTATACATTAGTACAACAGCTAGGTTTTTCCTTTTAATTTTCCACTAACCCTAAGGGTAGGAAAAGGATTCACTAATGATAATAGGTTTTTCGAAAATAACAGTAACATCAGAAATTCTTAAAATAGCTCTCCAGCTCACAAAGAAGACTAGTTCAAATTGAAACAAGTTAAAAGCATTTCACGTACCCAGATTCACCATTCAGACTTCCACCATACTCTTCCGTTAGACATTTCGGTTTTCCCAATTCACAAAATTCCCAAGTTTAACAGTTAAGGTTCAAGAATCAAAACCTGAGGTTGGCATCTATGTGCTAGCTGTTTCACTTCAAATCAGGCTTCACGAGTTCATAAATTCTTAGGTTGCAACAAAAATTAATGAAATAAAACACAAGCATTTCAGCATTTACTTGGATCAATGGAAATTGATTCAGAGTATGTCAATCATGGTTGACAACAAAAGCTAGTTAAGAATTTAAACAAATTTGCTTTAAGTTAGCAAAACAAACAAGTACAATATCAAGTTGAGTCCCTCCCAAGCAATAAATCTCAGCAAACCTTGGAAGAATCCAATACCAAACACTACCTCAAAATTCAAAACTTATCAAATGAAAAATCATTTCATTCACTAGCAAACAGTATTAAAAATCATACACTTCCCAAGTTTAAAAACCAGAGTTCACATTAGGTGAGTTATACCAAGGTGAGCTACAAGGTGAGTTACTTCAATAAAATTCTGAGTGTGACTACCAGACAAGCTCAAAGTAACTCAATGTGACTCATCAAGTATCTCAAAGGTGAGCAATAGAGCTCAGACTTCCAATGGCTCTAACCGTCCCTGAAAGCTCAAAATGCAAGTCCCTTACCAATGAGCTTCCTTGATTTTGATCAATTCAAGTGAGCTACTTTGAGCTAGCTTAGGAGCCTAGGCTCAAAAGCTACGTTGAGATAAAACTGAAATCTTTCAAATTAAGGTTAGAGTGAAACTTTAGGTAGGCTTTCAGAGTGAAAATCCAACCTTAAGGTGAGCTAAATTTAAGTGAGCTCCTCAAATGAGCTCCCTACAAAGAACTCAACCATTGAGCTCAAATTCAAGTCAGTTCAATCAGCTAAGTGACTTTTAGGTGAGCTCCTAGGTGAGTTCCCAGTCAAGATAAACTCGACTTGAGCTCAAGGCAGTGAGAACTCAACTAGGGAGATATTGAGATCTCAGATGAGCTCCACTTCAAAGTTGAGATTAGGTGAGCTCCTCAAGGTGAGCTCAACTTGGTGAGCTCCCCATGCAGAGCTAAGCTCAAGGTGAGCTCCCAGGTTGAGCTCAATTAAGTGAGCTCCAACATGCAGACCAGTGAGCTCAAGTGAGCTCCCAGGTGAGCTCACAGGTGAGCTTCTCAATGCTGAAAGCTCAAGTGACAGCTAATTTTAGGTGAGCTACTCAAAAAATCAAGCTCAATCCTGATTCTACCTTTGTGAGAAGTTTAGTAAGGTGAGCTAAGCTGAGCTCAAGTTCAAACTCAAGCTCAGGTGAGCTCACAGGTGCAAGCTGAAGGTAATGGTGGTACTAAGCTCCTTGAGTGAGCTACTTGGTGAGCTCCTATGTCAAGCTCTAAGGTGAGCTACCAGATGAGCTCAAGGTGAATTGGCAAGGTGAGCTCCTCAGTGTAGCTTCAAGAGTGAGCTGAGCTCAAGTCAGCTCTAGGTGAGCTCCAAGGTGAGCTCCAAGTGAGCTCAAAGCTGGCTTGAAGTTAGGTGAGAGCTCCTTGAAGATGGTGAGCTACTGGTGAGTGAGCTATAAGGTGAGCTCAAGTGACCTAAGTGAGCTCCTGGTGAGCTACTTGAGCTCAAGCTGAGTTGAGACTTTGAGCTCTCAGGTGAGCTACTGTGCAAGTGCAAGCTAAAGCAAGGTGAGCAAGGTGAGAGCTCTAGTGAGCTTACAAGTGCTGAGCTCAACTGAGCTTGAGCTCAAGGTGAGCTTTTGGTGAGCTGATCTAAGATACTTGAGCTCAGGTCAAAGGTGAGCTCATGAGAAAGAGCTCTATTGAGCTTGAGCTTCATGTGAGCTTGAAATGAGCTCATTGGTGAGTTGAAGTCAAGGTGAGTTCAAGGTGAGCTCAAGGTGAGTTGGCAAGGTGAGCTATCAGGTGAGCTCCTCAGGTGAGCTCCCAGTGAGTTTCAACTCAATGAGCTCCCAGGTGAGCTCAAGCTGAGTGAGCAGTGAGCTCCTAGAAGAGCTACTAGGTGAGCTCCAGGTGAGCTCCTAGGTGAGCTCTTGGTGTAGTGAGCTCCAAAGTGAGTGAGCTCCAAGTGAGCTCAGGTGAGCTCCCTAGGTGAGCTCCTAGCTGAGATCCAGGTGAGCTCAAGCAACCTACTTAGGTGAGCTGAGTGAGCTCAACTATGTGAGCTTCCCAGGTGAGCTTAGGTGAAAGTCCAAGGTGAGAAAGTGGTGAGCTCTAGGTGAGCTCTGAGGTGAGCTACTCAGCAAGCTCCTGAGGTGAGCTAGGTGAGCTCAAGGTGAGTTGGTAAGGTGAGCTCCTTCAAGTGAGCTCAAGGTGAGCTGACCAAGGTGAGCTCCTGGGTGAGCTCAAGCTCAAGGTGAGCTTTCAGGTGAGCTCCCATGTGAGTTCAACCTGGGTGAGCTCAAGGGATGAGCTCTCAGGTGAGCTCAAGTTTTGCTACTAGTGAGCTAGAGTGAGTGAGCTCAAGGTGAGCTAATTCAAGGTGAGCTATCAGGTGAGCTCCCAGGTGAGCTACTCTAGGTGAGCTACTCAGGAGCTCCTGAGGTGAGCTCCTAGTAGGTGAGCTCCCAGTGAGCTCAAGGTGAAGTAGCTCAAGGTGAGCTCCTAGGTGAGCTCTCAAGTGAGCTCAGCTCATCTGAGCTCAAGGTGAGCTTTCAAGGTGAGCTCAAGGTGAGCTTACAAGGTGAGCTCAAGGTAAGGTGAGCTAAGGTGAGCTCAAGTGAGTGAGCTTCAAGGTGAGCTCCTCAGGAGAGTCAGGTGAGCTCAAGGTGAGCTCTCAGGTGAGCTCTTCAAGGTGATTTTCAGGTGAGCTCAGCTCAAACTCCTCAAAAGTGAGCTCCTCAGAATTGAGCTCAGGTGACCAAAGAGCTCCCAGGTGAGCTCCAAAGGTGAGCTCTTGGTGAGAGGTGAGCTCCCAGGTGAGCTGAGCTAGGTGAGCTCCCAAGGTGAGCTACTTGGTGAGTGAGCTCCAGGTGAGCTCCATGGTGAGCTACTCGGTGAGCTCACAAGTGACCTCTCTAAGTGATCTCAAGTGAGCTACTCAGTGAGCTCTCAGGTGAGCTCCCAGGTGAGCTCCTTAGGTGAGTGAGCTAGGTGAGCTTAGGTGAGCTACTCAGTGAAAGCTCTGAGGTGAGCTACCAAGGTGAGCTCAAGCTCAAGGTGAGTTGGCAAGGGAGCTCTCAAGTGAGTCTCAAGTGAGCTCTGGGAAAGAGTGAGCTCAAGGTGAGCTCCCATGTGAGTTGGTAAGGTGAGCTATTAGGTGAGCTCCCATGTGAGTTTCTCCAAGAGCTAGCTCCTTGAGTGTGAGCTCTTAGGTGAGCTCAAGTCAAGTGAGCTCCTAGGTGAGCTCTAGCTCAAGGTGAGCTCCTCAGGTGAGTTTCAAGGTGAGCTCAAGTCAAGCAAGGTGAGCTCCTAGGTGAGTTAGCTTACTTGAAGGTGAGCTCAAGGTGAGCTCTCCAAGGTGAGCTCAAGTCAAGTAGCTCAAAGGTGAGCTCATGGTGAGCTCTGAGGTGAGCTACAGGTGAGCTCCAGGTGAGCTCAAGGTGAGCTCAAGCAAGGTGAGCTCAAGGTGAGCTCCAAGGTGAGTGAGCTAGCTGAGGTGAGCTCTTTAGGTGAGCTACTAGGTGAGTTCTCAGCTCAAGCTCCAAGGTGAGCTCCTCAGGTGAGCTACTCAGGTGAGAGCTACAAGGTGAGCTCCAAAGGTGAGCTTCAAGGTGAGCTCTCAAGTGAGCTCCTAGTGAGCTCCCTTAGGTGAGCTACTTGAGGTGAGCTCAAGGAGCTCAAGGTGAGCTCTCCAGGTGAGAGTGAGCTACTAGGTGAGCTCCCAGGTGAGCTCCAGGTGAGCTACTCAGTGAGCTCCAAGGTGAGCTAAAGGTGAGCTCAAGGTGAGCTACAAGGTGAGCTCCCAGTGAAGAGCTACTCAAGGTGAGCTGTGAGGCAAGCTCCCAGTGAGTGACTTAAGGTGAGCTTGAGGTAGTGAGCTAGAGCTGCCAGTGTGAGCTGAATGGTGAGCTCCTGAGGTGAGCTCTCAAGGTGAGCTCAGGTGAGCTCAGGTGAGCTCAAGGCTACTAGTGAGCTACTGAGGAGAGCTTCAAGGTGAGCTCCCAGGTGAGCTCAACTAGGTGAGCTCCCAAGCTGTCTCAAGGTGAGCTCTAGGTGAGCTGAGCTCCCAGTGAGCTTGAGCTTGCTCAAGCTGATAGGTGAGCTCCAAGTGAGCTCAAGGTGAGCTCCTAGGTGAGCTCTCAGCTCAAGCTTGTGAGCTAGCTCAAGGTGAGCTCCAAGTGAGCTCTTAGGTGAGAAGCTCAAGGTGAGTTCCCATCAAGAGGTGAGCTCAAGTGAGCTCCAAGGTGTCAAGCTCTCAAGGTGAGCTCTAGAGTGAGCTGAGTAGGTGAGTTTCAGGTGAGCTCTGAGGTGAGCTCTCAAGTGAGAGCTCAAGGTGAGCTCCAGAGTGAGCTCAAGGTGAGCTCTAGCTCAGGTGAGGAGCTCCAAGGTGAGCTCAAGGTGAGCTCTCAGGTGAGCTCCTGAGGTGAGCTTGTACTCAAGGTGAGCTCAAGGTGAGTTGGCAAGGTGAGAGCTCAAGGTGAGTTGCACTCAGTGAGCTAAAGTGAGCTTAAGCTGAGTGAGCTCCCAGGTGAGTGAGTTCTCAATGAGCTGAGCTGAGCTCTAGTGAGCTAGCTCAAGTGAGCTCCAGGTGAGAGCTCCTAGTGAGTGAGCTTTAGGTGAGCTATTAGGTGAGCTCCCAAGGTGAGCTCCCTAGGTGAGCTCCTAGGTGAGCTCCTAGGTGAGCTCCAAGAGCCATGAGTGCTCTCAAGTGAGCTCTGAGTGAGCTCAAGTCAAGTGAGCTCAAGTCAACCTAGGTGAGTAAGCTCCTAGGTGTAGTTAGGTGAGCTCCCAGGTGAGCTTGTTAGGTGAGCTCCAAGGTGAGCTACTTAGGTGAGCTCTGACAAGATGAACTCTGAGGTGAGCTGAGGTGAGCTCAAGGTGAGCTCCCAAGGTGAGCTCCTCAGTGAGCTCAAGGTGAGCTGGTCAAGGTGAGCTGCTAGGTGAGCTCCTATGGTGAGCTCAAGTGTGAGCTGCTCAAGTGAGCTGAGCTCCCTAGGTGAGCTCAGTGAGGTGAGCTCCTAGGTGAGCTCCTCAGGTGAGCTTGAGAGTGAGCTCCCAGTGAGCTCCCAAGTGAGCTCAAGGTGAGCTCAAGGTGAGCTCTCTCTGAGGTGAGCTCAGCTGTGATTGAGTCTCAAGGCTGAGCTCAGTGAGCTCAAGTGAGTGAGTTAGCAAGGTGAGCTCCTAGGTGAAGCTTCCAGGTGAGCTCAAGAGCTCAAGGTGAGCTCTCAGGTGAGCTCTCCCAGGTGAGCTCCAGGTGAGCTACTCAGTGAGCTCCTTTCTCCCAGGTGAGCTCAAAGGTGAGTTTGGCAAGTCAAACTCTACAAGAGGTTGAGCTCCAGGTGAGAGCTCTTAGTGAGCTCTCAAGGTGAGGTCTCAAGGTGCAAGGCTGAGAGCTCCAAGTGAGTGAGCTCTCCTGTGAGCTCCAAGGCGAGCTACTAGGTGAGCTCCAAGGTGAGTCTCCAGGTGGTGAGCTCTCTTAGGTGAGCTCTCAAGTGAGCTCAAGGTGCAAGCTCCCAGGTGAGCTGAGTGAGCTTAAGGTGAGCTCTCAAGGTGAGCTCAAGTGAGCTTTGCAAGTGAGCTCCAAGGTGAGCTGCTCTCAGGTGAGCTCAGGTGAGCTTCAAGCTCCTAGGTGAGCTGAGCTCTAGGTGAGCTCAACTTGCTACTCTCAAAGTCCTAGCTTAGTGAGCTATCCAAGGTGAGCTCCTAGGTGAGCTACTAGGTGAGCTCCAAGGTGAGCTCCAAAGAGAGCTCAAAGGTGAGCTTAACTCTCAAGGTTCTCAGTGAGCTACCAGAGGTGAGCTCAAGGTCAAGGAAGGTGAGCTCAAGGTGAGTCTCAAGGTGAGCTACTCAAGGTGAGCTCCTAGGTGAGCTAAGGTGAGCTACTCAGGCAAGCTCCCAGGTGAGCTAAGTCATAGCTGAGCTGAGCTAGCTGAAGGTGAGCTCCAAGGTGAGTCTCAAGCTCTATCAGGTGAGTGAGTTCTCAGGTGAGCTCCTAAGGTGAGTTTCCTTGTGAGCTCCCAAGTGAGCTCAAAGTGAGCTCCAAGTGAGAGAGCTCAAGGTGAGCTTTAAGGTGAGCTTGAGCTAGAGCTTGAATGAGTGAGCTATTAGGTGAGCTGAGCTCCCAGGTGAGCTGTCAGGTGAGCTCCCAGGTGAGCTACTAGGTGAGCTACCAGTTGAGCTGAAGCTGAGTGAGTGAGCTCAACTAGGTGAGCTACTAGGTGAGCTCCCAAGGTGAGCTCAAGGTGAGCTCTTAGGTGAGTCCCAAGGTGAGCTAGGTGAGCTAGCTCAGGTGAGCTCCAAGCTCTGAGTGAGCTCAGGTGAGCTCCAAGGTGAGCTCTAGTGAGTAGGTGAGTGAGCTCCCAGGTGAGCTCCAGGTGAGCTTTGTAGGTGAGCTCTGAGGTGAGCTCAAGTGAGAGCTCTAGTGAAGGTGAGCTGCAAGGTGAGCTCCAGTGAGCTAAGTGAGCACTAAGGTGAGCTAAGTGAGAGCTGAGGTGAGCTCAAGAGCTTGAGATGAGCTTAGGTGAGCTCTCAAGTGAGCTAGGTGAGCTCAGAGGTGAGGTGAGCTGTGAGCTCAAGTCAAGCTCTCAAGTGTGAGCTCCTGAGGTGAGCTCAGGTGAGAGCTCCAGGTGAGCTCAAGTGAGCTGAGGTGAGCTCAAGGTGAGCTCAAGGTGAGCTCAAGTGAGCTCAAGTGAGCTCTAGGTGAAGAGCTGAGTGAGCTCCTAGGTGAGCTCAGGTGAGTGAGCTTGAGTGAGCTAGTAGAAGAGCTCCCAGTGAGCTCAAGGTGAGCTCAAGGTGAGTGAGCAAGTGAGCTAGAAAGGTGAGAGCTCCTAGGGAGTGAGCTCAAGCTAGCTTGAGTTGGTCAGGTGAGCTCTCAGGTGAGCTCTCAAGGTGTGAGCTCCTCAAGGTGAGCTCTAGGTGAGCTCAAGTCAAGCTTGAGTGAGTCCTAGCAAGTGAGTTGAGCTCAAGGTGAGCTAGCTCCAAGGTAGCTGAGCTCCTAGGTGAGCTCTAGGTGAGCTACAAGGTGAGCTCTGGTGATCCCAAGCTTGAGAGTGAGCTCAAACCAGTGAGGTGTGAGCTCTGAGACACTTCAAGCTGGTGAGCTTCATGTGAGCTGAGCTCAAGTCTCAAGGTGAGCTCCTCAGTGAGCTTAGTGAGCTTAGGTGAGCTACCTAGGTGAGCTCTCAAGGTGAGATCCTAGTGAGTGAGCTCTAAGAGGTGAGCTCTTAGGTGGTGAGCTCAGGTGAGCTCAAGGTGTGAGCTCAAGGTGAGCTCCTCAAGGTGAGCTCTAGGTGAGAGCTCAAGGTGAGCTCAAGGTGAGAAGGCTCAAGAAGAGCTCAAGTGAGCTACTAGTGAGCTCCTAGGTGAGCTACTTAGCTTGAGCTCCTAGGTGAGCTCCTAGGTGAGCTACTGAGGTGAGCTCCCAGGTGAGCTCAAAGGTGAGCTTGTGAGAAAGCTCTCAGGTGAGCTTACATGTGAGCTCCAGGTGAGCTCAAGGTGAGTTGGTAGGTGAGGTGATCTCAAGGTGAGTTCAAGGTGAGCTCAAGGTGAGCTCCCAGCAAGGTGAGCTACTAGGTGAGCTTCCTCAGGTGAGCTCAAGGTGAGTTACTAGGTGATTCCAAGGTGAGCTCAAGTGAGATCAAGGTGAGCTCCCTAGGTGAGCTCAAGGTGAGAGCTACTTCAAGGTGAGCTCCTAGGTGAGCTCCCAGGTGAGCTCCCAGGTGAGCTCCCAGGTGAACTACTTAGGTGAGCTCCCAGGTGAGCTCCCTTGAGTGAGCTACTTGGTGAGCTCAAGCTCAAGTGAGCTCAAGTCAAGCTCAAGGTGAGAGCTCCTCGGTGAGCTCCAAGGTGAGCTTGGCAAGGTGAGCTTGAGCTACTGGTGAGCTTGAGGTGAGCTCAAGTAGAGCTCAAGGTGATCTAGCTCAAGTGAGCTCCCAGTGAGCTGAAGGTGAGTTGCAAGTGAGCTACTAGGTGAGCTAGGTGAGCTCAAGCTCCTCAGGTGAGCTCCAGGTGAGCTCCTGTGCTGAGCTCAAGGTGAGCTCAGTGTTAAGGTGAGTGAGCTCTCTGAGTGAGCTTAGTGAGCTAGGTGAGCTGAGCTCATAGGTGAGCTCTGAGGTGAGCTCCAGGTGAGGACTTGAGTGAGCTTCAGGTGAAGCTCAAAGGTGAGCTTAGGTGAGCTCAAGCAAGATGAGCTTGAGGTGAGCTCCCAGTGAGTGAGCTCATTGAGCAAGGTGAGCTTCTTGAAGTGAGCTCAAGGTGAGTTGCTGGTGAAAGTGAGATCCTAGTGAGCTGAGTTCTAAGGTGAGCTTCTCAAGTGTGAGCTCTGAGAGAGCTCAACTTGAGCTGACTCAAGTGAGTGAGCTCAGTAGAAAGAGCTCAAGGTGAGCTACTAGGTGGCTGACTCCTAGTGAGCTCCAGGTGAGCTCCTAGGTGAGCTCCCAAGTGAGCTACCAAGGTGAAGCTCCAGGAGAGCTAGTTGAGCTCTCAAGGTGAGCTCAAGGTGAGCTCAACTCAAGTCAAGAGCTCAAGGTGAGCTCCCAGGTGAGCTCCAAGGTGAGTTCTGTGAGGTGAGCTCACTGTCAGGTGAGCTCTCAAGGTGAGCTCTACTAGTGAGCTAATGAGCTCAAGGTGAGCTTCAAGTGAGCTCCTCAGTGAGCTCAAGTTTTCAAGGTGCTCTGAGCTCAAGGTGAGCTGAGCTCCCAGAGTGTTTTGGTAAGTTTGAGCTCAAGTAGGTGAGCTCTCTTGTGAGTTCAGGTGAGCTCAAGTGAGCTCAAGCTCAAGGTGAGTTCCTGAGCTCAAGGTGAGCTTAGTGAGGTGAGTTTTTTCAGGTGAGCTCAGTGAGCTGAGTGAGCTCTAGGTGAGCTACTCAAGGTGAGAGCTCCTAGGTGAGCTCTCAAGGTGAGCTTTCATTGAGCTCCCTGAGTGAGCTCCCATGTGAGCTTCCAAATGAGTGAGCTGAGCTTGAGTTGAGCTCACTTGAGCCAAGTGAGCTCAAGGTGAGCTCAAGGTGAGCTCAAGGTGAAGGTGAGCTCCTAGGTGAGTTGAGTGAGAGCTCTCCTAGGTGAGCTCCCAGGTGAGCTCAGGTGAGCTGCTCTAAGGTGAGCTCAACTAAGTGAAAGCTGAAAGGTGAGCTCCTAGTGAGCTACTTGGTGAGACTTCCCTCCCAAGAGCTAGTAGGTGAGCTCCCAAGGTGAGCTCCTAGGTGAGCTCCCAGGCTTCCAGGTGAGTCTCTGGTGAGATTCGAGCTCAAGTGAGAGTTCAGTCAACCTAGTGGAACTAGCTCTCAGGTGAGCTCCAAGGTGAGCTGTTAGGTGAGCTCCTAGTGAGCTCAGGTGAGTTACAGTGAGAGGTGAGCTACTAATAGCTGAGCTCCAACTTGAGGTCTAAGGTAAGGTCCAAGCTGAGCTCAAGTGAGCTCCAAGTGTGGTGAGCTCCCAGTGAGCTCAAGTAAGTGCAAGCTGAGTTCAGAGTTGAGTTGAGCTTCCAGGTGAGCTCTATCAGGTGAGCTCCTTGTGAGCTCTTAGGTGAGCTACTTCAGGTGAGCTCCTAGGTGAGCTCAAAGAGCTGAAGCTCTGAGTGAGCTCAAGGTGAGCTTTGAGAGCTCCAAGGTAGGTGAGCTCCAAAGGTGAAAGGTGAGCTCAAGTGAGCTCAAGTGAGCTTACTCAAGAGCTGAGCTCAAGCTGAGCTCAAGTGAGCTCTACTGACGGTGAGCTCCCAGGTGAGCTCAAAGTGTGAGCTTTTATGAGCTCTCTGAGGTGAGCTTAAAGGTGAGCTACCAGTGAGAGCTCAAGGTGAGCTGGCAAGGTGAGTTCTCAAGGAGAGTTCAAGGTGAAGCTTGAGCTGAAGGTGAGTCAAGGTGAGCTCCCAAGGTGAGCTCCCAAGGTGAGCTACTTGAGCTAAGCTCAAAAGTCAAGCTCCAGTGAGCTCCCAGGTGAGCTGAGAAAGTGAGCTCAAGCTAGGTGAGCTCCTAGGTGAGTCAAGCTCCAAGTGAGCTAGCTAGGTGAGCTAGCCTAGGTGAGTCTCTAGGTGAGCTCCAAGGTGAGCTACAAGGTGAGCTCCAAGTGAGCTCAAGTGAGCTCTCAAGGTGAGCTCAAGGTGAGCTCCTAGGTGAGCTCTCAGGTGAGGTGAGCTGCTTCAAGTGAGCTCAAGGTGAGCTCAAGGTGAAGCTCCTTAGTGAGCTCTAGCTCAAGGTGAGCTCTAAGTCAAGTCAAGAAAAGTCAAGCTGAGCTCCTGAGCTCCTAGGTGAGTGACTCTTGAGGTGAGCATTAGGTGAGCTCCTAAGGTACTTGAGCTCCTGAGTGATGAAGCTATGAGGTGAGCTCCAAGGTGAGCTTAAGGTGAGCTCAAGGTATTGAGCTCAAGAGTGAGCTTCAAGGTGAGCTCCTAGGTGAGCTCAAGGTGAGCTGGTCAGGTGAGCTGTCAAGGTGAGCTCTGAGGTGAGTTTTCTTATTCAGGTGAGCTCCCATGTGAGCTTTTCAAAGGTGAGAGTGATGAGCTCCCAATGTGAGAGCTCCTCAAGCTTGAGTGAGTTTCTGAAGGTGAGCTCAAGTGAGCTGGAAAGGTGAGCTCAGGTGAGCTCTTCAGTGAGTTGCTCAAGGTGAGCTCCAAGGTGAGCTGAGTGAGCTCAAGGTGAGTTCAAGTGAAAGTAAGAGTGATTCCTGCAAGTGAGGTGACTCAGGTGAGCTCTCAAGTTGAGCTCCAAGGTGAGTTTCCTCAGGTGAGCTCCAAGGTGAGCTCCTAGGTGAGCTCAAGGTGATTAGGTGAGCTCTCCTAGTGAGTGAGCTCCAAGTGAGCTCCTAGGTGAGCTCAAGGTGAGCTCCCAAGCTGAGCTCAAGGTGATCTAGGTGAGCTCAAGTCCTAGGTGAGCTGACTCAGGTGAGCTCAAGTGAGCTAGCTTCAGGTGAGCTAGCTGCTGAGCTCCAAGTGAGCTCTTGGTGAGCTACAAAGTTGAGCTCCCTTGGGTGAGCTCCAAGGTGAGCTCAGGTAGGTGAGTGTAAGAAATGAGTGAGCTGCAAGTGAGCTCCTTAGGTGAGCTCTCAAGTGAGCTCCAAGTCTCCTCCAGAGGTGAGCTCCAGGTGAGCTCTAGGTGAAAGAGTGAGTGAGCTTCAAGGTGAGCTGAGCTCTCAAGTGTTTTTTTGAGGTGAGCTCTTACTCAGTGAGCTCAGGTGAGAGCTTCAACTCGAGTGAGCTTAGGTGAGCTCTAGTGAGCTCAATGAGTGAGCTGCAGGTGAGCTTTTTTGGGCAAGCTTGAGCTCCTAAGGCTGAGTTTCTAGTGAGTGAGAGCTGAGTGAGCTCCTAGGTGAGCTCCTTGAGGTGAGCTGAGGTGAGCTAAGCTCAAGGTGAGAGCTCTAAGGTGAGCTCAAGTGAGCTCAAGGTGAGCTGAGCTCAAGGTGAGTTCTAGGTGAATCCCAGGTGAGTGAGCTCTTGGAGTGAGCAAGCTCAAGGTGAGCTCCCAGTCAGCAAGCTCCTGAGGTGAGTGAGCTCCAAGTGAGCTCAAGTGAGCTCAACTAGGAGTGAAGGTGAGCTGAGCTCCAAGTGGTGTTAGCTCTTGGTGAGCTTGAGGTCAGTGAGCTCCCAAAGTGAGCTTAAGCTTTGAGCTCAAATGAGCTCTGAAAGGTGAGCTTGTGAGCTACAGGTGAGCTCAAGGTGAGTTCTGCAAGGTGAGCTCAAGGTGAGCAAGTGAGCAAGCTGAGCTCAGTGAGCTTGCAAGGTGAGCTCCAGTGAGTGAGCTTAGGTGAGCTCCCAGGTGAGTGAGCTACTAGATGAGCTCCCAGGTGAGCTCAAGGTGAGCTTGAGCTACTCTAGGTGAGCTCTCAAGGTGAGCTCTCAGGTGAGCTTTGAGTGAAGTGAGCTCCTCAAGGTGAGAGCTCTCTGAGTGAGTTCTCAAGTGAGCTCAAGTGGTGAGCTCCCAAGTGTGAGCTCCCAGTGTGAGTGAGCTCCAAGGTGAGCTGAGTGAGCTCCAAGGTGAGCTCTTTCAGGTGAGCTACCCAGGTGAGCTTCTCAGGTGAGCTCAAGGTGAGCTCAAGCTCAAGGTGAGCTTAGCAAGTGAGCTCAAGGTGAGCTCTCAAGGAGCTGTCAAGTGAGCTCAAGGTGAGAGTGAGCTGAGTTTCAGAAGGTGAGCTCCCAGTGAGTTTTTAGGTGAGCTACTTAGTGAGCTCTCAGGTGAGCTCAAGGTGAGCTTGATACACTCGGTGAGCTCTAGGTGAGCTCCAGGTGAGAGCTGAGTGAGAGCTACTAGGTGAGCTCATGAGTGTGAGCTCAAGTGAGCTGAGCAGAGGTGAGCTCTTAGGTGAGCTCTTATGAGAGAGCTCAAGTGAGAGCTGACTCTCAAGGTGAGCTCCCTAAGTGAGTGAGCTGAGTGAAGCTACTAGTCTCAGGTGAGCTCAAGGTGAGCTCCTAGGTGAGCTCACATGAGTGAGCTAAAGGTGAGCTCTTGAAGTAAGATCAGGTGAGCTACTTGAGTATGAAGGTGAGCTCAAGGTGAGTTGAGTAAGTGAGCTCAAGGTGAGTGAGCTCAGGCTCAAGGTGAGGCTAGGAAAGTAGGTGAGGTGAGCTGTTAGGTGAGCTCCCAGTGAGATTTTTGGTGAGAGTTCAACCAGAGTCTTTATGAGTGAGCTCTGGGTGAGAGCTCAACTCAAGCTGATTAGTGAGCTCCCAGAGCTCAAGAGCTCCCAGGTGAGCTACTTAGGTGAGCTATTCAAGGTGAGCTCCCTAGTGAAGCTCTAGGTGAGCTCCCAAGGTGAGCTACTAGTGTGAGTTCCTAGGTGAAGCTCTCGGTGAGTTTCCAAGGAGCTCAAGTCAGAGCTCTGAGGTGAGCTACTTAGGTGAGCTGAGTGAGCTATTGGTGAGCTTCAAGTGAGCTCCTAGGTGAGTCTCAAGTGTGCTCAGTTGAGAAGGTGAGGTGAGTGAGAGTCCTTGGTGAGCTGGGTGAGCTACAAGGTGAGTGACTACTTGAGTCAAACTAAGTAGGTGAGCTCCCAAGGTGAGCTCTACCAGTGAGCTCTAAGATGATGAGCTCAAGGTGAGCTACTAGATGAGCTCAAGGTGAGTTCAAGGTGAGCTCCTACATGAGTCAAGGTGAGAGATAGGTGAGCTCCCAAGTGAGTTAGGTGATGAGGTGAGTTGCTAAAGGTGAGCTCCCATCTGAGAGAGCCAAGCTTAGCTGAGGTGAGCTCCGTCAGTGAGCTCCTGTGAAAGCTCAGGTGAGCTAGCTCTTAGGTGAGCTCTTGGGTGAGCTACTTGAGCTCCAAGGTGAGCTCCCAGGTGAGTTTCAAGGTGAGCTTCTAGGTGAAGCTACTTAAGGTGAGCTTTCAAGGTGAGCTCTGAGGTGAGCTAGCTCAAGTGAGCTCAAGTCAAGCTACTAGGTGAGCTTCCAGGTGAGTGAGCTCTTGGGTGAGGTGATAGGTGAGCTCCCAGGTGAGAGTACCATGGTGAATCTTGAGGTACTCAAGTACTAGAAAGCTCAAGGTGAGCTCAAGGTGAGCTCCAGAGTGAGTTTTTACCACAAGAGCTAGGTGAGCTCCCTTGAAGGCTGAAGTTAGGTGAGCTCAAGGTGAGCTCCCAGTGAGCTCCAAGTGAGCTAGCATCAGGGTGAGCTGAGGTGAGCTCAAGTTGAGCTCTTGGTGAGATCCTAGGTGAGCTCAAGGTGAGCTTTAGCTAAGGTCCTTCAGGTGAGCTCCTAGGCAAGCTACTTTTTTTGAGCTCTCCAGTGAGCTCCTAGGTGAGCTCTTGGTGAGCTCAGTGAGGTGAGGTGAGCTCCCAGGTGAGTGATCTGAATCTCTGAGTGTGAGTTTACATGTGAGCTACCAGGTGAGCTCAAGGAGAGTTGAGCTCAAGGTGAGCTCAAGGTGAGTTGGCAAGGTGAGCCTCAAGGTGAGTTGTTAAGGTGAGCTCCTAGGTGATCTCCAAGTGAGCTCCCAAGTGAGTCTATCAGGAGCTGAGCTCCAAGGTGAGCTCAAGTGAGCTGAGCTATAGGTGAGCTCCCAGTGAGCTCCTAGTGAGCTACTAGGTGAGTGAGCTTGGTGAGCTCCCAGGTGAGCTACTAGGTGAGCTCCCAAGTGAGTGAGCTCCCAAGGTGAGCTCATAAGAGTTGCAAGTAAGGTGAGTTCCTAGATGAGCTCTCAGTGAGCTCCCAGTGAAGTGCTATTCCTAGGTGAGCTCCTAGGTGAGCTACTTAGTGAGTTACTCGATGAATCTCTAGGTGAGCTACCAGATGAGCTTAAGGTGAGTTCAAGGTGAGCTCCTCAATGAGCTCAAGGTGAGCTGGCAAGTTGGCTGATAGGGGAGCTCCCATGCTGAGTTCAAGGTGAGCTCAGGTGAGCTCCCAGGTGAGTTTTTCCAGGAAGTGAGACTCTTTGTGAGCTCCCAGGTGAGCTCAAGTTGAAGCTACTCTGAAGCAAGCTCCTAGGTGAGCTTAGGTGAGCTGACAATGAGAGTGAGCTATCAGGTGAGCTCCCAAGTGAGTTTTCTAGGAAAGTCAAGTTTAGCTACAGGTGAGCTCCAGGTGAGCTACTTGTCAAGCTCCCAGTGAGTCCTCAAGGTGAGCTACTTGTGAGTTCCCAAGTGAGCTCTAAGGTGAGCTTGTGAGGTGAATCTCTAAGGTGAGCTTACATGTGAGCTACCAGATGAGCTCAAGGGAGCTTCCAGGGTGAGCTCAAGAGTTGGCAAGGTGAGCTCAAGGTGAGTTGGTAAGGTGAACTAAAGGTGAAGTTTGGCAAGGTGAGCTCTCAGGTGAGGTGGAGCTCCATGAGCTCCTGGGCGAGCAGCTTAATTCCTGAGCTCCCAGAAGACTCCTAGGTGAGCTCCTAGGTGAGCTCCCAGGTGAGCTCAAAGGTGAGCTCAAGTGAGTTCATAAGGTGAGCTCTAGGTGAGCTTACATTAAGCTTCCTAATGAGCTATTAGGAAAGCTCCCAGGTGAGTTCCCAGGTGAGCTTCTGAAGAGAGCTCCAGGTGAGCTCAACTCGAGCTATCGGTGAGCTCCTAGAAGAGCTCCCAGGTGAGCTTGTTGGCAATCTTTGAGGTAAGCTTACATGTGAGCTGCCCATATTTCTCAAGGTGAGTTAGCAAGGTGAGTTTTCAAGGAAAGTTAGCAAGGTGAGCTTAAGGTGAGTTGGCAAGGTGAGCTATAAGGAGAGTTATTCAACAGCAGCTACTTGGTAAGCTCAAAAGAAAGCTCAAGCTCAAGTCACCTACTCGAAGAGCTACTCAATGATCTCCTATGTGAGTTATGTTAGGTGAGTTCCCTAGTGAGTTGTTAGGTGAGCTACTTGGGAGCTACTTGATGAACTCCAAGGTGAGCTACTAGTGTTTCACTCAGAATGTTTCAGATTCTGGGAATAGAGTATGCTTCTATCCTTTCATTCCTTTTAGAAATAGATAAGGTTAGGGTTAGGAGGATACCTGTTTAATGTCGAGATGGTGTGTGCGTACCGTAGAGAAAGATCAGGTTGACTGTGAAGAAATCCTTTTTTTGTGCTTGGAAGGACTACCTGCAAATAAGAACACAAGACCACAAGATTTTGATTAGACAATAAATGAGGAAACTGCCTTGGGCCTTGGAAATATAAAACTTCCTTTCGAAGGTGGTCAGTTTCCCTGCTAATATGAATTAACACCAAAGACTGTAAATATCAATTAAATTGCTTCATTGGTGAATAGGTAGGGGAAAGGTTATTTTTTTCTGGTTTTGAATCAAATAACCGATGCCGTTAGGGTCTATAGGATCGGTTATAGGGGTGTTGTGGGGTGGTTCTTGTTTAGGGTAGTATTGTTTGTTTGTAGGGCTAGTATATGAGTGATATTAGATCAATGAGGTGATGAGAGGTAAATGAATGATAGTTAGATGCGATGGATACGCTATAGTGGACCTAGGAATGTTTTTATGAGGACTGTGATTCAAAAATTCTAAGAAATGTTATTAAAGAGGACATGCAAGATGTAACTTACTGGTTATTGACAAATGATGCAGGTTCCAAGAACTCTGATGACAAAGGCAGAACTCAGGTAGGATGGCCTGACACACAGAAGATGAGATATATCCCTCCCGATGATCATGCTGAGTATCACAGGCTCTAGTTATCTAGTTGCAGTCTTGGGCTTGATCTCCTTTTGCTGCAAAATCTTCTTCTTGTCTCCTCACTTGTCTCTGCTCGGCCAAGTAAAAATCTAGGATTCCCTTGATCGTCCTGATGATCTCTTTGATCCAAAAATCCTTCCACCTTCGTTTTCTAGTTAGGGGAGCCCATTTTTATAGGGAACCGATGGCGGTTTCGTAACCGACAGCGGTCGAGTAGGAACCGGATATCGGTAAGGAAAAATTAGGCTATTTTTAGTAAAATATCCCACCGGTTTTCCCGACTTTTTCTCCCGAGGGATTAGTTGCGGGCTTGGTCAAGTGACTAAAGGTCAGGATGCGCTTTTCTAAAAATAGAAAGGGGGTCCTTGGCATGGGTGTAGATGTGGACCAAAGTTAGAGTCTTAATTAGGTTAGTTTAGGGTTAACCCTAGGTCACGCTTTGAGTTTGATGACTGATTGGGTAATTAATTCATGTGGATTTATCAATTACAAGGAAAAATTAATAAATAATTGTGTAAGGTTTAGGTGATGAGGTTAGGTTGGGAATGAGATGTTGGGTCAAAGGGGTGTAAGATCACCAAATTTGGGAGGTGAAACATCCAGCCCCTTAGGGAAAGAGGGTAGCTTGCCCTAAAGCTGCTGCAACCCCAATAAATGTTTTGGTTGTGATTTGATTTTCTCCTGTGATATGATATGGGGTAATCCCCCTCAAGTGGTCAGATTGAGAGAACGTTGAAATCAGGGAAGGGTTGATAAAGAATAAATGGTGAGGTGATGGTGTGAGGTTGGGGTAGGTAATCAAGGGTTTTTAGGTATGTTTGTATGTACAGAAAGGAGTAAACGATCAAAAATTATTGGTAGGTGGTTGTTTTAGGCAAGGTGTATGTAATTGTAACAGTGACCGATAGCGGTTAGAGATAACCGGTATCGGTTACTGAACCAGGTTAGCGGTTAGCCATAACCGATACCAGTGTCTGTAGGAGGAATTTCCAGAATGTTTGAAAAAAACTTGGGATTTGATGGATTGAAATGGTTGTTTGTTGTTTTGATGTATGCAGGCAGAGGCAGGGTTGAGGATGAATGATAGTGTGCCAGCGCTGTTGTCACGAATCCGAGTGGATGTAACACCAGCTGAATGGACATTGATAAATCATTTGGGTTAAGTGGAATCCGCTATTATTCACGAATCGCACGTAACCATGCTATGTTGCAAGGCATTGATTGAGAGATGGAATCCTGAAAAATACCTTCTATCTGCCAACAGGGGAGATGACAGTGACATTGGAAGATGTGTTTCTGTATTTTGAGACTCCTAATTATAGGAACACAAGTATACAGGAAACATAGTATATCAGGATGTAATACCTAGTGTCCGTTGCGCGAAAGGGGAGCGCGATAACATCAGTATTTTGGTCCATACGCACGAGATTTGACACAGCGAGGTTTGTCATTTTACATATGGGGTAATGTATGTAGCACACACCCTGAGGAGACAAGGTTAGCAGTGTAGTGATATTAATGATAGCGGTAGGGTATTATGCATTACCGAGGGTGGATGGGGGAAGATTTCCAAAGGCATTGATGTGTGTTATTTTGGAGATGATAGGAAGGAACGTGACATTTGCATGGGCACCTGCATATTTGGCGGAGCTATACAGGGGCTTATGGGCTTGTAGGTGAAATCACAGGACGACACTGGATTGTTCATTTTATTACACTGTTGGGCACTGTTGGGCCTATGAGCACATTGTTTTGTGTGCGACCAATAGGCCGACCCATCCAGGTCAGGAGAGACCGGAGTACAGAGGTTGGGATTCAGACGATGGGTCCAGACAGAACAAGAGGCAAGATCCCAGGCCGTGACGGTGACATTGAGTATTATAGGTAGGTATGGGAGAGGTGAGGTGATTGTTTCAGATCTGTTGGAGGCCTTACGGGAACTATATGGTAACAGAGAACATAGCTGAGGAGTTGAGGGGTGTAGAGCGATTGAGGTGGATCGCAGGGGCACAGGCCAGGTGAGTATGAGAGGATTCCTATAGATCATCGCGTGTGGCGACAATTTGGATTTGTGCAGGACATACCCCTGGCTTATAGACCATATATGAGGATCGACGCCGAGGCAGCATTCTCACCTCCCCGGCCAACACCTCCAGAAGGGCCAGAGGAGGTAGCAGCCGATCGCAGGGTAATGGATGCAGGAACGACAGAGGCCTATAGATTATGGTGGGTAGCAGAACTGCGAGGTGTACGTGATCGCCCTGACATAGCTATGATTACAGCAGAGAGAGGATCATCTGGAGCGTTTAGTTCAGGCAGCTCCAAACGCAGTGAATGAATGAGACAAGAGGATTGTTAGCGGTTTGGAGTCACGAGCAGCGGAGACTAGAGGCTGAGAGTCCTCCATGTGAGAGGGGCGTATTCATATGTTACAGGAGAGATTGGCAGATCAGTGGGGGCGGTACCAATAGCCGTGGTACCTTTGAGGACAGAGAGGCCCGGCGAGAGGGGTCGACGATCACGATCATCACCTAGTTCGGGATGAGGCGTGAGGGTCTAAGTAAATGTTATCAAGGTATAAGATAATAAATAAGGATGCCGACCTGCGTGTCGATGATAGAGAAGATGTATTTGTTTAACATCTAAATAAAACTGAATATGTATGTTGATTTGAGTTATGATAATAATAAGAATGTTTGTGTTTTGACTTTTTTTGGTGTTTTGAAAAAGGATAAAGAGGAATGTGATTAAATAGAAATACACAAAAATATTTATATTTACCACACATGATAGGTTATGGTAGGGGATGGTCGAGCTAACCTTGGGAGACCCCATGTCTCCGAAGTGCTGCCTACATAGCCCATTGCACAAAGCAAGGAGGGGCCTCAGACCGATGTAGTTCTCCCTTAGGACCAGGGAGAGGTGAATTTAGGCAATTTGGTATGGTTTAGGCAATTTTGTTGGTTGGTAAAAATATTGATATTAATATTGGTAAGGTAAGGTTGATGGTGTTGGTAATGAATTGGTGATGTTGTAAAAGGTATAAGGGAAGCGAAAGTTAGCCTACCCAAGTAGTAGGGAACCATGTCCTGATTATGATCAACACACAATCCTAGATGCGAAGCAAAAAAGGAAAGAGTGCTCCGTAGGTGAAAAGAGCTAAACAAACCACATAACTTAGAATGAGCTTGAAGCCCTAGGTACCGTGCATAGACGAGAAGTCAATAGGTGAAAAGAGTTGTATGATCACAATATATCGGTGTGTACGTTACGTCCCTTGAGTTGAAACAAATGGTGAGGTGAGGTGGATGATATAGCTGAGGTACGGAGAACTTATTACAAAGTGAGTGTTCTGACGAAAGAGAACCTACCCTAAATAGACAAGTCCATGACTCAAAAGTTCTTTTGAATGAGGCTTTTATTTTATTGAATGTAGACTGATCGATGCGGGAAGTCTACAAGGGATATTGATTGTATTATTCTTGAGGTCTTCACGAAGCTGATCAATGCGAGAAGCTTCTGATAAAGGCTGACTGTGTATAGCTGTCCTTCGAGGGAGCAGTCTATTTATAGTAGCAGATATTTTTAGTGCATAGTAGCAGATATGATTTAATGCATAGCTGTCCTTCGGGGGGCAGTCTATATATAATAGCAGCAATAGTTTTGGCATATAGCTGTCCTTCGAGGGAGCAGTCTCTATATTTTAATTTAGATGACTAGATGTTCTTTTGGTGTGAAGCATCTAGTTTGTAGGAAGTTTGACTCAAGAAAATCCCATAAGAATACGGCTTATTTTAATACTTTGAAGTCATGGACTAGACTAAAAAGGGGAAGGCATCATCAAGGGGAGGGAGATCAAACTATGTGAGCTTGTGATTTATTATATGAGTGTAGGAAACAAAGTGTATGTAGTGGTAAGTGAGCTCAAGGGACGAGCGGTAGGTAGATAAGAAGTGATATAACACTAATTTCAACAGTAGAATGGTCGAAGATGCAAGGCATTAAGGGGTTCAGGCTCAGGTTTTACCATTAAGCGAAGCTAAACGATAAGTGCCTGATCCATAGGTGTGAGTGATTATATAAGGCCCAATCCAATTGGGAGCAAATTTTCCACGTTTGCTCTTTTCTAGTTTGGTTACATGTTGATTCTCTTTGAGGACAAGATCACCAACCTTAAAGGTACGCTCATGAAGTCACTTATCATAAGCACGTTTGATGCGTTTTTTGATAGATTTGAAGGTGATCAAGAGCTGTAAGACGATCGCGTTCGTCAAGAAGCTCCAATTGGGCTAACCGCTCTTGGCGGAAATCATCGTTGGTGAGAATATCCTGAAGAGATATTCTAAGGGAGGGTATTTGTATTTCGAGAGGCAAAGACAGCCTCGGTACCATATACCAAAGAAAACGGTGTGGCATTAGTAGAGGTACGAATGCTAGTACGATAAGCCCAAAGGGCAAAGGGAATGTGATCGTGCCAATTTCTTCCAGATTCATTGACAACTTTCATGAGGATTTTGGTTAGGGTTTTATTAGAAGATTCGGCTTGACCATTGGCTTGTGGATAGTAAGGTGATGAGAAACTAAGTTTGATACCAAAGTTGTCACAAAGGTCTTGCAACAACTTGTTTTTGAAAGATTTTCCATTATCTGTTATCAGGCGATGAGGAAATACCAAAACGACAGATAATGTGTGGTTAATGAATTCGACAATTTTTTTTTTTTTTTTTTGATTGAAATGAGTGGAATAGCCTCCACCCATTTTTGTGTAATATTCGGGTTGCTGTGATTATCCAACGGTGACGTTGTGAAGAGGTTCGGGTGAATCTCACCAATAAGGTCTAAACCCCATTGTGAGAAAGGCCAAAGATCTCGGCGACCTGTAGGGGCTGGCTAGGAGTATGTTGAAGGTTGGCATGTTGTTGACACATAACACAACGCTTAACATATTCGTAGCAGTCGTTATTGAGAGTAGGCCAATAATAACCAAGGTGAAGGATTCGTTTGGCCACGGCAAGGCCCACTAAAATGTCCACCACAAATACCTGTCATGGACTTGTTGGATGGTATGGGTGGCCTCCGCACGGTTAGACAGCGAAGGAGGATGCCATCAAAGCCACGTTTATAAAGGAGTCCCCCCCCCATGACAACATAACGAGAAACACTTTTAAGAAAAGCACGTTTTGCCGTTACTAGTAAGGTCAGGTGGGAGAACAGAGATTGTAAGGTAGTCGTGAAATTGGTGGTACCAGGTATCCTGTGAATTAGTAGACACAGTATTTATCATACAAACTACCGGGGTTGAATAGGATGGGGCAAAAAGTTGTTGGACCACGACGAATAATTCAGAGTCAGTTGGAAGCGGGAATTTGCGAGGCTAAGCAAGCCATAGTATCCGCAAATTTGTTAGTGGAGCGGGGAATGGTTTGGATAGAATAGTGAGTAAATAAGGCTAGAAGTGAATCCACGTAGTGTTTGTACTTTTGAAGTTCCTCATTTTTGCATTGGTAGATGCCCATAACTTGATTGACTACCAATTGAGAGTCGCCAAAAAATATTGATAGATTTGATACCTAAGTGTAACGCAACTTGGAGACCCAGAACAAGGGCCTCGTATTCCGCTGTATTATTAGTGCAAGGGAAATCAAGCCGGAATGAAAGAGGCATAGGTTCAGCGTCGAGAGGAATGAGAACAACGCTGGCTCCTCCGCCGCGCTGGCATTTAGATCCATCGAAGAAGAGGGTCATTGGATACGACTCCTCCCCGTGAGGGAAAGAGTAGCGATGAGTTCGTCGGGGAATGTAAAATTGGTAAATTGTTCCCCAGGTAAAGGGGCTTCCGCAAGTTGGTCTGCGATGGTTTGTCCTTTGATTGATTTCTGGTGGATAAACTCAAGGTCGAGGTCGGCGAGGAGCATGAGCCATCTCGGGCGATGCGTTGGTTTAGATGAGGTTTGGCATACATGTAATGGATGGGGTCTGTATTGGTGATGACGAAAGTTTTATGATTTAGAAGGTAGTGTCGGAGTTTGGTGGCCACGAATGATAGGGCTAGGCACAAATTTTCTACATGTGTATACCTAGTCTCATAGTCCACCAAAGTACGACTTATATAATAAACGGCTTGTTCTCGATTCTCAGAGTCACGATGTGCAAGCATGGCACCTACAGCGTGGTCAGTGGCGGAAAGTAAAGGTAGAAAGGGCGGTCGTCTGGGGTGGGATAAGCACGGGTGGCTGCAAGAGATAGGATTTGAGAGCTTCGAAGGCTTGGTGACACTCTTCACTCCATTGGAATGCAATATCCTTTTTAAGAGGTGGTGATGGAAAGGTTGACATCGATCCGAGAGTTGGGAGATGAAACGTCGGATAGATTGGAGTTTACCTTGTAAACTACGCAATTGTTTGAGAGATTTTGGGTGGGGGCATTTCTAGGATAGCTTTGACTTTAGATGGATCGACCTCAATGCCACGCAAAGAGACGATAAAGCCAAGAAGTTTTCCCGAAAGAACACCAAAGACATTTCTTCGGTTGAAGGCGGACAGAATATTGTAACAGGCGATCAAAAATAATGGTTAAAACATCGAGATGTTCACTACGATGTTTAGACTTGCCGAGAAGATCGTCGACATAGTCTTCAAGGATAGTGTGCATAATGTCATGAAAAATGTAGGTCATAGCCCGCTGATAGGTAGCACCAGCATTCTTAAGGCCAAATGGCATGACACGATAACAGAAGGTTCCCCAAGGAGTTATGAAGGTAGTTTTGTGTTGATCGGCAGGGGCAACCAAAATTTGGTTGTATCCTGAAAATCCATCCATGAGAGAGAGCATCTCATGACCTGCAGCTAGATCAACAAGTTGGTCAATGCTAGGTAAGGGGAAGTCATCCTTAGGGCAAGCGAGGTTAAGATCCCAGAAATCTGTGCATATCCGAAGTCCCCCTGTTGCTTTAGTGACAGGTACGATGTTAGAAATTTATTGAGGATAGTCAATAGACAAGATGAATGAAATAGAAAGGAGTCGTTGGAGCTCTCTTTGACCAAGAGAGCAATGCGTGGATGCATTTTTCTCAATTTCTGTTTGACTGGTTTGGAATCGGGGTTTAGGGTGATGTTATGGACGGCGATGGTAGGATCAATTCCTGGCATGTCAGCGTAAGACCATGCGAAAGCTTGGTTGCAAGCACGGAGAAAGGTAGTAAAGGCGGCTTGTTCTGATGTGTTAAGGGATTGTCCAATCTTCACAATGTGAGGATCCTCCTCCGTGTGGATATTGATTTCTATGGTAGATTCGTTCAGCATAGTTTGGGTTTCAGATGGTAAGGCTCGTTGAATATAAGAATCATCCGCGCCAAGGTAAGTGAGGATGGAGTCGTCATCCTGGCATTCAACAACATTAATCAAAGGCGAATCCTCTTCGATCATGTCTGGATAAAGAAGGGGCAAAGAAGATGGGTCGTCATTATCGCGTTGATACGTGAGAGGACCTATGAAGATAGCATTTATGAAAAAAAAAAGTTAGGAGGGATGGATTCAGGGTCTATAGATTCTGCGGGTGATGATGGCAAAGTGGGTGATGATGATTTGGTAGGGGCGACGTCTTCTTCTTCCAGGATACAGCTGACAGGAGGTGTCTCCTGTGTAGGTGTTTCGGGAAAACCGAGACCACTGCGATCATTATGTTTACGGGTAGTCACGGGAATGAGTGTATGTCGGCCTTGTTCGTAAAGGCCAAAACCAAAGCCTTTCCACGCACAGCGAGTCAAGAAGGTGAGGGCGAAACGACGATTTGTCAAGTATTGAAAATCGGATTGGAAAGGAACCACACCAAGAGGAGGTTCAGGGGTAATGGAGGATGCGTCAACACCCCCATACGTTAGGTTAGTGCGGCAATGGGGTGGTCCGTAAGAGATTATCTCCCCCACGCGACGGTCGTAGGTGGGATGTGCATGTAATTGTCCGTACTCCTGCGGGGTAGGGAAAGAACTAACGTTATATAGGCGGTACTCCCCCAGCGTAAGGCGCTGAAAAACATCTACTAAGGGGTCGGAGGTTGGAATGTTAGCTGCGGGAAGGGAAGTGGTTTTTGCGATGGTGGTTTCATCAATTGAAGGCGTAGGCGCGGTTGAGGTGGATGGTTGAGGTACATTTGAGGAGGATGGTTGGGTTGAATGTATGGGTGTCTTGATTGGTATAAGCACATCGTTCGGGCGGTATAACATATTGCAGGTTTTAAAGGGGGGAGGGTCAGCTTTTACGGTGTAAGACTTCCCCTCGTACTCAAATTTTATGCATCTATGTAATGTTGAGGGAACGCATCCCATGGCTCGGATCCAAGGACGACCCAGCAATATATTATATTGGAACTCTCCCTCAAGGACATAGAAGAGTTCGGGTAAAGTACGTGGTCCTACGCGAATGTTGAGGATCACGGTGCCTAAGGTAGAAGTAATAGCGTCATTGAATGACCGCAACATGATGGGGTTGGCACACATGCAACTAGAAGGGATGTTCATCTGTTGGAAGGCTTTTGAAGAGATGATGTTTAGGCTAGCGCCCCCGTCAATCATAACCCGACGTACTCGAATGTCTCGGACGTAAGCGGAAATGAAAAGGGCAGGGTCAGGGTCTTCTGTACCAAAGTCAACAATTTCATCTTCAGAGAAACTGACTGCAGCAGCTTGTGGTATAGAGACAGAAGTGATTGGAGTAGTGGGCTGTTTAGTGAGAGAGGCAACGTGATTGGGTGTTAGAATGGAGGCGACAGGCAGGGTTTCATTAGGTAAAACCTCTATCCCTTGAAGGATCTCAACGAGAGCTTGTCGATGAGATTCAGAAGTCTGAATGAGATCATACAGTGTCATTTTTACGGGTGATTGGTGAAGCTGTTTAATCATATTTCGGTGGGCAATGCCATTAGAGACGGGATAGGCGGGTCCGCGAATGACCACTTTAGGTGGTGGTGCAATCGGGATGTTTGACGGAGAAAGAGATGCCGCAGGTGTGTTTTCTTTTGCTTTCCCATTGTTTTTCTGCCCTCGAGTAGCGACACTAATCATATTAATCTCGTAGACCTGAGATGAGGAAGATGGTTGGGATAACTCATGGTCTTCAAGAGGTGGGGTTGTAATAATGACAGATCTTGGTGAGGCGGGGACAGATGGTATAGGAGAGGGAATGGAAACTAAAGGTCTCTCCCTTCGTAAGTTGTCTTTCTTAATCTTTCTATCCGGGAGAGGTGACTGGCGAAGGATGGTTTTTAGAGCTTTGCATCCCTCCACATCATGTCCTGGTGTACGGTGATAGGCGCAGATTTTAGACTCATCATAACTTATCGGTCGAGGTTTAGACGGGTCATAAGGTCTAAGTGGGGGTAGGGAAATGGTCGCATTCTCCACCAACATAGCAAGGATTTTGGCGTAAGATCCTTTGAGTGGGTCAAAATCGGAAGAGGATGAGGGTATTGGTTGTGCGGGTTTTGGTAATGTTTGGGCATGATTGGTTCGTTGGGTGGTGGTTTAGCCGAGGGGTGTTGATACATGGTTTTTACTAAACGTGATTTCTTTGGCGCAGAAGCTATGTTGGATGATGAGGCCGCAGATGACGTGGTATCAGAAAACAACCACGGGGAAATAGGAGTGACTGAAAACAAATCTTTTGATGATGGAATTTGTTTAGGGTTGATAGGTGGACAGGATACGCGGAGTGACGGTGTTGCTATACCCTGGAATTTCTGTATAGGTGCGGAAGGCGTAGGTTGTTTTGAAGAAAACGCAGGAGGTATGATATATTGATGTAAGGTAGAGGGATGGGGTCCCAATATGGAAGGTAGGTATGACGACGATGGTTTTGATTGTGATAGGGGCACGGATTGAGTTTGTCTCCTAGGTGGCGGAACGGATTTATTTTTGGATAGATCGAGTCGCTTAGGCGGGTGCGTTAGACTGGGCATTGGTGAGGTCCCAAGCGTAGGGGAAGATCTGGTTAAGTTGATAGAAGTGGACGGGGCATTTGGTAGAGGTGAGGGGGGTGAAGGTGAGAACAGGGGCATTTTAAGCTTCTGTAAGCACTTCGGGTATATGGTGGAGACATCAGGATCAGTCATTTGCATTTGAGTAGAAAAAGGGGTACTCAAACGTTCCCATAGGGCCTGTCTATCTTCTGTGGAATGACAGTCTCCAGGTGTGATTTGTAATTTTTGTACGGAAGAAAGGTGGGTTGTAATTCCAGTCCACTGCGGGTGTGACACAGGAGGTAGATGAGGCACTGTATCAATAGATGTTAAGAGGTCAACCGGTCGTTGAAAAGATTTAGGCGATGAGGGACTAATAGGTAGGAGGGCGTGTTCGAGGGGATCTATCACGTTTAAAGAATGTGGTGATGTTAGTGTAAGAGATTTCTCGGCTAAGGATGTCAAAAGGAGTGGCGAGCCTTCCTCTTGTGTAGCAAGAGTGGTAGAAGGGGACGTTTGGGAAATAGATAAATTAGATAGCATCCGCTCACAGTCTTGTAGGGATGTGGTGTAAGAAGACTCGTCGATGAGAAGAGAAGTCCGGACAGTTAACTCTTCTATGGGTAAAGGAATGATTTCACTTTGGCTTGATGGTGGTGAAGGAGGTTCAAACTCCTGTGTTGGTGGAGAGGCTTGATTTAAAAAAATTTCAATAGAGGCTTTTGGCTGAGAATCGAAGACTGCATGGATCTCATGAACACTCTCCTCGGCTAAGATATCTTGGTTCACGTTACCGTTGGACGAGTGATTCGGGAATGGCTTGTTGAAAATTTTCAGATTTCGGTTAGCAGGGGCGTTAGGATTATCGAGGGTTATATCCCCTGCGTCAACCATTTCCTGTACTATATTTTTCAACATCTTGCAGTTTTCATGACTATGTCCTTTTACGCGGTGAAAGTTACAAAAGTCATTTTCTTTGTACCAGGAAGGTATTGCGCGGGTGGAGTCAAACCCAGAGTGAGGTTTAACAGGGGGCAAGGTGATAGCCCCAGCTTTGAGCAATTTCTCCAGGATGACGCCATAAGTTTCTCCCAAGGGAGTGTAATTGGTGGGCTCGGCTTTGTACTTATAAGTGGTTTTCGGCGGAGTATTGGACGGTGTTTGAGATTTGACCATTACCGCGTGGACAGCTCCTTTTGATTTAGAAGAAGTGGACGCGTGAGGAGTGGTGGTGTTTGGCTTGTTGGTAGAATCAGGAGTTCGGAAATTGGGGTTTTTGTTACGCAACCGCAATTTCTCTTCTTCTAAGGCTCGAATTTCAAGTTTCCGAGCCATGGTAAAGGCCTCGTCGAATGTGCGGAAAGTTTGAATTTGGAGGGTAGGGGAGATGTGCTTAGCGCAGGCCCGCGTAAATAGTTCAATGAGTTCGGTTTGAGGCAAGGCATACGTAAGTTGGTTGATAAGGCCCCGCCATCGTCCAACGAAATCTGCGATAGATTCGTCTTCAAATTGTCGGATGGCATAGAGGTCAGTGATAGATACTTTCTTGGCAATGTTAATGGAGAAATGATCCAAGAAAGATTGGGCTAGTTGGTTAAAAGAGAAGATCGAATGCTGGGTTAAAGCACTGTACCACTCCAAGGCGGGTCCTGATAAGGACATGGGGAAGGTGCGGAGTAACAAGGCGTCATCATGGGCAATCAAATAACAAGCATGTCTAAATGATCGCAAGTGTTGTTGAGGATCCTCTTTACTGTTGAAACGAGTAAACTTTGGCAACTCCCATTGAGGAGGGTATGAATGAAGGGGGACAGAAGGGTGAATGGGCTCCCGACAAACTTGCTCGTATGTCAAGGCGCTACGACTTCCTGAAACGGAAGCCTCCAGGTTTTGCATTTTGTCCATCATTTGTTTGATGAAATCTGTGGTTGGATGAGATGATGATGCCACAGAATAGGGATGTCCCATATAAGGTGTTGAGGTTACTGGATACGTGTATGGGAATGAAAAGGTAGGCGGAGCTTGAGAAGGAAAGCTCGTGTGAATAGGTGGCAGAGAGTAAGTCATGAATGGAGTGGTCTGAAAGAGAGATGAGATAGGGGCAGTTGGTGGTAACGATACGTGGGGTCCAAGGTTAACCAAAGGAAAGCTAATCGGGGTCGTATGAACCTCTGAAGCTGTCGGATTGGGAGACGGGGCTAGAGATGCAGGAAGTAAGGCATTGTTATCAGGAGGAGTGGGAGCTAAATGAGCAGCTATACTAATAGGCATGCCAATAAGGAGCTGACCATCAGGCGTACGGTCGGGGGCATGAGACAAATAGTATTGTACAGCGCTGGGATTAGCATCCAGAAATTTGGCAAAGTCCTTGTCTCCTACAGGAATTTGGGGGATCTCACTAGTGTCCGTAGGGTTCCCTATAGAATGTGAAGGGGGTGATTCAGGCAAAGACACAGAGCAGGCATGTGAAACCATGGCGGCGGCTTGCTTCCGAGTGATGACAACCATAGACAAGAACACACAGGAAAGTTTTAATCTATCAAGAACAAAAACAACCTCAGAATGATGAATTTGGCAAGTTGCTGGTTTGTCAGGGGCTGATGAAGACAGTAACCGATATCGGTTTACTAACCGGTGTCGGTCACAGAGAAAACGACGTCGGTCCCTTAACCGATGCCGGTGTCAAAAGTCTAGGATAAGAAGATATAAAAGGCTGCTAATTTGATTTTTAGCAACGTTGAGTATATTTATCAACTTATTGATCACAGAAGACAAAGTATGACAGAGAAAACAGAATTTGGAAACAAGCAAGAGGCACACGCAAATCTAGAGATTAATCCTAGGGTTAATTTTAGTTATCGTGGGCTTATGCCTTTAGACGTAAGATGATGTCAGAATCCTAAACAACAAGACCAAGGGGAAATGTCAAGTTTGTTTTGGCTTATAAGGTTACCTCAATCGGGCGGAGGAATACCGCGGAAAAGGGGGGATGTTTGAGCTGTTGTGTTAATTGTGAAGTGATTCGGTATGTGTTGTGCAGTGAAACTAAGGTTAATTTCCTGTCAATACCGTGGATATCACCCCCACGTGTACGACCTGTTACTTAATCTATGTTCACTAGAATTGAAGAACAACAAGCAGGAATGCAATGCATGTGTTTTAAACCCAAATCGAAAATTATATTCGATGAAGCAAGAGAGATGACTTTCACTAATGCGAAACTAGGAAAGCAAGACAAATTCTTTACGAAATATATAACAAAAAGCAGCAACAGCAAATATGCTTCCTAAAATGAAAATAAGCAAGAGAAAGAAACCCAAAATGGGTCCCACCGGGCGTGCCAAAATGTTTCACTCGGAATGTTTCGGCTTCTGGGAATAGAGTTGCTTCTATCCTTTCATTCCTTTTAGAAACAGATGAGGTTAGGGTTAGGAGGAATACCTGTTGAATGTCGAGATGGTGTGCGCGTACCGTAGAGAAAGATCAGGCTGACTGCAGAGACTCCTTTTTGTCTTGGAAGGACTACCTGCAAATAAGAACACAAGACCACAAGATTTTGATTAAACAATAAATGAGGAAACTGCCTTGGGCCCAGGAAATATAAAACTTCCTTTCGAAGGTGGTCAGTTCCCCTGCTAATATGAATTAACACAAAAGACTGCAAAATATTAATTAAATTATTTCGTTAAACTGGGTAGGGGGAAAGGCTGGTTTTCTGGTTTTTGATCAGAGGAACCGATGCCGGTTACTGATAACCGATGCCGGTCACTGATAACCGATGGCGGTTACTGATAACCGATAGCGGTGGGTTCTACGATCTTCTTGGCAGCTATGGTGTTTGTAATGGCTGGTTTTTGGATGGTATTAGGAAATGGGATGGTTAGAAGCAAAAGAATGACAGTTAGATGCAATGGCACGTTGGGTAGTGGATTCAGAAACGGATTTAGGAGCACTGAGATTCAAGAAGCATAAGAAATGTTATAACAAAGGACATGCAAGATGTGACTTACTGGTTTTGGCACAGATGCAAGTTGATCTCCTTGGTTGTAAACACTTCTGGTATTTCCACTCGTCTCTGCTCTGTCAAGTGAAGATCTGGACTCTGTTCCTCGCTCGCAATGCTCTCTGTTGATCCAGAAATCCTTTGACTGATCTCCCAAAATGAAATTCCGATCCGTTGTTTTGGTTTGGGGAGCCCATTTACAGGGAACCGATGGCGGTTGCGTAACCGACGGCGGTCGAGTAGGAACCGGCATCGGTAAGGAAAAAGTAGGCTATTTTTAGTAAAATAGCCCACCTTCCCTGCTTTTCTCCCGAGAGATCAGTTGCGGGCTTGGTCAAGTGGCTAGAAGGTCGGCTTTGGGTGCGAGTAAGGAGGCATTAGTTATGGATGTGAGTCTAGACCAAGCCATAAGTCTTAATTAGGTTAGTTTAGGGTTAGGGCTAGGTCATGATGAGGTGGCAAAGTGAGGTGGCGGGTAAGGTATGTGGATTTATCAATTACAAGGTAATTAATAAATAATTGTGTAAAGTTTAGGTAATGAGGTTAGGTTGCGAAATGGGATGCGGGTCACAAGGGGTCGTAAGACACGAATTTGGTGTCTGTTCTTCACTAAATTCCTTAGCCATGGCCAGCATCTTCTCTAACCTCTCACCTCTCCCTGTTGGATCCAAGTTAACCATGGATCTGCCTCCCCCTTCCGTACCTTCATTCCTTGAATCCATTCCCATGGACACTACACTCGCAGTGATTACCACTCCACATGAAACCTTCCTCCACATGTAGATGTGATCGTAACACCTACGATGGGAGAAAATTATTCAAGTATGCTTCAATGGTTAATAGATTAGACCCCAAGGAAGAGGAAGGTGGTAGTTCCCCTACCAGCCTTTGATTTTAGTTCCCTTAAGGTCACTCCTGCCAAGTCTACCAAGACCAAAAATGGTTTCATGATGCCTCAAGGCATAATGGAAATTTAAACTCCCGTGGCTAACAAAACCAAGAATGATATAATGGTCAATTATCACAAGGGTTGATCTCAGGAAAAGTAACAATGTGAGGGAGCACAACAAGAAGCACAAGATGCCATCAATGTGTTGCGCTATAAGCTAAAGGAAACCAAGTACAAGATAGAGATGAGATAAAAGAGAAAGTAGAGTAGCTGACATAAACTACTACTCAAGCTCTCAAAGCCTCTTGATTCAACATCGTCATCCTCTTCTCTCCATACTCCTATCAGGTTCAATTTCTCATCGGTAACCAGGATTGAAAAGATTAATGAAGAAGGGGAGAACGATTGATGAATGGATCTAGAGGCTACTCTTTCTAAGGGAAAAGAGGTCATTGATGACAATGTGGAAGTCTACAAATCCTTGGAGAATATAAAGAAGGATGGCAAGAAAATGGATGATGACTTTTTAATCAGAATTTGGATAACCTAGAGTTAAATTTTAAATCTCTCAATACGTTCAAACAGGTTCTCGTCCCACTATCTTGGTTCTTGTTCCTTGAAGGATCATTCCACATGGGGACAAGCATTTTTAACTGACCAAAGCCATGTCAGATTCAGAATAAAGATTCTCAATGAAGCTTGTAGAAAATTTAGGGAATCAAGAGATCAATTGCCTTGATGTGCACAAATGACATAGAAGAAGAGCTAACAAGATCTATGCTAAAGTGTTGAATGAAAGATCAAGTATTCTGACCCTGTGATAATCTTTACAAACAGATCCAAGAATCAATTACAGCACCGTGAACCAAATTATGGCTTTAGTCTAGAAATCATTAATAGGAAATCATGAAGATTGAAGCATGCTTTTGAAACACTAAGGAAACTCAACAAGATGACTGAAGAAACTTCCTGGTAACTACGAGTGATACTCAGGAAACATGTGCTGAGGTCCTGAGTGACATCCACCACACCTGATGAAGATGAGATGCAGGGAATAATCTGAAAGTTCCAAGAATTTTGGGACAAGCAAGAATTTTTTGGAGGAAGACAAAGATGATGAAACATCAATAGGCATAATGTTTCATGTCAGTTCAATCCTGAAATTGAACCATGTATTTTTCATTTTCCATTTCGTCATATAGGAAGAAAATTTTGACTTGGTCTCCTGGAATGTGAGTCAAGAAAAATAGGACTCTCATTAAAAGACTATTTCCTAGGATTTATCCTAATTTCTCTCAACTCTTTTTATACATAAATAAGAGATACTTATGCATTCCAAAAGGTTGATATTTTTGGAATATTGAGAACTATTGTGAAGAAGTAAAATCTTTAAATTTTATTTTAATCATTTGAGGAATAGAAACCGATGCTATTTTACAAACTTTGTGTTGTGATATTCATCCCTCTTAAGATATTCTTTGTATGTTCAGAATCTTAAGCTATTCTTTGTTTAGCATTCTCGATTATTGTAATTGTTCCAAACATCTACATTTGTTTTATCTAGAACTCATATGATTATTTCGTGATCTGTGTTTTCTCAAAAGAAAATATGTTCCCGACTCATTTCCTTTCCATTATGTTTCTTCCATAATAATAATTTCCTTTAACAATCCATTCCATTTCGGATGAAACTAGTGAATATATTCACCTAGTGTTGATATGGATTTCGGGATTCATATCCCAACCCCAATGGTTAGAATAGTGTGAATATTGTATGTATTATTTCTGTTGTGTTTTAGATTAGTAATAAACAAGCAACCTTCACCTATCTTTGAGGAGGTCATTTAATCCCATGTACTGTGGTTGAACCTCATATTTTGGTCTAGATCAAAATATCCCAACCAATAGTTTTTGGCAACTCCAACTGGGGAATATACCATTGATAAGACTAAGCTTATCCTATTTATGTCTGGTCGACTCCATATTTTCCTTATTTTCAAAAGATATCTATTTTCTCATTTCAAGTTGCCTGAAATATATTCACTCGGTCAAGCCGATGCCAGGGGTGAAACTGATCCATTCTTTGATTTGCTTCAGCAACATAATTTCATAATTTCACCCAATAGTGTTGCATCTAGCCGAGCAAGAAGTTCTTTGCCTATCTGAAAGAACTCAGATTCCCTTCAACAAATAAAATGTTTCTGCATCACCTAAGTCCATGCATTATTATTATCTGATACTCATATTCTTGTACGACACTTCATTCAAGAAGAATGGTAGCACAACATGTGCCTTGGGGTACCAGCTATTGGTCCTCTTTCCCTAACTCCACCATTGCACTAGATTTACCTGCATGGGTCACGTAAGAATATTCCTAAGTTCAACGGTGATGGGAAGCAACACCCTGATAAACACATCGCTTTATTAGTTTGTCACATGTGGCATTCTTGGAGTTACTCATGAAGATCAGTCTACTGTTCGAATCTTTGAAATGAGACATTACATGGTGTAGCAGAGATGGTTCTACCATCTTCTGAATGCATGCATTACCAAGCTAGGACTACCATGTGATCCAATATTTGAAGCAAGGCTCAAATTTCTAGCCGAAGAATCTCATGCCTTGTTAGCACATGATCTTAAACACATGAAGAAGGACATCTTATGAACCCATGCGGGACTTCATAGCTAAATTCAACAAGTTGATTCCGTAAGATTCCAGACCTAGTTCTCACTCTTGAAAATAAAATTGTTTCTTCATCAACGCTCAACCCCTGATGTGAGCTTCGGTGTTTCGAGAAGGAATATGTTATCCACCGATTTGGCCACTGCTCAAGCTACAGCCACTGAAATAAAGATGATCTTATTCTGAGCTGGAAAGATTCAGAAGAGAATCATCTAAGCCTAAAAATCAGAGTTCCATCTTAGAGTACTACTGATCCTATGATTCAGAAGATGGCCAATGACTTGATCAGCTTTAAAGAAGCTAAAATGTCCCAACAAGTGACCAACGCTCCTTATCAGGATATTCCTAGATGGAATTTCAACAATGCCAATGGCGCTCCCACAAGAGACAGGAATCAGTTGATTCCTGACTCCCACCAAGGCTAGCCATTGAAGCTCCTCCTGTCAACGCAACAGTTGAAACCAGTTGAGGAAACCATGAAGAACCAGAAATATCAAGATTCTCATGAAGCTTTCGAAGCTTCAGGATATGATGATGAGTCTTTTGACGATTCAAGAACTGGTGACTCCAACATTGGGTACTTGGAGTACAAGGAAGACGAAGGTGAGCATGATGGTCAATCATTTGCAGGTCTTCACTCGATCCCAATCTCAGAACCCTAGAAAGCCAGTTGAAGGTCACTCTAAGGAGAAAAGTAAAGAAGCTCCCAACGTGGTTATGGCTAAAAGAGGCTCTCCTATCTCAGCAGCAAATTGAAAAGGAGACAACTAAAAAGGTAACTTCATCTTCTAACTCTTTTTCTCCTTCCCTCAAGGCAGTAATACCTCAGCTCAGAATATATTGTAACTAGAACTGATCCCTCCATTATTCCTTCATATACCACTTTCAACATCATTGATCATGCAAAGAAAACCAAAATCCAAATGTCAGAAGACGAGTACTTGCAGTCCAACCTTGAACAATTTGAGAAACTCGCCAAATTCATTAGAAGAAAGGCTATTATTCCTTCAACTTCAAAAGGCATTTTGCATAGCCCCACTCATCCTTTACCTCAGAGTAATATGACCTCTGCTGCTTCTTTAGGAAAGATTGAACCGTTTTATTTGTCCCTACTTATAAAGAGTTTAAAACTCAACAATTGCATAAATGACTCAGGAGCCTCTGATAACGTAATGCCCACAAAATTAGCTCATGCCCTTGGACTCACCTTGACTAAATCTTATGGGCAGTGTTATTCCATGGAAACCAAACAAGTCCCCTTGATTGGCCAAATCAAGGATGCACAATTTGCATTTGTTGCCTTCCCTGAAAAGAGAGTGAAAATGACCATCCTGGTTGCTGATATCCCAGCTCTGCTTATGGTATTCTCTTAGGAAGAGGTTTATTACAAAGATGTTGGAGGAGAAATCAACATGGATTGGACCAAAGCTAAAATTCCAGTAAATGGAGTTCCTCGTGTCCTTCACCCCGAAGCACAAGCAAAGTACCTGGTCACTAAATCAGATGATCCTAAGGCTCAAATTCTCTTTGAAGATGTAGGCTTATATGTAATTATTTCATGACATCTGAGGTTCCCTCTATAGAAGTCAAAGAAGAAAATCCTAATGTTGTTTAGACCCTTGAGTTTTGCAGGAGCTGTTCAACTACTGGTTCAGGTGCTGGCGTGGTTCTTATATCTCTAGATTTCGAGATTTTTCCCTTTTCTTTCAAGTTGCAGTTTGATAATACTAATAACACAGCCAAATGCGAAGCTTTTTTATTAGGATTAGAAATGGCAAGAAAAAAAGGAATCCAAAATCTTAAAGTTTAGGGAGATGCCGAGTTGATTGTGAATCAAGTGAGGGGGACCTATCAGGTAAAAAATGATCGCCTAAGACATTACAGGAACAAGGTTTGGGACAACATAGAATGCTTTGATTCTTTTTCCATTAAGGAAGTCTTAAGAGATTATAATGATAAAGCTGATTCTTTAGCCGTATCTGCATCTCTTCTCCTTCCTCACCCAAAGTTCAAACAAGACATGTATACCATTGAGATTGTATATCATCCAAGTGTTTCAGATAATTCAACACATTGGCAAGTGTTTAATGATGATCAACAGGTATTATCTTTTCTTGAGAAAGCTGACAATTTTAGTGAGCTTTATTTTGAAGGATCAGAATCAGCTTTCCGTGAGTCCATCTCAAATTCATATCAAGAAATTGATGGTGAATTCATCCAGCTTAAAGGCATAAGATTCAAAGGGATTAGTTTTTCTAGAAGGTCTGTTCAACAAGCATGATCATTTCATTCAGGATAAAAGGCAAGCTGAAGGTGCTTCCTCGTCAGAGGTAGATCAAGTTAACCTGGGCTCCGCTGATCAACCACGGATGGTAAACATCGGGAAATGTTGTTCTCCGGAGGAAAGATAAAGATTCATTTCACTCTTGAAGAGATATATAGACGTCTTGGCATGGTCCTATGCGGATCTAAAGTCTTTCAAGCCCAAGGATGTGCAACATAGCATTCCTTTAAAGCCTGAGGTTAAACCCTACAGGCAGAAGCAAAGGCATTACAACCCAAATATCTCAGGGACTATCCTTGCATAGAAATTCAGAAGATGTTAGATGCAAGGATTATCTTTCCAATCCATCATTCCACCTGGGTTGTAAATATTGTTCCCGTCAAAAAGAAGAATGGTGAAATCCATGATTTGTGTTGAATTCCGGAACCTCAATCAGTCTTCATTGAAAGATACAATTATCCATTGCCCATCATGGACCAAGTATTAAAAATCGTCACTGGATTAGAAATGTTATCCATGCTTGACATATTTTTGGGGTATAATCAGGTTGAGGTAGCTGCTGAAGATCAACATAAAATGACATTCACCACCCCATGGGGAACCTTTGCTTACAGGAGGATGCCTTTTGCTTTGATTAACACCGGAGCCATGTTTCAAAGAGCTATGGATTTAGCTTTCATATATTTGATGGGCAAGGTCATAGTTGTGTATTTAGATGACTTGACGGTCTTCTCTAAAAAGCGAAGTGATCATTATGATCATCTGGAACAGGTACTCTTAAGGTGCAGGCGTCATGGGATTTCATTAAATCCTAAAAATTCCATGTTCGGAGTAACAAAAGGAAAGTTGTTGGGTCATATCTATGACTAAAGAAGGAACCAAGATCGACCCAAAAGGGTGAAGGCCATCCAAAGCCTTACCCTACCCACAAGCAAAACTAGGGTGCACTCCTTTTTCGGGAAGGTCAATTTCCTAAGAAGATTTGTACCTTAACTTTCCTGATAAAACCAAGGATATCCTTGGGATGATGAAAGGTAAAACTCCATTTTGTTGGAGCACTAAAGGGAAGCTTGCATTTAAAGAATTCAAAAGAGTGATTGCTCACGCTCCCATCCTGGTGTGCCCGCATTTCAGAAAAGATTTAATCATATACAACTATGCTTCTGCACATACAGTATCAGCCATCCTGATGCAGGAGAATGAAGAAGGAATTGAAGCTCCCATCACTTTCATGAGCTTCCCATTAAAGGAACATGAATTGAAGATGTCACAAATTGAAAAACATACTTATGCAATGGTGAGAGAAGTGAATCATTTCAGGTATTATGCGTTGAGTTCTCACACTCTTGTTCTTATTCATGATACCACAGTTAAATCCATCTTGACCCAACAGGAGTTGGGTAATCAACGGGGTAACTGGATAGCCAAAGTATAGGAGTATGACTAGACATCAGACCTACCAAGTTGGTACAAGGAAGAGGCATGTGCCAAATGATCATGGAAAACAATGCTGAGACAGAATGCGAAGAAACTGAAGGTACTTCTTCATAATTTCCCATGGTGCTTTTTGTAAGCATGATTGATGAGTGGTACACAGATATTGCTTTCTTTTTAACTTATGGTGAATGCCCTCCACATTTAAGCCAAAAATTAAATAGGACAGTTAGGTTAAGGTTTGCAAGATACATTCTGTGGGATAATGGTATATACAAGAAAGGTATTGATGGTGTATTCCTCCGCTGTGTTGATAAGTCTCAATAGGTAAGGTTACTAGAGTCCTTTCACAATCTAGCATGTGGAGGAAATTTCTCTTCCTCCATAACGAGCTTACAAGATATTATGGGCCAGGTACTATTGGGGTATTCTCTTTCGAGATTTAGCTGAATGGGTAGCCAAGTGTGAAGCTTGTCAACATTTTTTTGGTCATTCTAAGCTGACAGTTCTTCCCTTGAAACTTGTGGTGATTGAAGAACCTTTTCACCAATGGGGGATTGATTTCATTGGAGTTCTAAATCTTGCCTCTAGTGCCAGTCATCATTATGTGCTCACTGCCATAGATTATTTCACCAAGTTGGTGGAAGACGCTCCAATCAAACAAGCTGCCTCCGAAGCTGTGTGTAACTTCCTCAAGGAGAATATAATTGTTAGATTTGGTGTGCCTCACAAGATCGTTGCTAACAATGCTTCCAATTTCTCATCCCATGAGTTGACAGAATTTTATTATGGCTTTGGGATCACATTGGCTCATTCATCTAATTATTACCCCCAAGGCAATGGTCAGGTTGAATCAAGCAACAAGAACCTGGTGACCATAATCAGAAAGTTGGTCGATGAGAATCAGAAGACATGGCACAAAGCATTGTATGATGCATTATGGGCAAGATCGGATTACTCCTAAGCGAGCTATTGGAATGTCCCCATTCCAAGTATTGTATGGGATTGATGATGAGATTCCTATCTTTGTAGAATTTCCAGCCTTACGGTTGGCTAAAGCAATTGAGGATGAAACTTTTCAAAATTCCATTGAGAAAAGGATAATGTACCTAGCCAGGTTAGAAGAAGAATGGAGCAAGGTGGTGGATCACATTGCAGATCATCAGAGACAAATTCAAAAGGATATTTGACAAAAAATAGAAGCAACGTCAATTTCCAGATCAGAGATCTAGTACTTCTCTGGGACAAGAGAAGGGAGCAGAAAGGGATGCATGGCAAGTTTGACTCCTTATGGAAAGGTCCTTTCAAAATACATCAGCTGAATGGTGAAAATAGCTTATGTCTATCGTATCTGGATGGAGAGTTTCTCCCTCTACCTTTTAGTGGTCAACATCTGAAGCTGTTCCATTAGTAATGCAAGACGCTCCCTTGCACTGTATCATAATTTATTTTATGTTGTGAGTTTGATTTCTTTTCTTTCTTCCTTTCTTTGTTTTCAGATTTTTCTTCTTCAGACTCCGTAGCCCAATGGATAAATATTTTTGATATATGAGTTATCTTCCTTTAATGTCTCAAATAAAGTCCCAACCTGGATCCAATTGTTATCTTGTTTTTAGTGATTTCAGCTAAAATTGAGATAACCATAGAATTTTTTTGACAAAATCCCCTAAAAATGCCCTTTGAAGGAGATTTTCAGGTTTTTGGGTTTCCATCGCATGGAAACATATCCTTTGCATGTTTCATGTCAATTATTTCCTAAAACCCAAAACCCAATTACAAGCTAGTATATCGGGTTTTCAGAACTCAGAAGTATCAGAACATACCTTGCAAAATGCATGCTCCATGTCACTTGGTTCCCAAAACCTGAAACCTGAATGATCCTTTGTGTCATGTTTTTGGAACTTGACAACATCCAAACACCTCATGTTTCATGTCATTTGTTTCCTGAAACCCGATTTGATAGTAAAACCTTTGTATCATGTTTTCAGACACTCCAAGCATGATGACATGGCATTAATGTCGAGTTGTCAGGTAGTTGGAACACGTGTCAGATGAGGTGTAGTTGATGCTAGGGATTTATAAATAGTTTGAATTTACATGTCATTTTTACCTGGTACATTTTTGCTGCGTCGATTTTTCGTGCATGTTCCTTCGACCTCTAAACCCGACTAAACCTCTTGATCTATTTTCATGATCTGTCTTTGACCATTTTTCAAATTTATTGAAGGTATTTTTGTTTCTTCTCCGCTTTGAGATCTTTGGGGTTGTTTTTGAGATATTATTTTGGCGTTTTTCTTCTTTTCTTTTTCTTCCCTCTAGGTTTACGGTTTTCGGGTTGTTCTCTTCATTTCCTATTGTATTCCTGTGAAACATATTGTTTGGAATTCACCCTTTGGGTGTTTTCTTTTATTTTTCCCATGGGATATACTCTATTTGGTTTTTAAGATGAATCTAAAGGTCCTAATTTTTGAACTTGGCGGGAATTTTATTTGTTCTGACATCTCAGAAACTCGACGCCTTTGTATCGAGTTTTATAGAGTGTCTTAACATCCCCTGAGCTTTCGCTTGTATCAGGTTTCGCAAAGTGTTCAACATCATCCTAGCTCCGCTGTGTATCGGTTTTCCTGGCTCCGCAAGGGTTTCGCAAGCTGCTTAACATCCCCTAAGTTCTACCTTTGGGTCAGGTTTTACAAGGTGTTCGACATGACCAAATTTATTATATACACTACAGTGTGTCGGGTTTTAGGAAGTGCTTTGCAGGCCCCAAAGTTCTAGTTAGTGAGGTGGATTTGTAGGGTTTCTCAACAAGCTTTCAAGCCCGATTGTTCAACCAGAGGTCATCTAGGCATTCTTTCTTCAAAAAATTCTCATGTCAGATCCTAGACAATCTAAGGATAAGTCAGACATGTTTTAGGAAAGATGAAGAACAAGTACTAGAAGATGGAATCCCCTTCCTATATAGATTGCAATTACGACATCCGAGACACAGAGCTTGGTAATATAGACATGGAAGACTTTTGGAACATAATCAAGGATTATTCTCAGAGTCCTTGGATGAAGTTAATAGCCGAGCAGTGGCCTCCCTCTCACAGCAGGATTCCCAATGTCTGCTCAATGCCCTGAGTTCATTCTAACCTGTTGCTTCCAATTATGACTCGGCTTCCCGCTCAGTGAGAAATCAATCAAGAGAAACCATAGTGAAGTTGGATGGAGGTTACTTTGATGACCTCTTAAGATTGCCCAACTTTGCAGAATATGTTGATTTAAACCTTCAATCAGTGCAGAAGGCCTGGGATAATGATCAAGAAGATTGCATCAGGCATGTAAATAAAAATTTCTTAATCAAGGCCAAGCCAACCATCTCTAGGTTTCCTAAGTTTTTCCCTAGGAGTGATTTCATCCTTGAAATCAGTGATATCATTACCCTGCTAAGTCAAGTATTTGGACTCCCTAAGTCTGGAGAGACTTCCAAGGGTGGATGTATCAATTCATGGTCATCATAAAGAAGAATGACCAAGGAATCGATTGGAGCAGTCTTATAAGTGATGAGATAGAGTCCCAGATGAAAATAGTCTTGACTACTGACAAGTTCTATATGTCATCATATGTCACTTATGTAGCAGCTGGCATGAGAAATTATCTAGGGTTGGATGCAAAGGGAAATAGGGCAACATAACATATATATCGGTATTTCCCTCAACTAACAATGAAGGGGTCCAAGGATCAATTGAGAAGAGTGAATGATGAATTATTTTGTGAAAACACCTGCACGATGAACCCTAATTTAAGGAAAAGAAGAGTCTCTGATGAGGCATAGGATGAAGTATTGAAATGGGGTTGTATCTTCTTACAATTCAAGAAGTTCACATACCTTCGGGTGGTCATGTACCTGGGTGATCCTTTCCATTTTCCAAGGTTCCCAAGTGATAAGCTGATCCTGATGGAGTTGGTTAGACAATTGTTGGATTTTTAAAAATTCCAACAGAGTAAGCACAAGGCCATCGTCTCCTTCCCTATTTCCATCAGAAGGTACATGTGCTCAACAGTGGTTAAAGCCAAGAATGTGGTGCACGAGCTGCAGGACAAGTTGAAAAATCACATGAAGCATAGAGATGGGTTTGATTTCTGAGGAGTCCTTAAGTCGTATGGGACCTTATATCTACATGTGCCCAATGTAGAAGACATTTGGGTTGATCTTCGGGATGAAGTTTCCATCCGAAGAAAGGAAAATAGCAGGTTAACACTTGAAGAGATTCAGATATTAGATCTATCTAACATCTCAGAAGGCACCATGGCCAATGAAAATGTCCTTGACACCTCGTATGATGGGCTGAATGAAGACTAGTATGTATTCCCATCTATTGATTGGTCCATTGTAGAGAAAGCTTCTATTTCAAGAAGAGTTGCTCAAATTATTTCCCATACCAAGACATGGCTCATTTCTTGCGGAATGAGTTATAAAGAAAAGAGTTTTTCAAAGCTAGCTACTTTAGAAGTGGGACCCTCTAAGGGGAAAAAGGAAAAGGATAAGGACTCTTCCAAAAGGCCAATAAAGGTTACGTTTGTTAGAAAGGGATAAGAGTAATTGACCACATCATTGGCCACTATCCCATAAAATGGTTTAGATACTTGATTCACCTCCACCACCAAAAAAAGGAAATATTCCTTTAGGAGAAGAGGTTGGTCAACCTCTCATTCCCCTTTCGGTTGGCAGCTCATTAGAGGTAAGAGTTCCTCTTACCTCTCAAGCTTTAATTTCAAAGTCATTGCCTCCTCCCATTCAGCCTTCCATGCCTCAAATTTCTTGATTAAGTTCCTCATCTATGGCCAACATCTTCTCTAGCCTCTCACCTCTCCCCACTGGACCCAAGTTAACCATGGATATGTCTCCTCCTTCTGTACCTTCATTCTCTGAGTCCATTTCACCAGACACTACACTCGCAGTGGTCACCTCTCCACAAGAAAACCTTCCTCCACCTGAAGATGTGACCGTAACACCGTCAATGGGAGAAACTTATTCCAACATGCCTTAATGGTTAATAGATCAAACCCCAAGGAAGAGGAAGGTGGTAGTTCCCCTACCAGCCTTTGATTTCAGTTCCCTCAAGGTCACTCCTACCAAGTCCGCCAAGAAACCCAAAACATTTGCAAGGGTTTCAGTGGATTCCTTAGGGCATAAGTTTATGGAAATTACCACTCCCATGGCTGACAAAACCAAGGTTGATATAATGGCCACCGATTATCAAATCACAAGGGTTGATCTAGGAAAACTAACAATGGAGGGAGCACAATAGGATGCATAAGATGCCATGAATGTGTTGTGCCAGAAGCTGAAGGAAGCAAAGTCAAGTAGAGATGAGATAAAAGAGAAAGTAGAGCAGCTGACAGAAGTACTACTCAAGCTCTCAAAGCCTCCTGAGTCAACACCATCATCTTCTACTCCTATCAGGTTTGATTTCTCATCAGTACCCATGATCGAAAATATTAATGAGAAGGGAGAACAGTCGATGAATGGATCCATAGGCTACTCTTGTAAGGAAAAGAGGTCATTGATGACACCGTGGAAGTCTACAAATCCTTGGAGGATATAAAGAAGGATGGCGAGAAAATGGATGATGATGATTTTTGGGTAGAAGTCAGGAACCTAGAGTTAACTTTTGAATCTCTCAATACGCTGAAACAGGTTTCGTCCTATGTCTTGGTCAAAGAAGGCATCATTCGACATGGGGAAAAACATTTTCAATTGACCAAAGCCATTAGATTCAGAATAAAGATTCCCAATGAAGCTTGCAACAAATTGAGGGAATCAAGAGATTAATTGGTTGGTGGCACAAATGACATAGAAGAAGAGCTAATCAAGATCTACACTAAAGTGTTGAATGAAAGCTTGAGTATTCAGGCCACTGACAATCTTTACAAGAAGATCCAACAATAAATTCAACATGAACCAACTTATGGATTTAGCCTGGAAATCATTAATAGGTTCGTGAATATTGAACATTCTTCGGAAACACTGAGGAAACTCAACAAGAGACTAAAGAAACTTCCTGGTAACGCGAGTGATACTCAGGAAACATGTGAAGTCCTGAGTGATCATTACACTGTTCCTGATGAAGATGAGATGCAGGGCATAATCCAAAAGTTCCAAGAATTTTGGGATAAGCAGGCTTTGCTAGAGGAAGACAAAGATGATGAAACAAAATAGGCATAATTTTTCATGTCATTTCAATCCTAAAATCGACATGTCTTTTTCATTTTCGTTTCGTCATATAGGAAGCAAATTTTGACTTGGTCTCCTGCATGAGAGTCAAGAAAAATAGGTCTCTCATTAATAGACTATTTCCTAGGATTTATCCTATTTTCTCTCAACTCTTTTTATTATAAATAAGGGATACTTATGTATTCCAAACGGTTGAGATTTTTGGAATATTGAGAACTATTATGAAGAAGAAAAACTTTGTGTTTTCTTTTAATCATTTGAGGAGAGAAATAGATGCTATTTTGTAAATTTTATGTAGTGAGTTTTGTCTCTCTTAAGATTAAGGTATGCCAGAAACACTGTTCTAGTGGAGGCAAGTCTATGATTAAGCACCTGGGGTTGATTCATCTGTTGTGTTCACACCAAGTTTTCTTTCGACCAAAGTAGAGGCTTGAGGGATGTGTTGGTGGTGAAGGGTCCAGGCCAAAGCAATTAAAATTTGGTCTCTCTTCTGCACCTCGGTCTACCCTTGCATCGGGTCCTTGCCCTTCACATAGTCAAATAGAGGCAGCTGATGTTCCTGAGCATGCCGACACAGTTGGTACTCCTGAGGGACCATCCCCATCCATTTTTGATTCAAAAGGGAAGTGTCCCATGGCCCCATATTCCTCCATGCAACTACGGTCCTGGTGGCCTAGCTCATTTTTGTAGACAGGTGGTTTCCAATCAGAGTCCTTGCCTGATGATGCCACCCACATTTGGGAAGAACTGCATACGGAGGATGACCTGGCCGTTCCATCATCTGCTGTTCTGTCATCTACAGAAATTCACACTGTAACTCTTGAAATTCTTGACACCCAAGTGACACATTCTCACAACTATCTGGAGGAGGTCACACTACTAAAATCTCAGTTACAAGGTATGGAAGAATTCAACCTTTTATTACAAGTTGAATTTACACAAAAGACAATAGAAAAAGTTCGGGAGATTGCTGCCTTGCAACTTGAAGTAAGTTGTCTAAAGTGACAACGTGATAAGAGTCTTACCCTCTTGAATAATTTCCAACAGTTATCCCTTCAGGAAAGGGAATTGCGGAAAGCAAATAAAAAATTAAAAAAAGAAAAAGAATCTATAGAAGAGGAAAAATGAAAAGTAACATCTATCTTAGACTCTGTCTGTCCTTTGGCCATCAAACTACTGTCTTGTAGGAAACCCTCCATAGTCTACAACATGTATGTCTAAGAACAATTTTATTCTTGGCTGTTATTTCAATTGTGTTCTCAAGCCCCTCACAAAATTCCTGATGGCCCTAGTTTTTTTGATAGTTTACAAGTACAACACTCTGGAAATTAAAAATTTTACTCTGTGAATTTTATCTACATAACATGATAGTGACCAATGTCTTGATTTCTTGATCAACCTATTTGTGGGTGATTTTCAAATTAAAGCCTTTCAATCTGTATTGGTCAGAATCAGATAATTTGGAGGTAGTAAACAGATAGTTTCAATAACATTGCTCAGTCCATCAGATTTTACATTCACCCAACTCATCATACAAATGTCACCCTGTGGAAAAACATTTCGATCATTGTAATATCAGGTAGGGGTTGGGGTGAATACTTCTCAGATTTTGCTTCAGTGTGTCATTGATTTTGAAAATTATAGTCAGGAGAATTTTGGGGCTACTTTGCAAGCTTGTGATAGGAGATGGGATACTTTAAGCCTACCTTTGACACATAGGGAGGTCATCTCTCCCCAGAATTTGAGCTGGAGCATGAGCATGGGTGATGCCCTCATCACCATTATCAAACAAACTATAGAGAAAACCAGCAAATAATACACTGATGAATGGGCAGGCCTCCAAGTATAGCCACCACTCCTCTTGAGCCCTCTCACAACCTGGCAGAACAATGTAGCACAGTCCCATGAAAGTTTCACTGTCTGGGTGGAAATTACCTCCAATACTCAGGGCTGCAAGAATACCACAAAGTAATATGCTGATCAATTCGAGGAGTATGACATGGCTGACCAACTTGGAAGGTGAGCAGCGTGCAAATGAGTTGCATGTGCATTGTTTGGCTCATTTATATCATTTCTTCAGACCGGAAATACTCTTTGTGATATGACTTATTAGTATATGGGGATGTTTTGTGTAGTCATGTCTTAGTAGGTTGATGCATTTTCCTTGCTATTATTTATGAAAACCATTTATCCCATGAACCTCCTACTAACTGCCTTTATGAGATCAAATGTGATGATGTGTGCAGGGAATGATGGAAGTTACTGGTGGATAAGAAGCCCGAGTTCGAAGCATGCGGCTGAAGACTGTTTCCATCGAATTGACCTATTAGCTTGGGCTTGACTCTAACGGCCCATAGGAATCTATGAGTTTTAATTGATATTTGATGGACAATGTTTAATGCCACCTGATATGGTGGATCTTGTAACCAACATTATCTATATGAAGACTTTGTCCTCAGAACTTGAATACCACTTTTTGATTATCGAAGAATATTATCTGCATACTGTTCTGGATTTGTTTTTTGATATGTTATGAACTCATTTCGAAGTTAATGAAAGCCACGGAATTTTGAGAATCAGAAGTTGTTGATCACTCTATCCCAAGGAAGAGCAAGGGCCCACTCAACCGAGGAGATACGAGGTTACTTTGAGTTTTTCATGCATACAATCCTTCGATTAGTTTTACTGCAATTATCATTTGATGAGTTTTACATGCATGCTTTGATTAACTATCTCTGATTTCTCCATTACCACTTTCACTCAGAGTAGATGCTTTTGTTATACAAATATAGTTCATGAATAGTCTTGATTTCTGCTAAAAATTCCATTTATTCAGTTGTGATTTAATTTGTTAAGAATAAGTGTGTGCGTATTTTATTTTACAGTAGAAGATTAGTTGCTAAAATTCCTTTCATTGCAAATAGTTGAATTCCATAGACTTGTATTTAATTTCCATAGATTTTAACTGCACTTCCGTAGAATAGTCACTAAAACTAAGCAACCCCCCAACAAACTCAACGTATAACTGGTTCTCCTAGACTCCATTGCATATTGCCTAGGACACAGCCCTGGTTTAGAATGACACTGACAAAGATTATGTCAGTTAAATGATTGGAAGAATACAATGACCCATCATTTTTGGCACCGTTGCCGGGGACACATAACCATAAGCTCCATTATTTTATTCCATATGCTATGGGTGTTAATGGAGTTCATATAGGAAACTAGTAGTTCTCTCGGACCTCGATTTAAACCAACCAACCTGGATGCATAGGTCACGAGATAACCAAGGGAGATTTATAGCACACAATATTCAACAAATCTCTTTAGACACTTCACAAGAGAGAAACACTGAGAGTGATACAGATTCCAATTCAACACCTAGAACCTTTTCTGAGCATTTTGTATCCTCTTCACATCATTCTGCAATGGGGGATCTTGGGAATGCTGAAGAACAACCTTTAGGATGAACATTTACATACCCCATTGTCCTCGATGCAGATGAGGATGCACCCATGAAAAACATCTCACCATCCATCCTCCCCCTCTTTCGAGGAATGACCAAAGAAGACCCTGATCAGTTTCTGTTTGAATTTAAAATCCTGTGCCAGACATATGACTACCAAACTGACAATCAAAAACTCAAATTATTTCCCTCCACTCTCAAAGATTCTGCTATGAGATGGTTTATGGGGTTACCATCTAACTCCATTAATTCCTGGGAAGCCATGGAAACAACCTTCCTGGATAAATACCAAGACTATTGTAGAGGAAGGGATAGGAAGGAGGAGTTCTTCCAAATACGGCAAAAGGAAGATGAGAATCTAGAGGATTATCTGGATAGATTCCTCTTTCTCCATAAACGCAGTGGGTATGAGTTACATGCAGACATCACTAAAATAGTCTTTCTGAAAGGACTGGATGAGGAAACCAAGGATTCTCTCCATCTCATGGGAGGTGGAGACGTGCATAAGCTTACCATGGAACAAATTACTGAGCTATGTAGAAGATATTCTAGAACACGTGGAGGAATAAGAAGGAAACAAACATCCAAGTCTTTGGGTACCTCTGAACTTCTAGAAGAAATGGCCAACATGAAAACAGACATTCTGCTGCAATTAACATCCACCATAGATGGACTCAAGGCAAAAGCCACCCCTGCTAAAGAACCATTGGACATGTATTGCCCTAAATGTCAGAAGAGACACCCCTTGAGAGAATGTCCTTTGGATGTCACAGATATGTGCTTAATCTGCGAAGTTACTGACCATGACACTAAACATTGCACACTTCTACCACAATTGAAGGGAGGTTTGAATGCCATCTCTCAAACAAGTGCTGAATTAAATTTTGTCCAAAGACCAAACAATCAGGGTGGGTTCCCATCTAGACCAACTCAGAATCCCTGGAGAATGCCATGGCCAAATCAGGCCTCTCAGTCTTCTTGGGGACAACCTGAGTGGGAAAACTCAAACTGGATGACTTATCCATATCCACCACCTTGGAAAAATCCCTACACTCAGCCGGGTTGGGCTCCACCACCCACAGCCAATCCTTGGCACAATCAGCAGTGGGGTCCTCAACAAAATTTTAGCCAAAATCAGTCCTGGGCACCACCACAAAATGGTAATCAACAACGCAGGTTCCAGCAGCCACAACAAGCTTTAATGCCTCCACCTCAAGCCTACCAAAATCAAGGACAAGCAACACAAACACAACTTCCAGCTCAGCCAGTATCCAATCCTAAAAATCAACAGACAACTTCGATTGATGACACAGACACAGGTAACACCATGCAGGTTAACACTATTGGTAATTTACGATTACGATCTGGAAAAATATTGAACCCTCCTGTTGTTATCACAGAACTACCTGATGATGCCGATAAGGAAGAAAAACTTGAGGGTAACACTGGTTCTTCACCAATGCCAGATAAACAGGATGATCAAATACCCAAACAGACTACAGCCCCTTTTCCTGAGTGATTACAGGACACTCGGATTGCAGATGAAACAAAACTAGTTCAGGAATTGAAAAAAGTACATATTGAGGTTCCACTGCTACGTGCAATAAGGGACATCCCTGAACTAAACCAAACCATTAGAAATGAATGTATAAAGACACCAGGAAGAAAAAATAAATACCCAAAGACTGTCAGAGTCGAAGGGAATTTGGCTGATTTAGTTGCTGGCACCCTCATCTCACCAAAATATGGGGATCCTGGGAGCCCTGTCATTACTATTTGTATAAACAACCAGTCAATATCTAATGTTTTGGTGGATCTTGGTGCTGCTATTAATGTCATCACAACAGAAATGTTTAACCTACTATCCTTGACAGGACTTCAACCAACCAACACTGTTCTGCAGTTAGCAGATCAATCCATTGTTGTACCTGATGGTGTGGTTGAAGATATAATGGTCACTGTTGAATCATGGGAGTACCCAGTTGATTTCATGGTTTTGCAGCCTAAAGCTCAGAAGTTGGGATATCCAGTCATCTTGGGAAGACCTTGGCTGGCTACGGTTGCTGCTTACATTGACTGTAGGTCAGGCAACATGACAATTCTAAATGGGCAGAAATCCAAACACATTTCATTATATCCTCCTGCCCAGCCTTATATGAACAATTGTGACCAGGTATGGGTGGATTCTTTGGATGCTAACTCTTTGAATTCTTCTTTTCTGGCCACTATTGCAGTACACAATCATATGACGGAAGCTGTAGAGTCATATGCGCTGACTGATTCTAAGGACTCTGCAACTACGGAAATCAGCACTACTGCTACGGAATTCAGAATATCGGCATTAGACATTACCTCTGCTGAGTCTGGTAGGAAACTCTATGCTTATAATTCTGAACATTTAGTTCCTGATTTCTATTGTCCTTTAACTAAGGTTCTGTCTTTTGATAACATATCCATCCTGCACATGCTTCAGCCCCATGTTTTCCCATTGAATTCTTTTATCACTAGTACAGAGCTTGCTCTTGCGAATGATACTAAGCAGGTGCTTGTCAGTTAGGGTAGAGAGCTGACTATAGGAAGTGACTTGGAGGTCAATCAAGAAGCTAGGGTGCTTGAGGTTCTGAAGAAACATTCTCATGATTTTGCTTGGGATTACACTGATATGAAAGGAATTCATCCTAGCATCTGTACACATCATATTTACACCGATGACGTCAAACCTATAAGGCAGCCGCAATGAAGAATCAATCCAGCATTGAGAGACATAGTCAAAACTGAGATCGAAAAGCTCCTAAAGGTAGGTTTCATCTATCCTATATCTGATAGTCAGTGGGTTTCCCCATTAGTTATTGTTCCCAAGAAGAATGGTAAGTGGCGAATATGTGTTGATTACAGGGAACTTAACAAAGCCACCAAGAAAGATTATTTTCCCCTGCCTTTCATTGACCAAGTCCTGGACAATTTGGCTGGTAAGAAATATTTCTCTTTCTTGGATGGGTTTAGTGGGTATAATCAAATTAGTATTGCCCCTGCTGATCAGGATAAGACTACTTTTACGTGCCCTTGGGGTACATTCACTTACAGAGTCTTACCTTTTGGGCTTTGTAATGCCCCTGCCACATTTCAGCGGGTAGTCTTGGCCATTTTTGCAGATCTTGCTAACGACTGTGTTGAGGTTTACATGGATGATTTCACTATCCATGGATCCAATTTTGAAGAATCTTTGAATAATCTTGAGAAAGTACTCAGTCGATGTGAACAACACCAACTATCTCTGAGTCATGAAAAATGTCTAATGATGGTTGATCAAGGAATTGTCTTAGGTCACCATGTTTCAGCCCAAGGTATAAAGGTGGATCCCAAAAAGATATCAGTCATCATCCAATTACCTACACCAGCTAATCAGACTTACATCAAAAGTTTCCTTGGCCATGCAGGTTATTACCACCGATTCATAAAATATTTTAGCAAAATTTCTTCCCCAATGTTTTCATTACTAACCAAAGATTGTGTTTTTGAATGGTCTTCTCAGTGTCAATAGGCATTTTATTCTATCAAAGAAAAGCTGAAAATAGCCCCTGTCTTACGTGGCCCTGACTGGGGACAACCTTTCCATATCCACACTGATGCTTCTAATACAGCCATGGGCACTGTCCTTGGACAAAAAGACTCAGAAGATCATATGTATGCAATTTATTTTATCAGCAAAAATCTGACTCCTACGGAAAAGAATTACACTACTACGGAAAAAGAGTTTTTGGCTATTGTAAATGATTTGAATAAATTTCATCATTACATCACTGGATATAAAAATAAATTTACACTAACCACTCTTCCAATCAATATTTTATGAACAAACCAGTGGTTGGCGGAAGGCTCATTCGCTGGTTACTCTTGTTTCAAGAATTCAATCTCACTATTATAGATAAGCCTGGGAAATCTAACGTTGTTGCTGACTTTCTTTCCAGAATAAATGTTTCAGGTGATGACGAAGCAGTCCAAGACCAATTTCCTGATGAACACTTGTTTTCTATCTCCACTAAGACTCCTTGGTTCACTGATCTCGCAATTATTTAACAACAGGGAAGTTTCCTGCCTATTTTACTCATAAGGAAAGAAGGCGATTGGTTAGAAATAGTGCAACATATAAATGGTGTAACGGATTCTTATTTAAATGTTGTCCTGACATGGTTCTTCGCAGGTGTGTTCGAGAGGATGAGGTACATGACATACTGCGAGCATGTCATGATGAGCCAGGAGGTGGACATTATTCAGTGAAATGAACAATTCACAAGATCCTTGGAGCAGGGTACTATTGGCCTTCCCTCCATAAGACTGTCAAAAAGTATGTGTGGCAGTGTGATGCATGCCAACGAATGGGAAAACCTACACTTTCTACGGAAATGCCTCTGAACCCTCAGTTGGTTCTAGGACCATTTGAGAAATGGGGTATTGATTTTGTTGGACCATTTGATCCTCCATCTTTCGGGAAGGAGTATCTCTTGGTATGCACGGACTATGTCACCAAATGGGCTGAAGTTCAAGCATTGGCATCTGCCAATGAAGATGTTGTTGCTGATTTTCTCTACAACCAGATATTGCTGCGATTTGGAGCACCAAGGGCCATTGTATCTGATCAAGGTCCTCAATTTGTTTCAAATATGATTGAAGCTTTCTTAGGAATCTACAGAATCAGGCACCAGAAATCATCACCATATCACCCCCAATCCAATGGGCAAGTGGAGGTAACCAATCGAGAGCTCGAGAATATTCTAAGGTGGTCAATGCCGATAGAAAGAATTGGGTACCAAAGCTTCCTGAGGCCGTCTGGGCCTACAACACGACCTGGAAAACAACTACTGGTTTCTCTCCCTATGAGCTGGTCTTTGGGAAGAAGCCACTGTTACCTGTTGAGTTCGAGTTGCGCACCTGGCGAACAACGTTGGAAGTTGGGATCGATTTGGATGAAGCACAACATGAATGAGTGTTGCAGTTGAATGAATTAGATGAAATGTGGATGGAGGCACAGCAGCAGACCAAAATTCTACAGCATCAGTGAAAAACTTGGCATGATGCTCACATCAAAAAAAGGATATTTCATGAAGGACAATGGGTTTTACTCTTTGATTCCCACTATCAGCAGTTTAAAGGCAAGTTACATACACATTGGTTAGGTCCCTATCAGGTAAATCAAGTGTTTGATAATGGCTCTGTTCGATTGATACCGATTGATGGAGACAAACAGACTCTTCTGGTGAATGGGCATAGGCTCCGAGTTTATCACCAACCACTGGATAAGAAGACTTTCACCGATGACATTCTGTTACGAACAGACATGCATGCTGAGGAGGCTCTTTGCCTCTCACGCATGGAGTAATCAATCTTTGCAAATTCAATAAAGGAAGATGATCCTTCATTCGATCTTCTTCCCTTAGTTAGCAGTTTTTATTGTAATTTCCAATAAATGCAGGAATTTTCATTATTTCTACTGCCGCTAATCATGTTTCATCCCAAATTGCAGGGCGTAGGAATCTACGGATATCGGCTGACTAAATGTGGCATGGGTAAGTGCATTTTAACTTGCTAATGATATTTCTATGCGAAACATTTCCCCATGTATTCATTTGTCATTATGATGCCATCATGAAATGATTGCTATGGTCATTCTGGATCTCTTCCAAATCCAGCTCTATGAATGACGGCATAAAAGGAGTAATGGCTCATAAATCACCACATGCTTTGATGTGTCACACTCTCCAACATTAGGACAGGTGGCACTTTGCTCCTCAACCATGGGATATGTGCCACCGCAAAAATCTTAATCTCACACGGGTGGCCGGTCTCATCACTATTTTTTCACCGTCACCTTCGCTTGATGTTGCGCTACCCAAGGAATATGGTGTCATTTGAAATTTAATGCTTCTGCAACCACTTCTTCCCATTGTGGTATGCACATCAATCATGACTGGTTTTATCAGACACTAGACGGGAAGTGGAAGAGACTCTGCTCTGGTTTTTCTGCTACTACCATGTATTTCTCACTTTTTGGCTCAGCATGGGACCACAAAAGACATCAGAACCTGCTTCACCTGACGCCTTGCTTCGGAATGCCGCCCTTTCACAGGTATTTCATGATTTTGGATGGTTAGATTTCATTCGGAAATTTGAAGGTTTTGATGAGGGCATTGTGGAAGAGTTCTTGAACAATTTTGAGTCCACATGCTCGCAAGTTGGTGGACGAAGAGTTGAAATTACCAGTCAGGTCATTTCTGACCTGTCTGGCCTGCCAAACTTTGGTTTAAAGGTTATGACGAATGCCCCTTTGCAAATTCTGATTGCTCAGTTCCACGACAAAGGAGAGGCACTCCCGGAGGTCATCCTGACTCCATTGGGTGTCCAGAAGGGTGTTAAGTGGACAAGTTTTCCTGGAATCTGGGGTGAGATTGCTAAATGGGTCAACAGGTATTTTATATGCGATGGCCAGGCCTCTATTCTGGGTGGTGATGCACTCAAAATTCTCATTCACCTTAAAAAGGGACATGTCAACCAGGCCCTTCGGTAAATTTTCCAGAGTACCTCACAGACTCCATCATTAAGGTATGCCAGAAACACCGGTCCAGTGGAGGCAAGTCTATGATTAAGCACCCAGGGTTGATTCATCTGTTGTGTTCACACCAAGTTTTCTTTCACCCAAAGCGGAGGCTCGAGGGACGTGTTGGTGGTGAAGGGTCCAGGCCAAAGCAATTAAAATCTGGTCTCTCTTCTGCACCTCGGTCTACCCTTGCATCGGGTCCTTGCCCTTCACATAGTCAAGCAGAGGCAGTTGATGTTCCTGAGCATGCCGACACAGTTGGTACTCCTGAGGGACCATCCCCATCCATTTCTGATTCAAAAGGCAAGTGTCCCATGGCCCCATCTTCCTCCATGCAACTACGGTCCCGGTGGCTTAGCTCATTTTTGCAGACAGGTGGTTTCCAATCGGAGTCCTTGCCTGATGATACCACCCACATTCGGGAGGAACTGCATACGGAGGATGACCCGGCCGCTCCATCATCTGTTGTTCCGTCATCTACGGAAATTCACACTGTAACTCTGGAAATTCTTGACACCCAAGTGGCACCTTCTCACAACTATCTGGAGGAGATCGCACTGCTAAAATCTCAGTTACAAGGTATGGAAGAATCCACCCTTTTATTACAAGCTGAATTTACACAAAAGACAGTAGAAAAAGTTTGGAGATTGCTGCCCTGCAGCTTGAAGTGAGTTGTCTAAAGCGACAACGTGATAAGAGTCTTACCCTCTTGAATAATTTCCAACAGTTGTCCCTTCAGGAAAGGGAATTGCGGAAAGAAAATCAAAAATTAAAAAAAGAAAAAGAATCTCTGGAAGAGGAAAAACAAAAAGTAACATCTATCTTAGACTCTGTCTATCCTTTAGCCATCAAACTACTGTCCTGTAGGAAACCCTCCTCAGTCTACAACATGTATGTCCAAGAACAATTTTATTCTTGGCAGTTATTTCAATTGTGTTCTCAAGCCCCTCACGAAATTCCCGATGGCCCTAGTTTTTTATCAGTTTACAAGTGCAGTACTCCAGAAATTCAAAATTTGCTCTGTGAATTTTATCTACATAACATGATAGTGACCAATGTCCCTGATTTCTTGATCAACCTATTTGTGGGTGATTTTCAAATTAAAGCCTTTCAGTCTGTATTGTGGAATCAGATAATTTGGAGGCAGCAAACAGACAGTTTCAATAACACTGCTCAGTCCATCAGATTTTACATTCACCCAACTCATCATACAGATGTCACCCTGTGGAAAAACTTTAGATCATTGTACTATCAGGCAGGGGTTGGGGTGAATACTTCTCAGATTTTGCTTCAGTGTATTATTGATTTTGAAAATTATAGTCAGGAGAATTTTGGGGCTGCTTGGCAAGCTTGTGATAGGAGATGGGATACTTTAAGCCTGCCTTTGAAATGTAGGGAGGTCCTCTCTCCCCAGAATTTGAGCTGGAGCATGCGCAGGGGTGATGCCCTCATCACCATTATCAAACAAACTATAGAGAAAACCAGCCAGCAATACACTGATGAATGGGCAGGCCTCCAAGTATGGCCACCACTCCTCTTGAGCCCTCTCACGACTTGGCAAAACAATGCAGCACAGTCCCATGATAGTTTCACTACCTGGGTGGAAATTACCTCCAATACTCAGGGCTGCAAGAATACCACAAAGCAATACGCTGATCAATTCGAGGAGTATGACATGGCTGACCAACTTGGAAGGAGAGCAGGGCAGATGAGTTGCATTGGGACATGCAACAGGTAAAGTCAGGGGGAAAATGATGAGTGCATTGTTTGGCTCATTTATATCATTTCTTCAGACCGGAAATACTCTTTGTGATATGAATTATTAGTATATGGGGATGTTTTGTGTAGTCATGTCTTAGTAGGTTGATGCATTTTCCTTGCTATTATTTATGAAAACCATTTATCCCATGAACCTCCTACCAACTACCTTTATGAGATCAAATGTGATGATGTGTGCAGGGAATGATGGAAGTTACTGGTGGATAAGAAGCCCGAGTTCGAAGCATGCGGCTGAAGACTGTTTCCATCGAATTGACCTATTAGCTTGGGCTTGACTCTAACGGCCCGTAGGAATCTATGAGTTTTAATTGATATTTGATGGACAATGTTTTATGCTGCCTGATATGGCAGATCTTGTAACCAACATTATCTATATGAAGACTTTGTCTTCAGAACTTGAGTACCACTTTTTTGATTATTGAAGAAGATTATCTGCATACTATTCTGGATTTGTTTTTGATATGTTATGAACTCATTTCAAAGTTAATGAAAGCTACATGGCATTTTGAGAATCAGAAGTTGTTGATCACTCTATCCCGAGGAAGAGCAAGGGCCCACTCAACCGAGGAGATACGAGGTTACTTTGAGTTTTACATGCATACAGTCCTTCGATTAGTTTTACTGCAATTATCATTTGATGAGTTTTACATGCATGCTTTGATTAACTATCTCTGCTTTTTCCATTACCGTTTTCTCTTAGAATATATGCTTTTGTTATGCAAATCTAGTTCATGAATAGTCTTGCTTTCTGCTAAAAATTTCATTTATTTAGTTGTGATTTAATTTGTTAAGAATAAGTGTGTGCGTATTTTATTTACAGTAGAAGATTAGTTATTAAAATTCCTTACATTGCACATAGTTGAATTCCATAGACTTGTATTTAATTTCCATAGATTTTAACTGCACTTCCATAGAATAGTCACTAAAACTAAGCAACCCCCCAACAAACTCAACGTATAACTGGTTCTCCTAGACTCCATTGCATATTGCCTAGGACACAGCCCTGGTTTAGAATGACACTGACAAAGATTATGTCAGTTAAATGATTGGAAGAATACACATTGGCTATTTTTGGATGATTAGCTACAAAGCACTTTGCATGGATGTAGGCTAAAGATAGAATTGGAACTGATAGTTGACTAAGAGAGATCTATTGTTAGCACTCTTGCATGTAAGCCTATTTTTGTAATGGTGCATGGCTAATAATAGCATGCGACCTATTTTGGGATTAGATAAGTGGTGAAGGGAAAGTCCCCACCCTTATAAATATGTATTAGTAATTATGTAGTAAGAGAGAGATAGATAGAGATGAGCATAGATATATGTGTGAGAACTAGGGTATAGTGAGATTATGCTACTAGATCTGTTACGTGCATGAGCATATACTACTGTTATTGTAATGAAGCTTCTGTGTATTTACTGTAATTAATATAATGGAGATTATGGACTGAAACAAGGTGTTATCATGGTTATAATTCAGTATTGCATGCTTGATTCCATTATGGTTATCCTTTAATTCTGTTATTTTCTATATCTAGATCTGAATATGCACTGTAGAAAGATATATTAGCTATAGATCTGAATGATTAAAGTCTTCATCATGCTAAAATCCTACAACAACAACCCTAAAGAGGGGCCTAGTACCTTTGCACACTTTGGGTGAGCACTCAGTCTAGGCTGAGTGATGTGCCAGTGCACCTGGGCTTGTATTGCTGAATTCTAGGCTACATCATTGGTTCCATTGCTGGGACCTCTTTTTCAGTTGTTTTCAGGATGGTTCATGATGAAGACATACCAGTTGACCTTAGCAAGTATTAAGGAGTGGATACATGATCTGGAAGAAGAATACACATGATGGTTCAACATTGGATCTGAGTTTAACACACATGTGTGGGTGGAACAGAATTTGTATGACAATTTATATGAGAGCATCTTCACTATCTTTCCAGTATAATTGTGTGAGTGGCTGATTGCTTATGCATCTAAGTGGAATTGGAGGTATCACACACTTTTTTGGATGTAGGAAGAATTTCAGGCCCTTTATGATGCTGATCTGATTTGGACTCGAGCTGTGGATACGTGGTTCCATGGTGTTTTAAACAGTTATATCTTGGAGTACTCAATTTCCACTTATTCGTGTCCAGAGGTAGCTGAATTCTAGTTTTTACGATATCCAAGGGGAACTTACCTACAAGGCATTCCACTGGCGATCAAGATCCTGATGGTAACTTTGAATTTGGAGAGTAAACTGATGGCTAACTAAACCCCACCACGCGCAGGGGTAGGAGTAGGTTTGGTGAAAGATGGAAGACCTAGTGGTAGAAAGGAAGAGAGAGGAAAGGTGGCTTAAGTATAATGAGGCATGTGAGAGGGAGGTAGAGAAGCAAGTGGGAGGTTGCAGAGAAAATGGCATTGTGGAGAAAGATAGTTCAGGAAGGAGTTGAAGTTCACACAGAAGACATGGAACCCAAGCCTCAGGAACTCCCCCATTTGGGAAAACATGATAGGGAACCCTCCTCAGCCTCACGTAGAAGTGCACCAGTAGAGACAACCTGGGCCATGGGCACACATCTGAATCCACCTGGAAACCTTTCCCTTGCACTTGGTTTTCTAGCATCTAGTACAAAAAAGTAGTCAACAAGCTAATTCAAGTAGTGGGAGAGTAGGAGTGAGTCTTATGAAAGGCACAATGATGGCAGTGCAAATGGATTTGTTGTTATATGGGAGTACTATTTTGGGTGTATCATCTACACAGAATACAGGCACACAATTTTTGGACTAACTTCTGGAGTGGTAACGCTTCACAGACTGTCAGGGTACAGTTCAGTTCTACTATTGGGACACAGGGAAGTACATCTTCTGGTCTGACCCCAGCTACAGGTTTGGGATCAGGAGGCATAGGTAGCTCTAGTTCTGGTGGATCTGGTGGTTCTGGAGGTAGGGGAAACACAAGAGGTTCTGGATCAGGTGGGCAAGGTCCACACCAACCCCAGAATATTTACATGGAGATGTCTCTTCATCTTCTAGAGTATAGGGGCATAGAAGATGTTGTTGAACATGTGCATATGTGTGAAATATTGTGGTGCGCAAAAGGAATCATGGCTTCTGAGCGTAGGGAAAGCCAATTTGCTACTACATTACAAGGGCACACACACAGCTGGTACAAAAAGTTTGACCCTGATCAGACTTGTGTAGACTATACAACTTTAAAAGATGCATTCCTTAAAGAGTTTCACATCCCTGAGTTTGAGCAGAAGAGTATAAGTGCACTCAAGGATATTAAGCAAGGCACTACTGAGAATGTTAGAGAGTATGATGCCCATTTTAAAATGTTGTTATCTAAGCTTTCTTATGATATACATGCAAGCCAACATGCACAGTGGTTCGTTGGGGGCCTAATTACCCCTTTTAGAAGGGCATTATCACATAAGACATACACTGATCCACACAAAGCACTTGAAGTAGCCTTACGCGCTGAGGTAGTTGGAAGTATAGATACTGGGGTGAGCCCATTTTTAGAAGCACAGATCACAGCTATGGAAAAATAGTTGGAGAAACTATCAGCAAATTCAGCACATGAGACGCACATAGGGATTTGGTGTACAGATTGTGAAGTAGAAGGTCACACAAAGGATAGTTGTCCTCACAGATCAGTACACTCATTGTTGTTGGATTGTGAGATATGCCATTTAAACCATGATGCTAGCCACTGCCCATTATTACAACACACGATAAGGAAGAACATTTCAAGCTACTGTAAAATCTGTAGGTCCACGACTCATGACATGGAAGACTGTCGGTTGATTGGTCAGATCCATGATGCTATAGATATTGGTGTATGATAGACAGGAGTTTTAGATAACTCTAAGGGAAAGAATGAGCATCAGGACCGGGATCACAATCAGGTGCACGCTATGATCAGAATGAAGGGAATTTTGAAGGTGGTCATGGCAGAGGTCGAGGATACCATGGTGGATTTGGAGGATGAGGCCATGGTAGTGGAAGAAGTGAGTTCCCTCATGGAACATGTTATACATGTGGATCTCCTGACCACTACAGGTGTGAATGTCCTCAGAATATTACATGTTCTTTTTGTGGAAAGAACCATAGCTATGAGGAGTGCCCAGACTTGTATGAGCATCTTAGTAAGTAACATAAACAAGAAAACAAAGGTGCATGGGATGGTTAGGATACAACACGTTGTGAAAATCAATGGATGCCTAAGTTGGAAGTAGAGTCCAAGGAGTTGCAAGTGAAGATCATGACCCACGCTGAGGTGGCATGCACCAGAGAAGCATTGCAGCAGAAGCCTACCATCACTAAGGAGGAGGTTCTACATGCACGGTACCCAGATCCTACCCATCAAAAGGAGGTTTATCAGGAAACCATGGAAGTTCTTAGGAATCTTCAGGGTGAGATACAATACTTAAAAGAGAAATCATGGAAGATGGAGCAAAAGAAAGTATCAGAGATGGTCCAAACTGATATAGATGACTTAAGGGAAGTGTGTAAAATGTTGCGCCAGGAAAATATCATTCCATTGTTAGGGGATTGGTTAAAGGGAAACACTCCACACGTAAGTATTGAGACTGGATGACAGATCCTGCATGCAAATCTTCCCCCTCATAGCCTAGATTATGACAAGGAAATCACTCTGAATGTTGTTGTGGATGGGTGGCTATTGAGTAATATACTTATTGATATAGGCATGGAAGTCAATGTTCTTACCTTAGATGCATGGGTACAAATGGGAAGACCCCCATTGCAGCCATCCTCTAATGTATTGTTCATGGCTAATCAAACTAAGGCCACTCCCATCAGAGTTTTGAAAGATGCATCCATTACCATACAAGGAGCCAAGTTCACTGGAGACTTTGAGGTTTTAGCACTGGCAGAGTCAGATAGCTTCCCAACTCTATTGGGGCATCCTTGGTGCTATGCAAATAATGTTGATCTTTGGTTCAACAAGGGCTATATCAGTTTTGAAAACAAGGAGGAAAGAGTTATTATCCCTTTAACAGATGGAAAATCTGTGCCCTATGTTGAGCCCTTAAGTGAAGAAGATCTGAATAGGATTTATGTATGCCATCCGAGATCCAGAGATACTTGAGCCAACTAAAGAAGGAATAATTCAGTGGGAGGATGCACAGTCTATTAGTGATACTACAAGTGTTGCTTATTATAATTGGGCTCATAGCACTTATGAGTTGGTAGGGCACAAAGTAAAGAGCATATTTCCTAGAGGAAGAAAACCACGTTATGTCAGGAGAATAGGTAACAACTCGGTACCTTGTTACACCAGAGAAGGAGATCCTATGGTATTCCTGTGCACCATGGAAGAACAGTGGATAGACCCATTGGAAAGAAGAAATATGCTAGCATATACACTACATGGGACAACAACACACTGGTGGATGGCCCACAAGGATAATCTTGTAGGATGGAATGAAATTAGGATTTCTCTTGCTACTAGGTTCTTTAGGAGCAATGCACCTACTCAAATCTGTACTTATTATGGTAATCAACCTATTCAGCACCACATTCAGAAGTGTGAGAGACTCTAGACAGAAGGGTAGGAAGCTTTACCACCTTCGCTATGGGTGCACAAGTTTTATTCCACTTTACAAGGATGCATGTGTGCTTGGTATGTATATGCAGAACTCCATAGAGAGACTGGAAATTGGTAGGATTTAATTACAGGAATGACCCAGATGTTTGAATTCTTCTCTACAAAGCCTCCAGTGGAAGAAGCATTGAAATTCATAAAGCACTTAACTATGGGAGATAGTGCCAAGGCTGAAGAACTCCTTTAGGATTTATTGGATGAAGGGGACTCAGGAGCACATCTTGTTGAAGAAACAGAGGCCGATGCAACATTACTTCAACGCACTTGCCTTGAGAAAGAAAAAGGAAAAATGGTCTACTTAGTGGATGATGAAGAAGTAGAAAATTTGGATGTAAATCATTCAACAGGTAGGCGTGAGGTATTGGACAGTGCAGATAAGACCACGTGCCTATCATGAACCTATGAAGACAAAGAAGGTGAATATTGGATCAGAGGCTGAGCCTAAGGAAGCCATAATTGGGGACTATTGGTAAGACTCTAAAGTGGAAAAATCATAGAGTTACTAAGGGATTACCAGGACTTATTCCCTATGGGGTACCATGAACTTAAAGGCATGCATGAATCATTAGGGGAGATGAAGATAAAACTTAAAGAGGGTGCACACCCAGTTAGAAAGAGACCCTACAGGATGAACCCCAACTTGTGTGAAAAGGTCAAAGAAGAGATTGAAAAAATGTTGAAGTCTGGAATTATCAAGCCCCTTGATGAGTCAGAATGGGTTAGTCCAATGGTGATCAGTATCAAGAAGGATGGATGGATTAGGATTTGTGTGGACTACAGGGAGCTGAATGTTGCATGTGTGACTGATCCCTTTCCTACACCATTCACTGAGGAAATACTAGAAGGCATTGCAGGGTGTGAAATCTATTCATTTACAGATGGGTTCTCTGGGTATCATCAGGTTTGGATTTCCCAGGAGGATCAGGAAAAGACTACATTTACTACTGAATGGGGTAGCTTCACCTATACTGTAATGCCTTTTGGTCTGAAAAATGTGCCTGCTGTATTTTCACGCATAGTTGTTCAAGCATTCAAGGAATTTATTCACAACTTCTTACAGGTCTATTTAGATGATTGGATGGTGTATGGATTAGTTAAGGATCATTGTGACAATCTGCACTTAATGTTTGAAATATGTAGACAGTTGAGTATCTCATTGAACATCAAGAAGTGCATATTTGCTACACCATTTGGGATATTGTTAGGACACATAATCTGTAAGGAAGGTTTGTTGGTTGATCCAGCCAAGGTTGCAGTCATTATAGGCCTAAGGGAGCCTACCAGTCAGAGTGAGGTGCATGGATTTTTGGGTCATACAGGATATTACAGGAAATTTATCAAAGGATATGCCAAAATTTCTGCACCATTGGAAGAGTTACTGAAAGGGAAAGGTACATTCTACTGGGGAGAACCGCAGCAGTGCACATTCGAGACATTAAAGGAAAAACTTACTACCGCACCTATTCTACATTTTCCTTCATGGGACCAACCATTTCATGTACATGTTGATGCCTCTAGCATGACCATTGGCACAGTGTTGGCTCAACCTGGAGAAGGTATTATAGATCATCCTATCTATTTTTGCTAGTAGAAAGATGACTCCTGCAGAACAAAATTACACAACTACAGAGTGCAAAGCTTTGTCAATGATCTATGCACTACATAAATTCTGCCAGTACCTGCTTACTACACCATTCTTCTTTTATACAGATCACATGGCATTGAAGTATTTGGTAAACAAGCCTATTCTACAAGGGCACATATGTCGATGGGTGCTCTTATTTCAAGAATTTGATTTCACAGTTGTGGTAAAACCAGGGAAAAGTAATTCTAGACCAGACCATCTATCAAGAATACAGTCAGGAGAAGAAGCACAGGAAATTGAAGATACCATGCCAGATGCACAGTTATACAGGTTACAATGAGTGCCATTAGAACTAGAGGACATTGTTGTCTTTCTACGAATAGGGATGGCACCAGAAGGAATGAAATCCTTGGAGAAGAAACAACTTGCTATATGTGCAACCCCCTATATGTTAATCAGTGGTGACCTGTACAAATTAGGTCGAGATGAAGTATTATGCCATTGTGTATTGGAACATGAGCACACATATATTATGGAAGAAGCTCATGGTGGTATTGCAGGTGGCCACTATGTGCAAGATTCTACTCACTGGATTATGGTGGGAGACCCTGTATAAAGATTGTAAGGAATTTTGTAAGGCTTGTGATCATTGTCAACATCTTGGGAAACTAGGTCAATGAGATGAAATGCCTCTAAGACCCATTACTAGTGCAGAACCATTTGAGAAATGGGCTATAGATTTTGTGGGTCCTATTTCACTAGCTGCGCACAGAACTGGATCGTGTTACATCATAACTTACACAGATTATCTGACAAGGTGGGTAGAAGCAACACCTACAAAGGATTGTACAATGGCCACAACAGCCAGGTTTCTTTGGGAAAATATTATTACAAGGTATGGATGTCCTTTAAGTTTGACCAGTGATAGGGGCACACATTTTCTTAATGAGACAATCAAAATTCTATTGGATGAATTCATGATTGCACACCATAAAACTACACCTTATCATCCTCAGGAAAATGGGACCGCTGAGGCTTTCAACAAAATTTTGAGCCAGACATTGACAAAAATATGTGATGTTGGAAGAAAGGATTGGGATGATAAAGTATCTGTAGTACTTTGGGCATATCAGACAACATATAAAAGGTTGAACAAAGCCACACCATTTCAGTTAGTGTTTGGCAAAGAAGCAGTTCTTCCTATGGAATTTATGTTACCTTCTTTGCGTATTGCGCACACTAGAGGTCTTGCTGATGAGTGAGCATTAGAAAAATGCATTGAAAATTTAATCTAATTGGATGAACGATGAGCCATAACACGTTGGAGTCAAAAACAAGAGAAGGCCAGGCAGAAAGCATGGCATGACAGGCACATCAGGGATAAAAAGTTGAGATAGGACAGATGGTGCTCCTTTATGATTCTAAGTTTTTGTGCCATCTAGGAAAACTCAAGGTACATTGGTTGGGGCCATATGTTATCACTCACATACTCAAATCAGGCACTTGTCAGTTAGAGGCACTTGATGGAATACAGTTACCCGGTTACTTCAATGGGAGTAGGCTGAAGCCCTACTATAAATAAGTCTTCTTGGTGTTTGTAATAAGGTAGTGTTGCCATTTAGATTAGGTTTTCAATTCTACATTCCCTTAATGTGTTTCCTTCTTTGTTGCTATGCTTTGTCAATTTAGTTGGTGTGTTTGTGTAATAAGCGTGTTTACGCGCCAGAAGCTAATTACTATTTGAAGAATTTTTATGCGTAGAGGACTGCACATACCCTTAGTGTGGGGTAGGTTGTTGATATCCAGGTACAAGACTGATGGAAATAAGTCCACATGAAAGGAACTATCTACGGGTGCTATTCAAGGTTGGAAAATTGAAAAAATCTAAAAAAAGAGATTTCTTCTAGACACAAGGACCATAGATAGAGAGGAATGAAGAAACAAGTATAACGCAAGGTAAGCAGGGGCCATGAAGACTACCAGTGGAAGGTGCACAGTGATGAGGTACTCAGGTGCATGGAAGCGTGTTGAAGAGAAGTCCATAGCCAAAAGGTAGGAGGGCATGCTAGAAGGTTATAGCTTGGGCGTGAAGATGTACCACGTGGAAATAATGAAAATGGTCAATTAATGAGAGGATTGTTGGTAGGTGGAGGAGTAATAAATGCACTAACTTTTTGAAATTCTATATAAGGATGGGATGCGAGTTCATTTTTACCATTGCAATTGAGAGAATTTGAAAAGGGTTAAGTGTGAATGAGCTGAAGCAATCATGTTGAGGTGCGAAGAGTGTGAAACCAGACATGGGAGAAGGGTTGTGCACTGGAGAAGCTTGCGTTCCCATAGGAGAAGGGTTTGAGTGAAGAAGACATGTTACAAATGAGCTAGGGCATGTGATTTCCACTAGGGCATGGAGATTTAAGCTAGGGTTTTGACTTTCTCAACTATAGAGGGAAGAAAAGAGAGATTATTATCAAATGGCACCAAAGAAAGCACCTGTAGTAGGAGATAAAGGGAAAAAGTAGGTTGAAGTGGAAGAAGAAATTACTCCTGAGAGTAATTTTTTAGAAATGTAGTATCCAGAGGGCATGATTGTGGGACAAGAATGGGATTCCCATATCCACCAATGTAAAATTAATGACTACAACCATCAACATCAGATAATAAGAAGGAGCTTGATGCATTGTTAAGCACAGAAAACAAAAGCACAGTGACAGAGGATATGCCAGTATATGATGACGTTGGTGAGAAATTGTTGAAGCAGAATGGAGTCTACCAGTTGTATGAGCTACCATACTTTGGAAAGTATGAACCATTGTATCAGTGGCTGATGAGCAGAGTCCATGAGGACTTCTACTTTTCTGGATGGAGGGTAAGTATCACAGGTAATTTGATTTCAATGGTGACAGGACTAAGGGCCTTAGGGTTGGATCTGGATAATGATTTAACTAGATAAGGCCACAATCCTAGAGATGAGGAAGGAGATGGGGTATACCAAGGGTCCACATGAAATGGACATTGACAAGTTAAAGAAGTACCCAGTAGTGAAGGAAGCTACACATCTTGTGACAAAGTTGAATGACCAAGGAAGGTGGTCGCAGGTAAACACAATGTGGTTGCACGTCGCCAAGAAGATGTCTCAAGGAGTGGTCTACAACATTGCAGATCACATAGAAAAGAAAGATAAAATCATTGAAGAAGCACAGATATGTGACAAAATAAGTTTTGGTGTTGTGTTATTATCCTTAGTATTCATGGAGATTGGGGTACCTGATGGGCCAAAGGAGAAGATTTGGGAGTACCCCATGGAACACAAGTCACCTGTAGAAATGTTTGGCAAGTACTTGTGTGATGGATCAATGAGTGGACCATTCAAGTAGAGGGCGGAGATGTGGTATGATAGACTCCGCACGGTGTTTGAGGAAGAGTGGCACATACCCAAGGATTTACCTTCAGTGGTGGGTAAGGCAGTTCATTTTTCCATATACCAACATTTTTACATCACGTGATTTGCAATGAAGGACAAGGCTTGGAGCCCATGGTGAAAACTACCGTATGCCTTCACAAGGAAGGTATTTCCAGGCATCAGTTCATTGGTTCTCAGATGCACGTGCACACTAAACCTTCAATGCAGACAAGGTAGATTGCAACTACACACTCTGAGGAAGAAGTATGTATATCCAGGGTATAATGCATACATTGAAAGACTTATTTTAGATATTATAAACATGAAACCTGTGAGCTTGGTAGTTGGGGACACCAGAGCAATGCACTTGTGTACCTGTAACTCAAACCCAAGATGGATAATTCTAAGTATGTGGAGAATGAGTTCGCACTCCCTAAGGCTGCCAAAGGGTAAGCATATAATGGAAAATGTTCCAACACCCAAGCCCACATAAAATCCTCAAATTACAGGTTGATGATGAAGAGGAGAAGCATGAGGATAGTGGTGGTTTGGAACATAAAGAATGAAGGCAGTCCTCTAAATAAGGATATGAAGTGAGCACAACTACTCCACCTCAGGTACAAGAAGAAGATGATGAGGACTTGGATGCAGTCCAAGGAGAGCGTCGATTCAACAGAGTGTTTCAGGAGAACAAGGACCCAAGGTGCTACTCCGTAAATAGTGTACAAATCACCTTGACTCTCTCCATAGAAGGAGACAACTGAGAAAAGGAGAAGGAATTTAAACCTTGAATGAGGAAGTGGAAGAGTCAGAGGAAAGCGTGCCCAATTCTCCTACACCTCTAGAGGATGTAGAAGAACCACGAGAGGAAGATGAAGAAATGAAGGATGGAGAAGAATGGAAGAAAAAGGGACAGATGAGACAACAACTAAGACTTCTCAGTTTGAAATTCGTAAGCACAAGTCTCCAAATCTTGAAGCCCAAGTTCCTAAGTAGCCCAAGATCAAGAAGAACAAGTGGGGAGTATAGATCCACTAGATCATGGGCTACCATGCTGAGGACATACCTGTAAAATGTTTGTGCCTCACCCATTTCTAGAGCACACTGACACAAAAAGAGTTATATGGATGGGAGCTGTATGGATGAAGATATGACAACAATGCGCACAAGGAAGTAATATGTCATGGTCCATGCACACTGTCACATGGATGAACTAGATTTTGATGTATGTGAGGATTCATGTGTATCAAGGAGGTTGAAAAAGTACACCACAGGCCAGACACATAACAGTAAAGCCTACTGTTATATTAGATGAACAAGTAAGCAATGCATTGGTGAAAGTATCGATAGAGGTCATTTGCACAAGCGGAATATGGATAAAGCTTTTTTTCACAATTAGGGCACTAAGGAGAGAGACTCAAATACTAAGGATATAGCAACATAGTGTGCACCTAAAGCAGGAAAGAGACTTAGCCATTAGAAGAAGAATTTGATGTTTATCAGCATGGGCCAGAAAATATTGGGTGACAATGTCATGAAGGCTAGGGCCACACTTTAGAACCAAAGGTACCAAATAGTTTCCTTCGGCAATGCATTATGTAGTACATTGGTGGAATTAGTGCTTGAAGGATGAACCTCTGCATATGCCATGAGCCAAAGGATCCATAGCAAAAGAATGTAGAGCAAGAAAAGGCTTCAGTGATGAGGAATATTGTCATCATATGAAGGACTACTTGTAAGCACTTGCAGGAAGAACTAAAGAAGGTAGACCAAGCACTTGAATATTTGTACAGCTCCAAAGGTTTATAAGATACCATGACCATAGAGGAAGACAATGAGGTCCTGAAACTGACTGAAGGATGACACATTGGGCCACGCAGAATGGTTAGCACTCTGTAAATACAGAAGAACAAGGCCCTTTTGACAATATTCAGCAAGAACCACATAAGGATATAGCTAGGGTGAGTTGTCTTGGGAGCCTTATCAGGTCATAAATCATGGAAACATGCATAGAAGGGAAGGTTGATTGCAATGTCCAGCATTGTGATCTGGTCTTATAGAATGATGAAGGAGAGATTTTCATAATGATGAATTGGAGTCCAATTGTTGTGGAAATTCCATCCAAAATTCACCCCTCAAGGTAATTTTGATCAACATGCAAAATTCTCAAGAATATCAGAATTGATTGATTCAGGGGAAAAAAGTCATGTTTCTAGGGTCCCCTCATTTTTCTAACTCCCCTGTCCAAGAAGGAGGAGAGTCATAGTTCTTTGAAATGCGGCAAGAAAAATTGCAGAAGGCAAATAGGCTCGATCCAAGGAAAAATCACGAAAATGGCTAAGTCCTAGACTCGCAAGGTAGTCCGGGACAGTGTGGGACAAAAAGGCGCGGATCGGCCGAAATGAGCACAAATAGGCCCCGGAAGCAATGAGGGACATCTGGGACAAAAGTACGCGGCGGGCGCGAAAAGCCGATCTGAAGCCCAAAAAATTAAAGAAAACTACTGAGAGGGACAGTCTGGGACGTTTGGGTCAAAAATACCCGAACCGGCCGGTTCGGCCGAAATCAGTCAAGGCAGTCCAAAAAGGGAACAAATGGGCCAAGTGGAACAAAAATACCCGAACCGGCCGGTTCGGCCGAAAATCAGCATAAAGAGCACTGTAACCAACGCAAATGGGACAAAGGGACATGGGACGCGGCCCGAAGGAGCCGAAAGCCAATCAAGAGCCACGTGTCTAACAAAGAGGGACAAGGAAGCCAATTTCGGGCGCGAACCGGAGGTTTTTGTCCCGAAATGGTTTGGGACATCCAGGAGCACTAAAAGACGGGACAAATGGGTGCGAAAGAGCCGAAAGACCCGAGGACCAATCAAATCATGACACGTGTCACAGGAGGAAAAGTCAACGTTTGGTCCGGAAACTTCAAACGGCCATAACTTTTGACTCCGAGCTCCGATTTTCATAAAATTGGACTTTCTGGAACGAGCACGACGTCCTCTACGCCACAAAAACTGGATTTCTTATTTTTAATGAGGGTAGATATATTTAAATTAAGGAAATGTGTTCGGCTCCAGTCAGTAAATGCTCTTTCCCGTCAAATGACAGAAAACGCCTGCCAGGCCCAAAATAGCTGCCCGCACTCAGAAGGCCATAACTTTTGCATTTCTCAACAAAATCACACAAAATTGGTACCGTTGGAATCGTGGTTCCGAGCCTGGTATACAACAATCAAGAAATTCCAGATTTGATTAGAAATTGATTGAGTTTTTTAAGAAAACGTGGCCGGGTTTAGAACAGTGTTTTATTTGGTAGCTGGGAGTGCAATTAAGAGGCATGGTCATCATTCTTTCTCTGCTGCAGCACATGGGACAGTATGGGGAGCCTTTTGCAAGTAATGTATAACCATTCCACTCAATTTAATTCCTCTTACAGGTGGTTGAAGGACAGATTTCGGGATTTCCACTTTCCCTTCTCTTCTCCTTCTCATTTTTTCTATAAATTGGAGTGTTGGGCTCATTGTAAAGGAGGAGAGTTTTTGGGTAACAAAGCTCTGTCAAAATTGCTTTGTGAAGCCAGTGTGTTGCAGGCCCTTGTAGTGGACTCCTTGCATGGTGATCCAGGCCCTTATCTTGTAATAGATTGAACTGTGCATATCATGAAGCAATAAAATATCAGTTTGTGGATATATCTTCCCCTGCTGTGTTTTCTTGCATTCTTCTTGCCCCTTTGAATCCTTCTATGAAGTATATTGTGTCTATTTATTATGTTCTTGTTGGAATTCATTATCATTGTGTATGCTTGGAATATTATTGTGAATGCATTTTGCTAGATTATGGAGAACTGTCATCACCTCTTCTAGTGTGCACTTTGCCTCTGTATTTCACACATTTGGAGACTACTCTCCCACCCTCCTTTTCTGGTGTATCACCGCTTTAGTGTAGGCTTTCATTTTATGCATTCTCTCTCTCTGGTCCCTTGGAATTTTAGGTTAGAATAGTTAGTTTCTCCTGCATTAGAGTAGATTGTGGCAGGTAGTTTAGGAGCAAGAACCAGCTTTCTCTGGAGGTCTATCTCAAGTAGCAAGTCCCACAACTTGGAGATAGTACCCATGTTATCCAATCACACTGGATGCTTAGAGTGATCAAACTAGAAATCTGATCAACATCCAGGGGTGCTGTGATTCGGTGATAACAGTTCTGGCATGCCCGGTGGGACCTTAGAGGTCTTCACTTTCATTGCAACAAGATTGATGTGCACTTGTTGTAAGTTCCAGCTTTGAAGGAGCTTTAAAATCACACATCTGGCGACTCCAAAAGAGGCATAATCCACTGGTTTCTAGCAGTCCAAGCCTGGTGAAATTTATGAGAAGAATACAGACCAGGTCAAGAACTAGGGAGGAAGGATTGTTTGTTTATCTGCATCTATCTCCAGGCAGAGAAAGAAGGGGAAGAAGAGCTCAAAGATCTCCATCTCCACCTAATCAGAACTTTGTCTACACCTCCACCTGGTAGACCTTTTCTTCAATCAACAAGGGTTCTCAGACCAATCAAAATGGCGCAACCACTAAATCCCTTTGTCAATTTCACTGGCAGCAGCCCACTTGCCCTCAATGCACAAAATCCAATTCCCATTGCAGCATTGAAGAACATTCCATTTTTCACTGGAGAAAATCATACAACTCCTAATGATCATGTCAAGACATTGCTAATGTCTGTGCAATCCATGAGATAAATGAAATGGACAAGTTGCTGTCAAACTGCTGGCATCATCGTTCAAAGGGAAAGCATTGCAATGGTTTAGAAGCCTTGAAGCTGGTTCTATCACAAATTGGAATCAGTTGTGCATAGTTCTCCATGAGCAGTTTGGAGAGAAGGGAGACAACTTGTCTCTTCTAAAGCAATTGACAACTATCAAGAGAGCTCCCAATGAGCAGCTGACTGACTTCAACTTCAGATTTCAAAGGTCTTGGGATAGGATTCCAGTGGCAGTCAGGCCAACAGCAGAAGGTGCTTTTCTATATTATCTTAAAGCTTTGAATTCTGATATTTCTATGTTAATTCAATCTATGGGAGGCACAACCTTACCTGCTTCTTATAGCATTGCCATTAGAGCCAAAAACTGTCTTATTCAAGCTGGTAAGCTAGCTCCTAGGCCTCCAATGCCATTATATCCAAGTTTGGAGAGCCCAAGTACTAGTCAAGCGTCTGTCTTAGCTCCTATTCCCACTCCTAGAAATCAAAGTTCAAATGAAGCTTCTACTTCATCTTCTTGTGCCTCAAACGAGCTTCAAGAGGTCATGAAGCAATTGCAAAATCTAGGTAATGAGCTGGTTACACTCAAGAGACAGCAAGCTCAAAGTTTTAGACCTTCCATATCAGCCTCAAGCTCAGCCTAATAGGCAGCCATATCAACCTCAAAGACCACCCAATCCAGCTGCAAATCAGAATCAAGCAAGGCCTCCTGCCAACAGACCATTTTAGCCCTATAATCCCAATGTTACATCTGCATCCAAAGCTTTGGTGCCAGTCCAAAATAACATGGCCCAAGAATATGATTGGTGTTTCCCATGCAGTCAGCCACATAACCAATCAATGTGCTTTAACGGTGCCTTAAATCAGGCATTAATGGTGCAAACCATTGGTGGGTCGCAAGAGTCCAGCCACGAAGGAGATCAGCAACAGGAAACACCTTCAGCAAGGAACATCTCCGAATGAAACTACTCTTGTCAATTGGCAGGCTGAAGATTTTTGTGGTATGAATCAAATACCCTCTCAAAGTGTTGCAGCCAACACAAGGTCAAAGAGGAGAAATTTGGGTGAAGAACAGCCATTGGCTTCGAGTAATCCACAACCTTCTACCACTCCACAAATGCTGGCAAACAAACTGTAGCTCCAAACATGCAAGGAGCATCCAAACCAGCTCCTAAACCAACTCAGATGCCAGCTGTTGCTGCCCATTTGCAAGGAATGAATGTGCAGGCCAAGGGACAGCAGAGGGATACTTCATCTCCATTCAACATCATTGATCAGATGAAGAAGAAAAATGTAAACATATCCATGTGGGAATCACTATCTATCCCAGGCCAAAGAGATCTACTACAAGCTACCATGAAAGACTGGTCAACTTCAAATCACCATGTCCAGATGCAAGAGAAGGTACTCACAAATGCTGCCCAGCCTGAAGGAAATCATGGAGGACAGCAAGGTAAAATGTTGAAGCCCCCTCCATTTTATGTTTCATTGATCATACGAGATAAGCTGGTGCATAATTGCATGATTGATTCTGGGGCCAGTAGTTCAGTAATGCCCAAACAGATAGCTGATCAGTTAGGGCTTCAATATGAAGTCATCTCCAAGGGTGTAGTGCAATTAGATGGGACAGCAGTGACAACGGTTGGAGTAATCAAAGGATTGAGCCTCACACTTGCATGCATGTCCCAATGTAATAGTGTTGCAAGATGTGTCAGTCATAGACCTGCCACCACTCTTTGCATTGTGCTTGTCAAGAGACTTCACTGCTAAGATTAGAGGCTATCTTTCGGTGGATTGGTCACACATGTTGTTCAGAACAAGAAATGGAACCAAAGCCACAATCAGGTCTGAACCTATTGCAAACTTTCACATTGAGCCTTACACTCCAAGCCAAATCAATGCCAATTGTTCAGCATTTGATCAAGAAGATTATCCAAGCACTGATGAAGCTGACACCAAGGTTGGAAGCATCCCAGATCTGACTCTTGATGAATGGGCAAGCAAGGTGCATGCTTTTGATCCTTATCAAGAAATAGAAGAATCTGAGCTGGGAGTCTATTGTTTACATGAAGAGAATCAACCTCTTCCTAGCATCACCAAGCCAGATCATAAAGACAAGAATGAAGTATGGCAATTGTTCTTTGATGGATCAAGGAGTAGACAAGGTGCAGGAGGAGGAGCTATGCTCATTTCACCGCAAGGTATAAGGTATTACTCAGCCTTCCGTTTCCAGTTTTCCTGTTCAAATAACACAGCTGAGTATGAAGCCTTAATTCATGGACTGCACTGGGCAAAGAAGAAATGCATCAAGAATTTACAAGTGTTTGGTGATAGTGAGCTGATCATAAACCAAGTCAAAGGAAAAAATGCTGCCAAGAATGATCTGTTGAAGAACTACAAAAATCAGGGTATGGGATCTTATTGAAGATTTTGAAGCTTTTAGCATCATTTCCATCCCAAGAAAAAAGAATGAAGCCGCTGACAGGCTGGCAGCAATTGGGGCTGCATTTGATGTTGTAGAAAGTATCAAAAGTGAGAAAACTCAGCCTCATATCAAAGTGGTTGTGAGACCAGCTGTTCCAGATAACAACACAAGTTGGCAAGTCTTTGAGAATGATCAGCAAATTGTTAATTTCCTGCAAGAAGAAGCTGAGTTCTCCATGAGAAATCAAGACAAGTTGGAGCAGCAGTATGGTGACCAAGTGGTGCAGCTGAGGACTAACAAACTGCCAAAAGGCCTCATAACGCTTTGGAGTCAATCTTCAACCCGAATGATCAGTTCCGGAAGGAGAAAGCGAACATTCAAGTAAAGGGTGAAGATTCAGAGCCTATCTTCAGTGGAAGAAGGCAAGACATTACAAATTGGCAAAGTAAGTACTCCACAAGAGAAATCTGATTTTGTTCAGCTTTGTCAAGAATTCCCAGATGTCTTTGCTTGGACTTACAAAGATTTAAGAGGTTTCAATCCCAAATTTGGCACAACATACTATTGAGTTGGATCCAGAATCCAAGCCTGTCAGGCAAAAGCAAAGGCCAGTGAATCCTCATATCGAGCCTCTCATGAGAAAAGAGCTAAGCAAGCTCATTGAGGCTAGTATCATCTTTCCCATCAAACACTCAAGTTGGGTTGCAAACTTGGTGCCGGTAAGAAAGAGAAACGGAGAAATAAGATTGTGTGTGGACTTCAGCGATCTAAATAGAGCATCACTCAAGGATCATTATCCACTTCCATCAATGGAACAAATATTGCAGGTTGTAGCTGGTTCAGAAAGGTTTTCATTGCTAGATGGATATTCAGGCTATAATCAGATAATGGTGAAGGAAGAAGATCAATTCAAGACAGCCTTCACTACAAAATGGGGCACATATGCTTACAAGAAGATGCCATTTGGACTGTCAAATGCCGGAGCAACATTTCAGCGAGCTATGGATATGGCGTTCAAAGGCTTGATCAACAAGATAGTGCTGGTATACCTAGATGATATCACTGTCTTCTCAAAGAATGCAGCAGACCATCTCTTTCACCTCAGACAAGTGTTTCAGAGGTGTAGAAGGTTCGGAGTGTCATTGAATCCAAAGAAGTGTATATTCTTGGCACATGAAGGAAAGCTCCTTGGGCCACATTGTCTCTAAAGAAGGACTAACAATTGATCCTGAAAGGGTTGAAGCCATCCGAACACTTCCATTGCCACACCACAAGAAATCTCTCCAAAGCTTCTTAGGAAGGATAAACTTTGTCCGCAGATTTGTGCCTAATTTTGCCACTCTTGTGAAGCCTCTAACCAATGATGTTGAAGAAGAGTCATGGCATTCAAATGGACAGCAGAAGGCAAAGAGAGTTTTGAAAACATCAAAGATGCAATATCTCAAGCTCCAACTCTCATCAACCCAGATTTCTCCAAGGATTTCATGTTCTATGCATTTGGAGGATCAGATACAATCTCAGCTATCTTGGTACAGCTGAATAAGAGAAGGATCAGAACAGCCCATAGCATTCTTCAGCCAAACCTTGGAAGACTATGAAATAAAGTATTCTTTCATCGAAAAGCATGTCCTTGCTGTCATCAGGAGCTTGAAGAAGTTCAGAGCATTTGGTCTCAAACAATAAGATTCAACTGCTGGTGTCTCATGCTGGGAGTTAAAGACTTCCTCCTAAACAAGGATTTGAATGAGAAGAGAGCAGGTTGGATCACTCGTGTGATGGAATATGATATTGAAATCAAAGTGACCAAGCTGGTTCGTGGCAAAGGCTTGTGTGAGCAGCTCGCTTCCAAACAACCAGACGAGTCAAAAAGTGAAGAGGATGTTGTTTTGGCTTGCTAGAGAATGATCAAGAACACCAGCTGATGATGCACCCACCCATGTTGGACCCAAGACATGGTGCACTACCTCCAAACAGGCTTATGCCCTCCAGAAGTGAACAAAGCAAAGAGGAGATACTTCAGATTACAAGCCATTCCATATGTGCTTGTTGATGGTGTTTTGTTCAAAAGGACATGAATGGAGTTCTATTAAGATGCATTGGAACAAAATCAATTCATGAGAAGTGTTACGAAGAGTTCCATGATGGGGAAGCTAGGAGGTCATTTTGCACCAAGAGTGACAGCTCTAAAAATCATGAAAGCTGGTTATTATTGGCCCAATCTTTTCAATGACTGCTATAGATGGATCAAGAAATGTAATAAATGTGCATTCTTTACAGGGAAAGAGAGGCTAGCAGCGCTGCCCTTCCATTCATCCAATTTCAGTTGACCAGCCATTCATGCAATGGGGTTTGGACTTCATTGGAGTCATTAATCTCAATTCAAGCCAAGGGCACAAATGGATTTTAACAGCAACAGATTACTTCACCAAGTGGACTGAAGCAGTAGCACTCAAGGAAGCAAATGAATCTAGCATCTTGGACTTTCTATGAGGGATAGTCACCAGATTTGGTGCATACCTGCTACAATAATATCAGATAATGCATTGGCATTCATTGGCACAAAGGTCACTGAATGGGCTGTCAAGAATTGTGATCTACCTAAGCACTTCATCAAACTATTACCCTCAAGGTAATGGCCAAGCTGAGTCTACAAACAAGAACTTGTTAAGGATCATTAGAAGGACTCTTGATGAAAATCAGAGAACTTGGCATACAAAGCTGAAATCAGCTCTATGGGCTGATAGGATCACGCCCAAGAGATCTACAGGTAAGCTCTCCATTCAAGCTTGTTTATGGGAAGAGAGGCAATTTTACCCATATCACTTGAGTTGCCAACATTGGAACTCATGAAACAGTTGGAACTAGCTGAGGTTGAACCTATGGAAATCAGGTATGCAGAGCTGATGGAATTAGAAGAGACAAGAGAGCACGCAATGCAGACCATAGAAAAGGATAAAGCATTGGTCAAAAAGAGTTTTGACAAGAAAGCTAAGGCCAGGATACTACAAACTGGAGATTTGGTACTGAAGTGGGATGCTGATCGTGCAAAACCAGGAAAGCACTCCAAGTTTGATGCCATCTGGAGTGGCCCGTACATGATCATCGAATGCAAAGGTAGCAATGCTTTCCGACTGGCTAAGTTGGATGGTGAAGAATTGCAGATTCCAGTCAATGGGATCTATCTCAAACGCTGCTACTAGAAAGATAAATTTTCACCCTTGTAAATATTAATTTAGAATTTCCATTCCTCTAAGTGCTTATGCACATTGTACTGCTGTTAGAGTAGTTTTTATTTCCCTAAGTGCTTGTGCACATGTCCTATTGCTTCTAGTATGTGCATGTTTGCAGTTCATCAAGCTCCTGGAAAAGAATTTGCAGCCATGAGAAGACCAGCTCAACGAATGTTTCAATGGCTCAAGGACATAGGTTTCCAAATTTTAGATCAGCTGAGAGGTTATCAAACAGACTCCATGCCCAATGGATGCTTCAAGAAGTTGGTTGTTCTTCATCTAGCAGGCAGATAACCCCACTGAGTCGCCAAAATTGTTATCCAAAATTCACCCCCAAGGTAATTTTGATAACATGCATCAGAATATCTCAAGTCCCAAGCAATTATATTGATTCAGGGCAAAAAGTCATGTTTCTAGGGTCCCCTCATATTTGTCTAACTCCCCTGTCCAAGAGGAAGAGAGTAAGTTCTGAGAAAATGTGAAAAAAAAGGTTCAAGAAGGCAAATAGGTCGATCCAGGAAAAATCGTGAAAATTGGCTAAGTCCTGCTCAAGGTCGCCTCCGGGACGTGTGGGACAAAAAGGCGCAAACCGGCCGGTTCGGCCGAAATCAGCACAAACAGTCCAAAACGCAGCAGGGACAAATGGGACAAAAGTACGCGGCGGGCGCGAAAAGCCGATCCGGCCGAAAGAGGAAGAAAAATTGGCTAAGTGTTGCTCGGGACGTTTGGGACAAAAAGACCCGAACCGGCCGGTTCAAAATCAGCACAAGCAGTCCGAAACAAAGATTGGGACAAGCTGGGCCGAAAAGGACGCGAACCGGCCGAACCGGGCGAAATGGGAACGAGCAGTCTGAAGGTAATTGGGACATTTGGGACAAATGGACGCGAACCGACCGAACCGGCTCGAAATCAGCACAAGGCAGTCAAAGATGCCATTGGGACGACTGGGACGCGAAATGGGCCCGAACCGGCCGAATCTTGCGTGTCCGAAATCAGTCAAAACCCATTTCGCACTAATCAAATGGGACATCCGGGACAAATGGAGCCGAAGGAGCCAAGGACCAATCAGATCATGACACGTGTCGCAGGAGGAAAAGTCAACGTTTGGTCCGGAAACTTCAAACGGCCATAACTTTTGACTCCGAGCTCCGATTTTGATAAAATTGGACTTTCTGGAACGAGCACGACGTCCTCTACACCACAAAAACTGGATTTCTTATTTTTAATGAGGGTAGATATATTTAAATAAAAGAAACATATTCGGCTCCAGTCAGTCAATGCTCTTTCCCGTCAAATGACAGAAAACGCCTGCCAGGCCCAAAATAGCTGCCCGCACTCAGAAGGCCATAACTTTTGCATTTCTCAACGAAATCGCACAAAATTGGTACCGTTGGAATCGTGGTTCCGAGCCCGATGCACAGAAATCAATAAATTCCATATTTGATAAGAAATTGATTGAGTTTTTTAAGAAAACGTGGCCGGGTTCAAAACAGTGTTTTATTTGGTAGCTGGGAGTGCAATTAAGAGGCATGGTCATCATTCTTTTCTCTGCTGCAGCACATGGGACAGTATGGGGAGCCTTTTGCAAGTAATGTATAACCATTCCACTCAATTTAATGCCTCTTACAGGTGGTTGAAGGACAGATTTCGGGATTTCCATTTTCCCTTCTCTTTTCCTTCTCTTTTTCTATAAATTGGAGTGTTGGGCTCATTGTAAAGGGGGAGAGTTTTTGGGTAACAAAGCTCTGTCAAAATTGCTTTGTGAAGCCAGTGTGTTGCAGGCCCTTGTAGTGGACTCCTTGCATGGTGATCCAGGCCCTTATCTTGTAATAGATTGAACTGTGCATATCATGAAGCAATAAAATATCAGTTTGTGGATATATCTTCCCCTGCTGTGTTTCCTTGCATTCTTCTTGCCCCTTTAATCTTTCTACAAGTATATTGTGTCTATTTATTATGTTCTTGCAGGAATTCATTATCATTGTGTGTGCTTGGAATATTGCTGTGAATGCATTTTGCTGGATTATGGTGAACTGTCATCACCTCTTCTAGTGTGCACTTCGCCTCTGTATTTCACACATTTGGAGATTACTCTCACACCCTCTTTTTCTAGTGTATCACCGCTTTAGTGTAGGCTTTCATTTTATGCATTCTCTCTCTCTGGTCCCTTGGAATTTTAGATTAGAACAGTTAGCTTATCCTGCATTAGAGTAGATTGTGGCAGGTAGTTTAGGAGCAAGAACCATCTTTCTCTGGAGGTCTATCTCAAGTAGCAAGTCCCACAACTTGGAGATAGTACCCATGTTATCCAATCACACTGGATGCTTAGAGTGATCAAACTAGAAATCTGATCAACATCCAGGGGTGCTGTGATTCGGTGATAACAGATATTACAAAGAAAGCAAAGGCCACGCTCAATGACTAGAAAACCTTAGAGGCGGAGATAAAAGAGGAATATCCAGAATTGATTATTCAATTTGTAGAAGAAGATACTGTAGGTTAAAGACATTCTTTCATTCATCCAGATTATTTATATTCTTCTATTCATATTCTTTGATTCATTTTGGAGACAACCATTTCCGCGGCTGCAATGAAACTAGTGTGGGGTAATGTTGATCAATCAAAATCTGGCACTAGTGAAGAAAATACATAAGGTTTGCACGGGAGAACAAAGTGCATTCAAAGGCGCGGAAGCATCAGAGAGGATCACATGTAGAACAAAGACAGATTCGGGACTTAGCCATTTTCATGATGAGGATCTATTTTTGGAAATAATGTGTGGAGCACTCAAACCGATTGGAGACTTACGCAACATGCATTGGCTATTTTTGGATGATCAGCTACAAAGTACTTTGCATGGATGCGGGCTAAAGATAGAATTGTGAACTGATAGTTGACAAAGAGAGATCTATTGTAAGCATTCTTGCATGTAATCCTATTTTTGTAACGGTGCGTGGCTAGTAATAGCATGCAACCTATTTTGGGATTAGATAAGCGGTGAAGGGCAAATCCCCACCCTTATAAATATGTATTGAACTATGTAGCAGAGAGATCATAGATATACGTGTGAGAACTAGGGTATAGTGAGATTGTGCTACTAGATTTGTTACGCGCATGAGCATATATTATTGTTATTGTAATGAAGCTTCTGTGTATTATTGTAATTAATATAGTGGACACTATCGACTGAAACAAGGTGTTATCATGGTTATATTTCAGTATTGCATGCTTGATTCCATTATGGTTATCCTTTAATGTTGTTATTTTCTAGATGTAGGTCTGAATATGCATTGTTTGAAAGATAAAAGAGCTATAGATCTGAATGGTTAAAGTCTTCAGCATGCTAACATCTTGCAATAGCAACCCTAAAGAGGGTCCTAGTACCTTTGCGCGCTTCGGGTGAGCGCATAGTCTAGGCTGAGTGATGTGTGCCAGCGCGCCTGGGCTTGTATTGTTGAATTCTAGGTTGCATCACATATCATGTTTTTACTGTCACTTTATGTTATTTATTGATTTTGTATAAGCATCTTAAGTGTACTTTATTACATGTTTTACATGTGGCAAGCAAGTTCACATGTATGGTAAAAAACAAAAGTGAAGGGAACATGAGCATTTTAATCTTGTGCATACTTTATCCTTATGGGAGGTCTACATTTAAAGTTATTTTAATTTAATAAAACAATTTTCAATTACTAGATTAAAATGGAGGAAAAATGTAGTACTGTGAATTTGGGCCAATGGCATTTGAAAATTATCCTTAACATTTATCTCAACCCATTAATCATTATGCGTTTAAATGACTAGTTCATATATGTATCTCGCTCAATTTAACACTTCAAGGCCACTAGGTTAAACTTGTTACTCATCATTGACCAAGCAAATACCTACTTTTAAATATAAAACACATCTTCAAACATCTAACCACCTACTTCAACTGACGAAATTTAATGTGCACCCTCATAGGATGAAGTGGCTAGTAAAGGACAAATCCATTTGGACGGATTTGTCCTAAGGTTGAGGGATACATCCTCCATTGTGATAATAGTCACTTTTTCAAATTCAAAAGTTATCATTGTCTACCTAGTGTCAATTTAATAGGAAAACCTTTCACAATAGTCACCTATAAAAAAAACACTCACCCCACCTTTTCAAAGGGCCTCACACTGAATTGCTAAATCATTCTCTCAAGCACATTATCCAATGCTAGATTGTGTACATCATAAGTGGTTGCCCAAGTCAATTTTGTAAAGCTACATTATACACCAAAGATAATTTCCAAGTGTCAGAGGTCCTATTGAGGTCTTCATTGTTAAACACAGTAGTGTACATCTTGCACATATTCACCGAGTTGGGAGAACTATAGGGGTTTGATGTCTCTTTGGAGTATTTGTTATGGAAATGTTTTTGGGACAACTCAACATAAATCAAGCTACCTTTTTTATGTCTTCAAAGAGGAAATCTAGGTTTGAGGAATGAGAAGCCCTAATTTGTTGCACAATTGCGATTGTAGAATTTTGAACACATGAAGTGAAGTTAAAGACATGAAAGAGAACAATGTCATGGGTAGAATTCAACAAAACCCAACATAAGACAAATTCATCTGAGTAAATTTACCCTAGACAAACACCTTTGTCTTCCCCTCTATTTCAACTCCCCAAATTTTTAGGAAAACTCAACGACACTCTACATACCATGTTTGTATATTTGCAAGTCATTACCACTTCATCTTAGCAAATAAATTAGTACAATCTCTTCTAACCCTAAACCACACCTCCTTTATCTATTTTTCTATAGGTTATATGATATTATAATATTGTAATACATGAATCTAGGATCTATGTATTTACTACATTTATGATTTTGTATCATATTTATAGAATAATTAATCTAAACTAGGAAACATGTTATTTTGATAGTGCCCCACATACGAATCAACTTTCAAGCCCAAATCTGGTGCAATGATAATTCTTTATGCCCTTCCTATTCTTGTGACACAATATACTCAATAGAATTAAGAAGATCTATGTAAAAACACCTACACAACCAAAATGTATCAACAAAGCATGTGCTACAATATTGCAACCAATTCATGCAAGGAATTGCCCATTTATGGCATGTGTAACAAATTGTATATCATGTCACTTATTCCACTATAGATTTTTTCCCTCATTAGACAACTTATGTTTTTAGCTATGACTTTATCACACACCCTTTTAATAACTTGAAGTCAATTGGTTAGTGTTATACATATTCTCTTTTAACTTCATTGCACATGTACCTTTTCACATATAAAAGAAAAAAATGTGTCAGATATCTCCCCTTTTATTGTAGGTGCGTCAAACTTTTAAGATAAATGTCCCAATTCTTTGTTGTAATTTTTTTTAATTAAATTATACTTTTGTCACACACAATAGACCTAAAAGTTCAAAATGCCTCCTCATATAGGGGAGAGGAGCCAATAGTGGAGCATGGACCAATAATGGTGAGGGTATTTGTTAAAGTGAGTGACTAGTACATGTACATTTGTCATTCAACCTTTGAAAAAAAATTAGCTAATAAAATGTGTCACATCAAAGAATCACCCAATCATATGATGCCACATAAGTGGGAAAAAATGCATGACATAATGCCCTACTAATGGTCCACCCTTTTCTCCTTTGTATGGAAAAATACTTGATTTAAATCCCTTTGAAAACCACTTTCCATAAAATAAAAAAGCTTTAAAAAAAGTATTTAGATTAAGAAAAAAAATCTATTAAAGGGTTTTTTTTTTTTCAAAATTTGATGTATTTTATATGTGTTGTACACCCCTCAACTTGGGCGCACAACTAGTGGCTCCTCTCCCATAGTGGGTGTACCAAACTTTTAAGGTAAATGTTCCAATTCTTTATTATGTTGGTAGGCATTGTTTAGAGCCAAAATTGGGTAGTACACTTTCCATCAATGGCAAGGGGAAATATGTGCATGTGCAAGACAATTAACGAATTTTGGGGTCATTGTAATCCGACTTCTAAGGTTTCCTCCTAGCGGCAAGTTTCAGACTTAGTTGCCTATTTCTATCGATAGAAACTTTGAGACTAGGTTTTGGCATCATTGATGGGCATGCCATTTGTTTCAAGAATTTTATGTGCCCTGGTACTTGGGGAATCCCTCAAACGAATGGTAGACAATTTAGCCCTATATGAAAGACTATCAGATGAATGTCGTTTGTTGATTTATTCAATGGATCTTGGATTTTTAGGTTTTTTCCTCAAAAAAATTATTTCGTTGTGGATGTGGGGCTTTTAGGGTTTTCTCTGAAACTTTACTACCCACCCACGAGTATTTTTGGACCAACTTCTAGCCTGTTTGGGGGTGTCATGGTTGGGAAAATTCTGCATTTCAATATTTTTCTACATCAAAGGATTGTTGATTTTAATCCGAATAATTGCCTACCCACGCCAAAGTTTGAAACATTTCTTTCTATTCTAAATATGAAAAAAATTCAGTAAAGATCACCATTATTAGTCCTCTGAAAAAATACTTTTGGTATTTGTTTTCTTTGTAATGTTTGGTTGTATTCTCGTTTTTCCTTTTACAAGTTGAGACATCATTCAAATTGATGACACTTTTTCTCTCAATGTTTTTTCCCTCAAAAATTATGTGGGACAACTTATTGCTTCGTGATGAGCATACAAAAGTGTTCCATTGATTTCTCCCTCAAAAGAAAGAAACGCAAAAAACTAATGGATTTCATGTTTCTCATTTTGTTGAGGCGAGAGCTCTAGAGTTTCTAAATGTACTATTTCTTCCCCAACCTTTTTCATATTGGTAGGTGAAATATTATCCACGCCAAATTCAATTCCTCATTTCTTCTTGGTGTTAGTACACCGCAAAAATACTCTCATAGATTTTGAAATGTTTTCTTCTTATAGGCTTTGAAATGTTATCTTTTACTCTCTTGTCAACAACTACGGGATTTGGAAGTTTCCTTGTTTATGTTTTAAAAGAAAATATAAGGCATGATGGTTTCATTTTCATTCTCTAGATCCACATCCTCTTCGAATGAAAGGGAACCTACTAAAACTGTTGAAGCATGAACCCATTTATCATCGATGAAATTAAAATGTGGATGCAACTAGGAATGGTAAAATTGGACAAGATGCTTGAGCTTAACAAATAGCTTTATGAACATGCCCACCCATTGACCATCCTTATTACAGGCATACACTTCCTCATACAGGAGCATGGTTGTGTTGGGTAGGGAGAAAGGGAGATATGAGCCCTCACATAGCGCGGCTTCACTATCTCCCTGAGTGCCTTGGTCTTGTCCTTGTTGCTCCTCAAGTCACTGTACTTGATCAATACATTCACCCTTCCCCTTTGAACCTTTATCAACACTCTCGTGTTGAACCATGCTCTTCCGAACCCATCCTCATCACTTGACACTTCCACTTCTTCCCCCTCTCTCACCGCCATGTTATTTAATTCCTCACAACTATTATTGTTATCATTATGTTGTTTCATATGTTTAGTAGTTTTGTTGGTAGTGTATATACTCAAGCGGCATAACCATATTTGCACATGATCAAAACACAAAACATACACAAATTCTATTGTTTGATTGATTTCATATGAAACCACTTACAAATATATAGGATAGCATTTTCCTATTATCTAGGAAACCTCTTATAACAACTCTAGCTATTATTGATGACTTGTTAAAATAACTCTCAACACACTCCTCGTAATTACATTGGTTGTTGTACCTCACAACAAAAAACTTATATTTACATTTAAATTTACCACTATAATGTAAGCACTTAAAATAACATTCCCTAACATTCCCCCCTTAGTGCGAACATGGGGAAAACCTATGTTTTATACTTGCACCTATTTTCATGAATCTGGTGATTTTCACAGGGTGATCACAAACCCGACGGGATGGTTTTACATACAGTTGACCACAAACCGAGAATGGTGGTTTTACATTTAGAATACCACAAACCACAAGGTGATGGTTTTGCAAATGGTTTACCAAAAACCAAAAAGTTGTGGTTTTACAAAGTGGTTTACCACAAACCAACAAATGAAGGTTTTCAAGTGGTTTACCTACAACCACATCATGATGTGTCAAGTACTATTATCAGGCTCTCATCAACATTTCACTGCAGGGGAATAACATAGGAAAATTCTGCTCTCATACACACATACAAAAAGCTGACATAATGGAAATGAAACATTGGATCATGTTCCCCCCCAAATGTGAAATTTCCACTTATTCAAGTCAAACAAGTAACAGGAACAACAACATCACTGAAACATTCAGAATTCTGAAAACACAATGGAAAGCACACTGCAAAAATTGCAAAGCAACATACTCACACCAAAAAATGCCTAAACCATCTGATGTGGCCCCGTCATTGGCGACTGACAAGAGGTCATTGATTAACCTCAACATCCTCTCGTTGCCTCCATCCTCCAATGTCCTGCTGTAATACATGATATCAGTCATAAAGTATTCAGTAGCCACTATTTAATTCACTTTGTTTTTCCTCATTCTCTGATTCTTCTTCTTCTGTGATTATATTGGCATCATTTGTTTTTAGTTTTCCACTAAGTAAGATCTTGAGATCTAATTCTACAAGTATGAATATGTATGTCCCTTTTTCTTGCAGTAGAAGCATTCCAATTTCCCCTTCTGTTTTTAGAGAATTTTTATATTTCCTTTTTCACATACATTGTTTTTTCTTCTTCTACATCTTCTTTGGTCCTTTTTTCCTCAGCTAGAAGAGCTGATATCATATCTTCCAATGAGTTGTGAAGGCATCTGACCAAGAGTGAAAACAACATTATTATATTTGGATGGCAAACTATTCAGCATAATATGGACTTTTGCATCCTCATCTTCTATTGATAGTTTTGACGTTCTACAAGTTGTCTCAAAAGAGATCTCAAATCGATTGATGTGACTAGACATTGTAACTCCATTCACTCATTTTGAGTTTGAACAACTTGAGTTTCAGAGAAAACTTCACATTGACTGTTTTGGATCCAAACAATTTATTTAGAGTATCCCACATTTCCTTTGATGTTTTCTTAAGATCAACATAATGCAATTCTTAATCTAAAAGAGCTAAGCCAATAATGGCTTTGGCTTTATCATCCCTCGTTTCCCATTCCGCTTCTTTAGCTGGATCCAATGGTTTTTTTTCTTGCCCATTTACAATCCTACACAAATTCTTGTTCATCAAATGCATTTGGATTTTCACTTTACAAATGTGAAAATTAAAACCCATTAAATTTTTCTAGTGAGATTTTCTATTGTGAGATGGAGACACAAAGATTAGGTGAAATGACTATCACAAGACCTATAATAAACTTAATATGATGACATGTTTTATACTATGAGTATTGACGCACAAAACCATAAATATGAGACTTTTGGGATAATGACTCTTAATAAAGAAAAGACACTTGACTTTACACCAGACTAAAGTACCAACAAACTAAATTGACATTTACTATTATAAAGATTTTATTGACTCATGTCGGCACTATAAAGATCAAATACGACTATTTGAATAATGACCTCATGGACAGTTTATAGATTTTGTTGACATAAACTGAATGACTCATATGGACATAAAAATAAAACTCTTACACTAAGAATTTGCTCAGACATGGAAGATTTTATCAAACTTTGACACATTTAAAGAAAAATGACTGTTGATCATGAGCTTGCAAGTGAACAAGACTGTGAAATGTTTGGTGTAGTAGACTGAGCAAAGTCTCCAACTGAGAATGCACGTTCTAATGATGAAATGAATGGAGATCTGGTAGAATTTTTACTTGCCAACGAGCTTGGAAGTTCGTTTATGCCATCTAGCCATGTAATGAGTATCGTACAACTGTGGACTATTTCATTGCAGAACCCGAGCTCATGACATGACATGAGTGCGATTCAACTTGTCACGATGCACAAATATAGGAGCCACGGATTCACAATAATAAAGACTCATACAGGATCTACATTTTTGGAGATTTTTAATACTATCACTAAATGAGAAACTCTCCCTTGACCTGTGTCAGCAATTGAATACGCCATTGAACAGGGCTGGAAGCAATCCGTTTTCTATATACACGTCAGGAGCAGACCAAAAAACACATTGATGGGCCTTGCAACACAATAGAAAACTTGGAAGCTTCAACTGATAGGTTACTAATATAGGTGGTTCAGAGTTGCAGTAAATACATGGAAAGCATATCTCACATCTTGACACATTGAAAAATAAACCAAATCATGTCAGTTCTGAAAATGATACAATGTATTCAGTGGAAACTTAGAAGTATGGTAGAAATTTGCATAGTTTTCAGCATAAAACATGGCATATGAAACAATGTTAGTCGCTCTTCCCATCATTATTACACTTCCATCATGAGTGAACTTGGATCACTAGTACGATACCGAATACTAGATGAAGCGATAAAACCATTTTTACACAATAATCAAAACAAAAAAAATATACAACTTCTATTGTTTAATCAATTTTCTTACGAAATCACTTACAAATATATAGGAGAGAAATTTCCTACTATCTAGGAAACCTCCTATAACAACTCTATCTACTGTTGATGAGTTGTTAAAACAACTCGCAATACAGTCCTGTAATTACATCAGTTGTTGTACCTTACAACAACTAACTTATATTTACATTGACATTTACCACTATAATGTAAGCACTAAAATAGTATTCCGAACATATACCAAAATAAAATAAAATAATTTGAATTCAGATTGTTTCAGACATGATTATCTACATGCCCAGTTCAACCCTCTATTGTTTTACGGTTTCTTGTTACTTGACCAAATATTTGTTCTGAAATTCAATCTATAAGCCCTTTTTTGTGCTTCCAATGTAGACGGTTTAAAGAAATTGTACACTGTTTTGTCTACATGCGATTGAAATCCAAATTTTAGACCATTCCCCGGATGGTTCTCTACCTGTTTAGCCCTTAAATTTTCAAGAAATGGAAGATAATTTAATAAAATTCAAAATCAGTATTTTTCCTATCTTGCTGGTTTTCGGTCCTTAAATTATTTATTATATTCAGTGCTTCTATTGCTACATTTTCTGAGTTGAGGAAACTAATATTTTTTTTTTGAAGTTTATCAATGGCCCTCTAGGTAATTTTACATTTTCTTAAGCACCTTCTTGAGGTGTAGATGTAATGCAATCCACTTGTGAAGCTTTCAATTTGGGGATTGAATGATATAAGTTTTAATTAAGGTCATCAAAGAAACATTACTGTGAAGTATACTAAATGACTTTGTATCCTCTGCCCTTGAGAAAATGCCCATTTAATATATAATATATGATTTGTAAGATTGAATGTCTGCCTAATCAACAAAGTAGTTGCATTCATTTTCAATTAAACCACATAAATTTGTAAGGTTTACATCCCTAAACTTGGTGTTTTTCAGTTCACCAAGGATCCCACGAAGCGGGGGGGTGCGTTGCTAATTTGGATTGCATCTCCCTTAGAGGTTTTGATACCCAAAGAGCACTTGTATCCTTGGAAATATCCAAGAATTTAAAGTTTTTTTATTATTATGTTCACAACTTGATGCATTTATAAATCTAGCCAGATATTAGAACAATATTTATATATGTGTTACAAAGATATCACATCCGAAGGGTGTTCACTAAATTAATCTTGGATTTTCCCAAATGTTTCAGAAAATGATCATGGGGAGGATTTGCTACAAAAAATAAATACCCGTGGAAATAAACCTGGGTATGGCTTGGGACATTTGATACACTAGAGGAAGCAGTGACCACATATGCTAATGTAGTCAAAGCACACAAAGGTGCCAAGGAAAAAGACTAATTTTGCATTGGTTCCTTCTGATGATAGGAGTTCCATGTGATGACAAAGGATCCCCACCATTTAGAAGTGGAAATCACTAATCGATTGAAGAAACAAAAGCCATTCAAGAGTTGTTCTGCTCTCGACATGGTTGCAAAGGCCTACAATTGATGCAAACAAACTTTCCACAAATGGATTTTTATCCAAACGCCCACCACAATAAGTGTGATTCATCTTCATTTGTTTCCGATAATGAAGTACTCACAACTTATAGCATAAGGCTTGAGGTAACTAGGCCATCTACCACCATTCAATGTGTAAGAAGATATTGGTAGCTTGGCATTTTCTCTAAGTCATTTACTCTACTATAATTGTGCTTTATTTTGTATGTGCCCTTTAAAGGATGTGTGATTTGTGTATTTCAAGTAATATATATTTTCCTATTTACTACCATTTATCAAACCATCACTGAATTCAACACAGGATATAGCAGTTCTTTATTATCAAGGCCTTAATCATAAAGGACTTCCCATTACCATTTATCTCGCATGGAGGTTTATAGCCTATGAAAAAAAATCATTTATTACTTTTGTTTTAGCAAATATGGTAAGAAGAATGATAACCAAATCACAACCTTGGGGGGAGCTTGGAAATCAGATTTTGTAAGTATTAACTACTACCCATGAACCGGATTGTTGAATTTCGAGTGCTAATCATTAATTATAGTTGAGTCTTTAAATAGCTATTCAAAAGATTGTCACATGCAACTTCATTTAACTGTCATTTTTCTACATCACCTAAAGATTACAAAACCCATAAAGCACTTGGATCCTTGCAAATATCCAAGAATTCAAAGATTTTGTTTTATTATGTTCACAATAACTAGATGCGTTTATAAATCTAACCATATATTAAAACAATCTTAAACCTCGAGTAGAATAGGGGGTTGGATTGGTGTTGTTTTCATATTTGTGAATGTCATGTCTATATGGTGAAGGTCTATATTCAAACCTCGTGTTAAGTGTTTGGTTTATAGATCAAGTTACTCTTGTCATTTTTTCCCTTTGCTAATTTCTCTTGATTTGTTGCACATGTTAATATTAAAAAAGAGAAAGTAGAATAGCAAGGGGATGGTCATAAGAATGTCATTTTAAGTTTGTAACAAGGTTGTTCTTTAGAGAAAATATGTCAAACTCTACCATTTTTAAATGGACTATAGTTCTAGGGCTGTGGAATTTGAGTCTTATTGTAGGGTTTTTTTCAAATTTCTTCTTCATTTTAATCACTATAAGTTAGTCAAATATTCAAAACTACTAGGTAATTAGAGAACTGGTTTTTTGTTTGGAACTTTAATCATAGCAATCCCTGAATACAAGAAAATACCTTTCTAAGACATGGTCAAATTTTTGTAATAGGTTTCATAGACATAAATCATTAATTATTACAATCTCAACTTGAATACACTGTTGCTTCATTGAATTTTTATTTTGAGCTGGTGCAGCTCAAGAATCAAATGTTAATCCACATTTCTTAGGATGTTTGAGTTCAAAGTTCGAATATAGAGAAATTCGCTAGCATGGGGTACATATTCTCACCGAATCATGGACAAATAGCCCAATAATAAGATGATTAAGCTTAATTTCAGGATGGATCACCCCAGCTATGCGATTATCTTTTTGTTTGTAATGTAGGTTTTCGACACCCTAAAATTACACACTTGTTTCCACATGATCCCAATTCGCTTCCTAATACACCTTATTATTCACCCATTTTTGATTAATTGATTAAATTGAGTAATTCATACACATTGTACCCTTTAGATTAATGAAATTAATCCCATGTATCCGTAGTACCCCTTTAGTTAAGTTAATTACAATTTATTAATTAAATGATTAATTAATTAAGTGTGTGCACATCCTAGTCAACTGTCACTTGGTCAACATCCACTTAGACTCCACTTGTACTCCATATCCTCATCCTAGTTAACTGCACTTCTAGAATCCAAGAAAGGTGGGGGCAATTGAATTGCACGTACAACCACCTTTCTCGATGCAACTTTTTGCAATTAATTCCATTACTGCCCCTAAATGTTCTGACACTATTGTAACTTCCTCCAATGTTATTTTTAGCATGAGCATTCAACCATGTATAACTAATTTCCAACTACTTCTGCCTCTATAAATTACAGGCTTATTCTCTTACAAATCCTCTTGAATCTTAAGTACAATAATTCTGCTAAATTTCTAAGCCAAAGTATATGTGTTTGTAGCATTTGCACTCACATTTGGAGAACATTCAAGAGCACCCACGTCCATTTACAAGGTTCACAAACAAAGTTTCTATAACCTTTTACTGAGGTTTGCACTGAACAATTACAAGGAGGTTTGCATTTATTTTGTTTGTTTTCCATTCTCAGGTGATTTTTCATTGCATACATTTTGGCACGCCTACACAAGCCTGCAACATCATTTCAAGATAATGACACTTTTAAGTTGTTGGTAGAAGAGGCGACAACCATTAACATTGGAACTGAAGACCAACCAAAATTGTTACAACTAGGTGTCAGTTTATCGGAAACTAAAATCAAAGCCTTCACGGCACTTCTAATCGAGTTTCAAGATGTATCCGCTTGGTTTTACAAAGATATGTCAGGCCTTGATCCTTCTCTTTTGGTTCATCACCTTATGGTGCACCCAGATGCCAAACCTGTAAGGAAAAAACTACGTAAAATGTGTCCCAAGGTCACATTGCTTGTTAAGGCCGAACTACAAAAATTATTGGATGCAGGCTTTAAATTGTGCATTGACTAATCAGAGTGGATATCTAATATGGTACCAATTGCGAAGAAGACCCCCGGAATCCGTATTTGTATAGATTTTCTTGACATTAACAAAGCATGTCCCAAGGATGATTTCCCTTTGCCTAATATTGACATGATTGTCAATTCTATTGCGGGCCATGAGATGTTATCCCTTATGGATGGATTTTCCGGGTATAACCAAATTCAAATTGTTGAAGAAGACCAGCATAAAACAAGTTTTACAACCCCATGGGGGACATTTTGTTACAAGGTCATGTCTTTTGGCCTTTAAAATGTTGGTGCAACTTATCAACATGCCATGACTGTTATTTTCCACGACCTTCTTCATGACATAATGGAGGATTATGTCGATGATATTCTTGTTAAATCAAAGACTAGAGTGGATCATCCAGCAATTCTTAGGTGTATATTTGAGCGATTAAGGGAATACAAGGTTCGCCTTAATCTAAAACAATGTGTCTTTGGTGTCACTTCAGGGAAACTTCTGGGATTCATTGTCTCACAAAGAGGAATTGAAGTGAACCCTACCAAGGTCAAAGCTATAATAGATATGTTGTCTCCTCAGAACCTTCGACAACTAAGGGACCTACAAGGAAAAATACAGCCTATTTGTTGCTTCATCTCTCAATTGGCATATAAGTGCCATCACTTCAACCAGGTGCTTAAGAAAGATGTCCAATTCAAATGGACACAAGACTGTCAAGACGCCTTTTCGAAATTGAAAGAATATCTGGCATCTCTACCGATACTCATGCCGCCTATACAGAATAAGCCTATGTTATTGTATACATCTGCAACAAAACATGCCATTAGGGCATTATTGGCGCAACATAATGATAAGGGTCAGGTACAAGTTGTGTATTACTTGAGTAGAATTCTTAAACATGAAACCAAGCATTCACAGGTTGAAAGGCTTGTTTAGCAGTTGCTTATACTTTTGGTAAGCTGCGACACTATCTCCTAAATCATACCACCAAGCTGATTTCAAGGGTTAATCCTCTTAAGTACCTACTTTCGAGACCAGTCATCACAGGACAAATGTCTAGCTGGATTGCACTACTCAGTGAATTTGACATTGAAATTGTCGATCAAAAAGCTATCAAAAGTCAAGTACTGGAAAATCAAGTAGCCACAGCACCACTACCAGGTTCACAACCATTAAATGTTGAATTTCTAGATGAATACCTTTTGTACATAGAAGCAAAACCCTTATGGACATTATTCTTTGATGGATCTTGCAACATCCATGGTTCTGGAGCAGGAATCGTCTTACGTACACCAGATGGAGACCTCATACCTAAATCTTATCGTATCAGCTTCCCTTGCACAAATAACATAGCAAAGTATGAAGCATTGATAATAGGCTTAGGGTTTTCTATCTCATGGCGCCTACAAGAATTGGCAGTTCTTGACGATTCTCTTCTTGTCATTAATCATGTTAACGGAGAGTACCAAGTAAAAGATGAAAAGCTCTTACCCTATAAAAGAATGGTTGATAGCCGTAGAGGGTATTTCTGGATTATCAATTTTGAACAAGTTCCTCGTGTACAAAACAAAGCAGTGGATGTCATGGAAACTATTTCCTCCCTTCTTTCGTTCGACACTAATCAAACTCACAACGAGTTCCTTGTTGAACATCTTTTCGTGCTCGCATACGAATTGTCGGAGTCCACCTTGGTTAGTGAGATTGTTGGTCATGATCATCCCTGGTACCACGATATATATACCTTCATTCAAACTAAATCCTATCCTCCTAATTTTAATTCAGCTAACAAAAGACCCTTAGCACAACGTGCTTCGTGCTAAACCCTTCTTGTTGACACCTTGTATCGAAGAGGCTATGATGGGACTCTCTTAAGATGTCTCAATCAAGATGAAGCTAATCATACTCTAGCTAAAGTACATTCAGGTATTTTTGGCACCCATACCAGTGGAATGGTCCTTGTGAAGAAGATCTTGCGCATTGGATACTACTGGCCCACAATGGAGGAAGATGCATGCAACTTTGTGAAGAAATATCAGGCTTGCCAAAAACACGGTAATCTCATTCATGCACCATCCCAAGCCTTGCACCCCATTACTTCACCTTGGCCTTTTTCAAAATGGGGACTTGATTTAATTGGAAAAATAAATCCCACATCTTTTGATGGCCACACATTTATTATAACTGCCACTGAGTATTTAACCAAGTGGGTTGAGGCTATGCCTCTTACCAGCATTATTGGGTGCAATATTTCTAAATTCATTTTCAACCATATTATTTGTTGTTTTCGCATCCCCATTGATATTGTCACTGATAATGGTGGTTCATTCAAAAATAAGGATCTCAAAGCCCTAGATAAAATATATAATATTTTCCTCAAATGGGCTACACCCTACTATCCACAATGTAACGACCAATCTAAAGCATCAAACAAGACTATCAAATCCATTCTAGAAAATAATTCAATAAACATGGACGTAATTGGCATATGCAGTTGTATCCAGCCCTCTGGGCCTACCGCACTTCCTTCCGTACTCCTACAGGAGCTACTCCTTTTTCCCTAGTATATGGCTTTGAAGCCATATTACCTATCGAAGTTGAACTGCCTTCACTTCTTGTCTCCCTTCAGCGCCTCATTCATGAAGAGGATTACCGTGTTGCATGCCTTGCAAAGCTAGAATTACTGGACAAGAGATGGCTTTGCGCCTTAGACCATATGCAGGTATACCAGAATAGACTGCGCTGTAATTATAATCGCAAGATCAAACCTCGACAATTTGAAATAAAAAATTTGGTCCTAAAGGAAAATCATAAGAACACAACTAAACCACGAGAAACACAAGGAAAATTTGAGCCTAATTAGTTGGGTCCTTATGTTATAACTGCTAAATTTGGATCTGGCACATATAAATTATCTACCGAGAATGGCAAAGAGTTGAAGGAGCCTATGAATGCCATTCATCTGAATAAGTTTTACTCCTAAGTCTCCGAAGAGTAACCCTTTGTGTTGGGGGCATATTAGTGCATCCACATGTTTCGTCATTTCAGTTTATTTCCCACTTGTAACTTTTTGCCTCGCCATGTTTCGCATGTTCTCCTTGTTAAGTTGACATGCCCATTGTCTACCACTATTGTTCGCCTTCCATTATGCTTTCATTCACTTCCTTCATGCATAGCATCAAGGAATTAAAAAAAACCATAGATATGATAAGAAGGAAATGATGATAAATCGAAAATAATAAGTGAAAGTATAATCTCAACATGAATTGTTACAATCTCACCATGGAGGGTACTTAAGTGTTACTACCTTCACTTGCTTCAACAATACTATGGGAGAAACTCTCACAATTAATCTCTTACTGAATTCTTTAACACACCTTCAAAATGATGCTTCCTTACCCACACTTACTAATACAATATTTTTTCACTACTCCTTATGATAAATGAGGGGGGTGGCCTATTTATTTATAGGAATTCAGGTTATCCACCATATCCTAAGAAAGGATAGGAAATCTCTTCCGGCCAATCATATTCCATGCCTAAACTCTTGCACTGTCATGTAGGCTATCTTCTAAGATAAGATAAACCTTATCATATCACAGGGGTTCCACCTTTGTAGACTTTTCTACAAATAAAATACACAAATTATTTATGACATCATCTTTGGCCTTATTTACAATGTAATATTTTTAATTCCTAATCATGTAGACCCTACTTCTCTACTACCCAAACTTTGACATTTGAACATTACCGGAACCATTACGACAAATATTTTACTTTTTACACATTCTATTGTATCTTTGAGTTACCATCTCTACTTTATGGGCGGCACCATTACTGACAGTGCCTTATCTTCTATGGAGCCACTCCTAATTATACTTAAAAAAAATGCTAGTCTGTTATAAGACATTAATAAAAATAGAAATTACAGAGGAAAAATTGAATGTTGACATTTCCCCTTTCCTCGCGTCTACTCCGTCCTTAGAGTAGACCTATTCTGGTGATTGAAAAATCTTTAAATTGTGTGGGACCCATTATAGATGGGGGTGGACATCTAACTCCTCAGTTATATGTTTACCATTTTCATGCACAATGCTATTTTGTAGAGCCCATCCATTTGGGAAGAAATTTTTAGCCTTTTTTGTGTGTATCTAGAATCATATTATATTACTGAACCAAGTCAGTACATGAAATGGAGGACAATGGATCTTATGATCAAAGTATTCCTTCTGTTCATTTTCTTCTTAAGCTGTATCCTTGCTATATTTACCTATTTCCTCTAGCAAATGAAGATGCACCAACCTTTCTTTTACTGAATCACTTTCATCATCCTTTTCCTTTTCAAACTCTTTAGTGGGAATATCCAAAACTCAATAGGAAAGAACTAGATCAATGCAAAGCCAATGAAATGGGGGGAGTATCTTATTGCTAACTTTGATGTGCCTATATGGCCCATAATGCTGCTTGAATACTTTTATCCCACTCATTCATGTACCTACAAGGCGCATCTTTTGCTAGAATTGGACCACAACACAAAATTTGTTCTTTCCACCTGTCCATTTGGCATAGCTTGTATTTGTTTGCCTTCTAGCTTAGTAGAAAACTTGTTTGCCTATGGCTTCTACCACCTCATTAATGAAGTGGCTCCTTGATCTGTGACAATTTCTAAAGGGCAACCAATCTAGTGATTAATGGTTCATATATGAACCACACTTCATCCATGGATAGTGTTTTCATGGCCTAGCTTCAACCCACTGGTTAATAATTTGTGGCAATACAATATACTATTTTGTGTGTGGGGAGTTGGAAAGTGGACCACAATATCTATTCACACTTTCAAAGGGGACCAAGTGGAAGAGAAGAATAGGGAATAATGGAGCTGATGAAAGTCTTACAGTTACATGGTTGACAAATATTACATGTCGTACAATAATATAACAATCTCTAAAAAGAGTGGGCCAGGCAGGATAACCTGCATCCAAGATCCTTACTTGCTGTGTAAGTGTCCAGAGAATTGTCCCTTCCACATGTACCATTGTGGAATTTTCTATCAACTCCTTCCCTGATCACGTCCAACTACCCTCTGATTGTCCATCAGGTCCTAATTCCGAAATAATACTCCATGCCAGAATAGAATATGGATGACTAGCTTGATGTAATATTCCTCTTAGTTCTTTGCATTGCACATAGAAACTGAAGTCGTTCACGGAATAATTCCAAATATTATGGTATTCATAGGATTGTGTTCAAGGGATAAACCAATGACTGCATCTGGGAAATCATCATCATCACAAGATGAACCTAACCATCATAGGCTGAGAGAGTGCATCTGTATTGAATTATTCTTTACTGGCCTTATCGATGAATATCAAATTCAATATCTTGTAGAAAAATTATCCCATCTTGCTATCCTCCCCCTGATGGGTTAGGCTATTTACAATATATTTAGAGCTTATGATCTGTTTTTAATACAACTATAAATTTCTGCCGAGCAAAGTAATTTCTAAAACTTCTTTACAAAAAAATGGCTAGCTAGAGCCTCTTTTTCGTTATAGTATATTTACCAAGCATTGCTCATTTGTCTGCTCCCAAAGTAACTGGATGATTCATTTCCATTTTCATATTTTGGCTTAGGTACTTCCTAGTGCTGCATCGCGGCATCAAATATACACAAGGAATGGCCAAGCCACTTTAAGCTCCATTTTGTATTCTTTAAAATAGGTGAAGAACCTGTTGTCCACTCAAAATTTCCCGCTCTGATACAGGAGTGTAATTTGTCAAAATTTTGAGTTGAGGGTTTTTCTCTGAAATGCATAAGTCGTGAAGTTGAAGAATCTGTGTTTTGGGTCTTTTGGGTGATTTCGGGTCTTGTCGGAAACTTTTTGTCCCAACTTGTCCCAAGTACAAAAGTGCACCTGCTTCCCCGATCGGCGGAAATCCCGAACTGTTCCCCTTCTAGGGCCCGTCGGAAATTTGCCAGTGTCCCAAAACTTTTGTGCGAGTTGTCCTATTTCGGCCGAAACTCCGCGTCGTTGTACGTCAGAGCTCTTGTCCCCAAATCAAAAAAAATGCAAAATGATCCAATTTCGGCCCGATTTGCCCGAACCGCGTCCTTCGATGTTTCGCCACAAATATCCCCATTTCTCAAAAAAAGTGCCGTGATTCATTTTCGGATGTTGAACACGGCCCGAGCCGGTGTTTCGAGCATTCGCATCTCAACCTCTGTCCCCAAGCGTACCAAGTGTCATTCACACTTAGCTTTTCCTGCTCATTACGAATATGACGCCTTTCAAATTGGTGGTGGTGTATCAATGTGCATTAAATTCATTCCGCTCCTCGAACGGCTATATACACCAAGCATACCACCTTTCGCATTTTTCAACATTGCTTACTTGTATCGTTTGCTCAAACCCTCGCAATTCGTTCCCTTTGCAAATCCTTCCAGAGTCTGGGTCGCAGCTCAGAATTATCAATATGAAGATCAAGTTTCAGGGACAGGAGCAAATTTCTCCACTTGAGTCTTGCAGTTAGCAATATCGGAGACAGTGAAGCTCGTCATCTAGACTTCGGCGATGACAGATGCAACCCCTTACGCAGATGGCACAGATGATAATGAGAGCAGTTTTTTTAAGCTTTCGACGGAGGTTTCACTATCTCAGTGTAGTGTTGCTTGATACTGTACTTTCATGAGGGAGCTCACTTCGGACCCCGATGCGAGCGAATTGAAAAAAATGTAAAAGGGAGAGCTCATTGCCCAGCTGACGCTGCCGCCATTGGAAGTGCGCTGAGCGGATTCAGAGATGGACAATGCTATAGTCGGCTTCGGGATTTAAAGCACAGGCCCTAGTTCGACCAAGACAGTGATAAATATAAAGCTCAGGTGGCGAGGTCTTGGTTGAAGACCCTAGGAAAGGGGCTTCTCGTCTGACCAAAACCCTTCCGGGTGGATTTCAATGAGGAGTCAGATTTTATAATCACTGCGTGGGCCGGGTATGGGTTTGCCCTTCAACCAATGAGTTTCATTTCTGGATGTGCCCGCTCACAGCATGGTGTGCCGAGGGGAAGCAAAACATCAATTGGGCAGAAAGAAATCATAAGCATGAATTGGCCGAGCCACTATCCAATGTGCAACAAACAAAGAGTTCTTCATGACTTCATATCTGATGATACCATAGCAGCGTCACGGCAAGGTTTGGCTTTCCTACATGATGCGCACAAAGATGATCCAGTGTAGCCTATTGCCCGCAGTTTTCACCCTCGCGCCCGCCCTGGACTTTTAGCCGGGTCCCTGCTTGGCCTCACCTGTCCGTGGTCAGCTTGCTCGCCGGGCCCCTGCCAGCCGGTTTCGCCGAGCTATGCCCTTGCTCTCCCCATCTGGCGCCTCTTTCATTTCAGTTCAGGAAATTCTCGTATCTCAGGCTTGCTGGCTATGGAACACCCTCTGCGGCTTCCATGTTCTGTAACGGACCAAAATGGGCCTGATTTGAGATAGCAGCAACTGGAAAGTACACAGAACTGAGAGACAAAGAGACAGAAGATTTTGGCTTGCACCTTCCCATTCTCTGCGGAGGAAACTACACATGAAAAAACGGCCCTGGATGTCAGAACGTAGAAAGAGCACTGGTCCATATCATATTCATTTCTTCAAGCCAAGAAACCTGTTTTGACTTGAAGAAGTTCATGAAAGGAACTCAAGATAGTCTATCATTCATAGGGCAGAGTAGATACAGAAGACTTACTGGGCCGACTGTGAAGATTGATTTGAAGCCAGAAGAAGGCATTGTGGCAGGTCTCCCTGCAATTGATCCAAGAAACTCAGTCTGTGTACCAAGTCCTGAAGGTCTCCAAGCTGACACTTCTGAGCTTATATTCGATGAGACGGAAAAGTGATTTAAAGCACACCCTATGAGGACCGATTGGAAACAGCGAAAGAAAGAGATGATCTGGCTGAGATTATTGCCCCAAGTCTTGATCAGAATAGGGTTGGTTTTAGTAACAAGATCGAGAATTCAAGAGGCAATCAGGGAGGGAATAAAGCTCCAAAGATGATCTCGAACACATAGGGAAGGCCATCAGTTCCAGAGTTGGGACACGATGGTGAAACAACCCTCCTGCCTCAACAGACAGGGACCTGTAGGATCTACTCCTTCTCAATCTACCCCAGGTATACAAGAAAGAAACGAAAGAGTAAAGAAGGAGCCTTGCAGAGAAGGACTCCAAGAAAACAGGACAGAGTTGCCTTAAGGGCCAAGAGAACATCATCGTTCTCAGTGAAAGTGAAGACAGTGGTGAGATGCCAACTCCTGCAAGGGATTCCTGAAAATCCAGCAGATAAAGATAAAGAAGTCAGAGCACTGAAACTTCCAGGTACTACTGATTCTTATGCCGACCATTACTCCAGTGTTCTGCCTACATCTCAGCTTTAGTCAATAGCTGCACAGACCTTGAGGTTATGGATCCATGTCTCACTTGTCCCCTTGCCTCTCCTGCCGATTCTTCTTCCTCTTTTGCTTGGGGTGCAACTCTGGTGAGAAAAGGAAGAGAAAATCCTCCTCTCAAGATTTGGGACGAAATATGATGCTGTAGCAGCCTGTGGGGCCACCACTCCTTCTCGTGCCAGAAAGCCAGAGAACTACTTCCAGGACTTTGGCGGATGCCGAGGTCAGCAATTCCTGGAGATTGCTAAGCCCACAGTAGACAAATCGGAAGCAGAGTGTTGACATCGGACCTTGTGAGATTTCAAGATCCCTATGGAGATATATCCTGAAGGTGAGATCATAACCTCAGGAACCAGTCACCAGAGCATTGGAAGGGTAGAGAAAGTGGCAGCAGACGATTGAACAGCTGGAAGAACAAGCCCAAGTTCTCACGAGTTTTATCAAGTCACCTTTGTCTAAGGGACAAAGGTTTAGGACCCTACTCCCTGAGCTTTGCTCTACCTCCCCTGTGTAATTCAAGCCAAGATGAACGTTGCAAAGAAATTAAAGATATGCACAAGTATTCGTCTATGGTAGAGCATCGAAGCCATGGGGATTGACATGCTGTTGCCGGGCTAAACTTCACGACGAAGCTTTAAAGCTACCATGGAAAGTAGACAATTTTGCAACATAAGCTATCCTATTTCCTTGAGGGTTATGGATAAGGGCGCTTAAAATCTGGGGCGGCAGTTGCATGTAGACCTTGCTTGGGACAGACAGATGAGGAACATCTTACTGGCCAAATAAGATTTCGCTGAGCCAAAGGATAAAGCTATCAAAATCGGGGGTCTACGCGTGGAGTGGAAAATCGAGTCCTGGAAGAAGCTGTGTCGGAGAAATGAAGAATAGCTGGCAAAAGGGAGAAGCTGTCAAACGCTACAGCTGCTGATTTCAAAAGATATGCATTGTCATTTAGGATGAAAACTCTGGCGTTCCCTTATCCTGCAAGAAATCAAAGCTCAGTTCAGCTTTTTTTAAAGATAATCTTTTCAAGGAAGACTCCATCTCTGAAAGGGCAAGATAAAGGAAAATTTGTTTCTCTTAAGTCTGCCATTGACAAGAAGAAAACAAAGACTATATACTCAGTAGGCGTTTGATACGAGATGGCCTGGGATTTGGACTCAGTCTGCAACTAACAAATCAGTCCTCGTGGCAGAAGTATAGCGATGAGTCATCGAGAAGTTCAGGCAGCGGATTCTGAGACAGTGGGTCACTCCCAAGTAGCCGGACACCTGCCCTTCTCATTCCTTTCCTCTTCTTTCTTTCTTTTCGTTATTATTTGTAATTAGTTAAGGTATGAATGGCGGTACTTAACTATTCTTAGTTAAAGAAACGGTACGAAAGAGTAACCGATTGTAAGCTATATAATGGCTTTCCACGCCATTTTGGATTGGGTGGAAGAAGAACTTGGATATTTGCTGAAAGTGACACTAGATCTTAAAAGAAATCAATACAAAAAGGGCTTTCCGTTTTTGTCATATCTAAATCTTGTTGTCTTCTGTGTTTTCCTTGAAATATTGTGAAGATACATTTTGTTTCTGAACTCGTTTGGTCTCTCTGATGCCATACTGTCCAGTTTTGCCAATACAGCGATCTTGTACAACCAGAGGAACTTGTGTCCTGACTAAATAATCAGAAGAAGGTTATGTTATGGAACTTGTGTCCTTAAATTCATCTCCTTCAATGATCTTGTCTTAAATACTTTGAAGAGTTCGCATACACGAAGAAATTATTCTGCTATTATAATTTGAATGGT
>JAHRHJ020002440.1:0-12107 GCA_019776745.2 Taxus chinensis | reverse complement strand
ACTTTTTTGGGCATTGGGGTCCTCCTTTGGAAAATGTTTGTTGGGTACCATGATGCCTGGAGAACCATCTTTCCCTGCGGTGTGGCTAGCCGGTGTTTCTAGTGATTTCTTTCCCACATTTTTATCAACTGCCATTTGTAACCCAGGTTGAGAAGTGGACGCTAGATCAGCTTCGAGAGGTTGAGGCTCCATTGCTCTTTTCTTGGAACGAGTGTTTGCTGCCACTGATGAAGAATCTATATTCAATCCGCAAAAATCTTCTTCTTGCCAGTTTAGCAAAGTGAATTCTTCAGGTGCCTGCGGTTGATCTGCTACTTCTTGCATAGATGAATTGTTTGTTAACTCTGAAGGGGCAGATACACTTTGAACCATAAGGGCCTGGCTAAGAACTCCATTGGGACAAAGATTTTGATTGTGAGGTTGAGAGCAAGGATAATACCATTCGTAGTCTTGAACTAGATTATTTTGAACAGGTACTATAGCTCTAGATGAGCTAGCTGCAAGAGGGTTCTAAAAGTTCAAGGGCCTGACATTTGCAACTTGACTTGTAGTTTGATTTCGAGGCTGATTGTTTCCTTGAAAAGGAGGACGGTTAGCCTGATACTGCTGATTTTGTGGCTGATACGGACGATTGTATTGAAATTGTTGCCTTTTGAGTGCAACGAGCTCATTTCCAAAATTTTGCAGTAGTGACTTGACTTCAAATAGGTCATTTGAAGAGGCAGGGGAAGATTGAGATGGTTGCTTGGAGTCTACTGCAATAGGAGCAATGATAGGCTGATGATTCGTAAGATCTGGAGAAAAGGGCATTGGTAGTCGTGGAGCTATCTTTCCAGCCTGAATCAAAGAATTCTCTGCACTTATGGCAACTTCGTAAGCATCAGGAAGTGTAGTCCCTCCCATGGACTGGATCATAACTACTACATCGCTATTCAAGGCTCGCAAATAGTACAAGAATGCATTATGTGCGGAAGGCTTTACAAGCACCGAGAATCCTATTCCAAGTTCTGTGGAATCGGAAGTTGAAATCACTCATGTATTCTTGGGAAGCTCTCTTTATGGTAGTAAGTTGTTCCAAAAGTGATAGGTGATCACTTTTGTCTTCAAATTGTTTACATATCTTTTCTCCCAACTCGTCCCAAGTGGTTATAGTGCCAACACCTAACCCGCGAAACCATTGAAGTGCTTTTCCCTTGAAAGAGGTAGCAAGAAGTCTAACTGCAACGTTGTCTTCGGTGATATTATGTACTGCACAGATGCTGGCTACATCAAAGATATGCTCCACTGGAGTAACGTGAGTTTCCCACGTGTAGAAGGGTAAACTTTTGAGTGCCGCAACAGGTATCGGGTCACGTTGAGCCAACATGAGAGGACTGCTTGCATTGAAAGGGGGAAAAACTTGGTTCCTCGCCATAGCAACGAAAGGTTGATTGTTCCTGGGTGGAGGAAACCTTCCGTAAGGAGGAGTTGAATGACCCCTACTAGGTAAATCTGTAACTGGGGATGTGGAAATGCCTCTTCTGCTTCTCTTTGGAGGAGACAAGGAAAGTTCGATATGCTGATATTTTCCTTTCTTTGAAGAAGCTCTTGTCTGAATTCTTCGCATAAGTTACTGCACTGAGATTTGGAATCCAGAGATATAGAGTCGCCAGGTACTTTGACTTGTGTAAGTGAGAAGAGAAGTACCAACTCTGTCCCACCGGGCATGCCAAAAACTGTTGTGTGTGGTCGCACGGTGGCTTAAGATTTCCTGTTTGATAATGAGACACCTCTGAAAGATGGAACTCTAACTTCTGTGATGTCTGTGAGGTCCCACCGGGCGTGCCAAAAACTATTGTGTGTGGTCGCACAGTGGCTTAAGATTTTGAATGATGGTCCCACCCGGCGTGCCAAAAACTGTTGTCGCCAAATCACTGCACCCCCCGAATGGCCAGGATGTGAATAGGACGTTCGGTGTGATTGGGACACATGGGATCACCTCTCAAGCTGTGGGACTTGGGCTCGAGGTGAACCTCTAGAGAAGGCCGGCTTCCTCTTCCTAAACTAAGTGTTGTACTACTCCTAGTGTAACAAAAATGATTATCTAGTCCTATGCTAACATTTTCATGGGGTTTTAGGGAAAGAGATTTACAGAAATGAAACTATACTAGGGATGGTGATGCACCAAATAAAGGGTGTCTTCCAGAATTCAGGAAGGGTTAATTTGAAGAGGGTGTGTGCACCACAGGTCAACTTCACCTACTGCAACTTAGAGAGGGTACAGGATACCACAAACTAAGAGACACATGTTCCCTTTGTTAAACTTTATCAGACCGAGAAATATACCAGTTTCCCAGTGAAGAAGGATGAACTCAAGAAGGGTGAACAGACACCACAACTCAACTGCATGCAATACTCCACCACTCGATAAGCACAGAACTCCAAGAACCTGCAATAGAAACTTAAACTTGCACAGTGTACCTGCAAGTATGAGAAAGGCACAAAGAAGCATAGAAGGATGAAAGGACCGAGATTAGTCACAAAACACACACTTTTATTGCTTCAATAACATGCACAATGCATCATACATTCAGAAGAGGCAATAGTTGCCATTACAGTCTTGAAGAGGAGGCTTGAAAGTTCTCTCAACACACAAGAACAACTTGCAGAAGAGAGAGGATTCTTGAAAAGTATACACTCGCCTGAGATATCTAACTGTCCAACTTGTCTGAACTGTTGGAACCCTTTGAAATGAGCTTCCAACTTACATTTATAGAAGAATATGTGAGAAAGAAGAGGAAAGGTCATAATTACATTCCTAAATTGAAGGCCCATGATGTATTTATTACAGTTAGTTGAACCACCTGAGAAGGTTCCATCATGGGTCATTAATTGCCTGATGACCTAGTCTTCTCAATTAATTAAAAGAATATTTAAATAAAATATTTAAATAATAATAATAAATATTATTATTAAAATATTTAAATAAAAATATTAATTTAATTAACATAATGTTGGGACCCCCCGTTGACCCGTTTGACTTGAAGAGGAGGGGGGTCCATGTGGATAGAGTCTGCACAATCTCAACTCGGTGAGTTTCGAATCCTCTAACTCGGTGTTGCACTCGATTTTTGAACCCCGCACTAACTCTTTCCTTGCCTTGGCAATCGAGCTCTTTTGCATTGAGTCCTTCGAATGGTGAGCTATCAAACTTGATTCTTATCATTTTCCTGGTTAACTCGAGGCCATTTATGCATTCCACGTTCAAACTTCATGAAACAGCACCATGAGCTCCCTACAAAGTCCTGAAATTGTCCAAAAATTTACGCTTTCCTGGGCTCATTTTCACTATGAATTTCGAGCCTTAACGGAATATTTCTTGTCCCGCGTGGTCCACAAAATCTCCGAAGTGTTCTTCCTCGATCATCAAATCACTCGTAAGTTGTTCCATTTTCTTTGCCATCGAAGCTCCTTCCAACTGACTCGGCCTGAGCTTCAAAATTGCCTCTGTCATCGACCGAAATGGCCATCAACTCGATGACTCTCACATATCATGTCCCGAACATGTCATAGTCACCATCTTGCAAGTCTGTTCCATTTCCCTCGGCAAAATGGGTCTATTCGAACATTGGTATTCAAGCTCTAGTTCATGCCTCTGCGAATGATCTCGGTCAATCTCTCAAGTTATTCCACTTTGTATTGCGGGAAATATTAAGGTGTACTTGTTCAATCATTTCATTCCCAAACAAAGTTCAAACGGGCCTTTTGTTCCATTCCTGCGATCAAACACCCTTATTCAACCGTTACATTGCGCATTTCAAGGGCTTCTCTTCTAAAAATGCATTGAACTGTGCGTCTTTTCCCATGTTGAAAAGCTCCAAACCTCAAATGCTGTTTCGAATTGAGTCTCATGCATAATCCCAAGTTATTAACCAACAGTGTCATTCCTACAACAATTTTTGCCGCTTACCCGAATATACATGACCCATTTGAGCTTCAAGCTTATGCATTAACATGGATATTGATAGACCCATCTCTGATCCCTTAACTCGTGCTATATGAATGAGCAAGCCATTTTATCAATTCTTACATTGTTCAGCCATATCCTATTTTCCCATGTCTCTTACCATATCTAAACATTCTCTAAGAAACTATGCGCATAAGTGATTTCACTCTAGAAATTCCTTTCCGAGCCCATCAATTCCTTTGGTTCTGTTCTCCTATTTGCTATCAATAACTGAAGATCAAAGTTTTGAGCTAGGCTTGATCTGGGTGAGCTCAAAATTTCAACAATTGGTAGCTATTTCCTTTCTCCCAAGAAGCTTGCTCGACTTTCTAGCTACTCACCGTTTTCAAGATGCTCATACGATAATTGTCATGCTTCAAGCAAACTTCTGGTTCATGAATCCCGTTCCTTGCAAGAAATTAGAGCTCAATTGGACAGAGCTCTATGTCAGATTCACTTCTATGTTACATCGAAAGCTCAGTAAGGTCTCGATAGAGAATCTTTCTGTGCATGAATTTCATCAGGTCTGGTAACACTCTCACTGTCACTCTGGGACGATTTTGATAAGCAAATAAAGATTATCTTGAACTCAAATCCCAAGGCATTTAAAGAGATGATAGATTTTACGATCTCTGAATGAGTCAACATAGTTGGACAACATGCTTCATTGGCATCATGCGCAGAGAAAATAGCTTCTTACTATACCTTCAACATGCCTATTTTGAAGTGGTGCGTGGGAGCTTCTCCTTGAATGGCCAGAAACTTCTTCCCCATTCAAGCTTCGTCCCTATCTTTTCATTTTCATTGTAATAGGACTCAATGATTGCAAGATTGTGCGGTCCTTAACTATTCTTTAGATGCCCGGCTCTTTGCAAGAGTAAAGCATTTGATAATCTATCATAGTTCCTTCTTCACGTGAGCTCCAACCGAGGCATAATACTTCGGCATTCATTCTGAAAGTGTAACTAGAGCTCACTTGGAAGATTCCATGTTTCCAGGACTTTCAGAGCACTTTGTCTACTGATCCTCTGGCTCCTAAGCTTGGTCAATTTATTTTCTTTGTGCGGAATGATCACATACCCTGTTCCAAAGCTCATTATTCGTGGCACGATCTGCTAAGTCTTCGACTTTGCAAGCACGGTGATCTTGTATAACCAGGAAGGAACTTCTGTGAATGTTGATTAATCAGTATGGTGATGTTAAGAAACAATGTGTTCTAGCAGGACAATGATTTACAAAACCCAATTGTGTCTTCTGTAATTCAATTATGGTATTCCGATGGGAAATGTCTCTTCAATTTATGTCATGTCATCAAACAATTACTCTGAGCTATAATTCTACTTCCAAACTGCCATTCTCATCTTCTCATTCCTCATATCCTGTTGACTAGAGCCGGTATTCATTGAAAAGTTTCGTAATATCCAATGGGAAATGCAAAAATTATGTGTTTGTACATTTGAAAGTGGAAGTTCGTTTACCTTGAATGAGGGAACATCTCGGCATTAAATGAGGAGTCTTCAATGTCCCCTGAAATGCTCTTCTTAATAACCTATTTCAACAACTATCAAACTCACTGATTCGGCTCGCAGATAGTTAACTCAAAATGCATTTATGCATGGCACGTTCAAGGCTTCATGAAACGTCACCATGAGCTCCCTTCCGAAGTCACCTAGCTGGAAAATCAGAAGTTGAAATCAATCTGTACTTGGGACATTTCCTGGGAAGCTCACTTGAATAGTCGAGCTTAACCCAACATGGTGCCATAGGTGATCACTTTTTCCTCGGGTCCATCTCTAAGAGTGAACTATTTACAACTAGCTTTTCTCCCATATCAACTTGCGTCCCAAGTGGTTATAGTTTCCATACACCTAACCCGCAAAACCATTGTAGTGCTCCAAACGATGTAGAAGAAGTGCCATTAACAACAAAAACCTTCTGCCATATTATGACCTACGCAATGTTGCCCATAACATCGAAGATAGACACCAAAACTCTTGAGAACTGATTTTCCCAAAGAGCCCTTCGGTATTTTGGCAATGCCGCAACTCGGCTATCGGGTCAACAATTGATGCCAACATAAGAGGACTCTTAGTATGGGGCGATAAACTTGGTAGCCTGAGCATACACAATAAACTTGATTTTCCTAGGTGGAGGAAACCTTTGAAGATGAGCTTCCAACTTACATTTATAGAAGACATATGTGAAATGAGCTAAATTCAAGAAATACATTTATAGAACTGAATTTGTGAGCCAAAGAAGACCTTGAAAATAATGTACATTCCTAACCATATGAATTCCCATGAGTCGTATCAAAGCTATAAATAAAGCTCGAGTTGATTAGCTTGAAACTGCAGTAGATCGTTCCATTGATGGGTCATTAATTTCTCTGATGACCTAGTAAAAGAATTAATTTTATAATGAATGATTGGACGTACAATATTGTAAATAAAAATTATGTACTGCCCTTGGAGTTATTCAAAGATACCATTTAGTTAAAATATTAAATTAATGCAGCATGCAATGTTGGGACCAGGAATATTTCAGAGTTGACCTTTTGACTTCAATTGAGTTTCTAGGATAAGGAATGCACATGTTGGAATAGAGTTGTGCACATTCTGCCCAACTGGTTTAAGTTCGATCTCCTAGTTCGGGAAAATTTGTAATGATTCTACCTCGAATGACATGACTCCAATCCATCGTACCTGTTGGCAGTGAATTCCTTGTTTCATGCGAGCTACCATTTGCATCTGAGTTCTGAATAAGGTAGAGCTATTGCAAAATTGGATAACAATACATTTTCAACCTTTGTTTAAACTTGTGGCAAAAGGCCTTTACTATGCTGCACATGCCGGCTGAACTGTCATGTTGAACTGTCTGTTGCAACAAAACGGTGTTCTGTGATGCACGAATGCTCAGAGCCTGCTGGCAACCATGTCATTCTGCTTTCCTGGAGCTGGGAGATCCAACTCAGTGTTGCTCTACGTGAATGTCTATGAATTGTCCTCATTAGGATATCACCGTGTCTATTACTGTGTCCAAAAGATAGCTCTTCTAACTGTATCTGCAACACGCCTGCCTGAAGATCTGTGTGTGGGAGTTTGCATGTCTCGTGACCAGAATGTTATGCATGGTAAGCAGAATGTGCTCAGCCTCCTTCTCCCATCTCTATGTCATACTCGAATCTTATTGGCCAGGCTAGACTTGCCACATCCAATCCGATTAAACACTTCAACTTTGTGGGTCTATTCCCACGTTCTCTGACTTACACTTCCGTGTGACTCGCTTTGAGACTCGGATCACTCCATCTCTCAAGCTACTTTTGTTATGCTTGGGCCATGCGGAAGTCTCATGACGGATAGCCATCGTAATTTTTCCACTTGGCAATCTGGTTCAATTTTCACGCCTCTACGCGGAGTGAACATTCATGGCTTTCCATGAGAAATTTCCACTGTGGTATTTCAAGGTGCTTCTCTTCGAATACATGCTTAATCCCTGCATATCATGCTCGAGCTCCAAACCTCAATCACGGGCCCCGGATCGTTAGCTTTGGCAGTTATTGCCTGATCTCCACGTCCTTGGCATAGATAGTGAAAATTTTTCCCATTCGTGGGATTTTCATGACCCATTCGAGCTTCAAGCTTCTGCAAACATGGATATTGCAGGATAGAGTCCATCTAAGTGATCCCTTGAACTCGTGGCTATAAAAATATCATTTTATCTGCCGGGCCGAGTTCAGCCATATCCTATTTTCCCATGTCATCTTATCATATCTACAACATGTCTCTAAGAACCCCTATGCCATAAGTGATTTCACTCAATATATCAGTAAACTCGACCATCAATTCCTTTGGGTCTAACTAGGACTAATATTTTAACTGAACTTCAGTCTGAGCTATAAGCTTGATCTCTCAGTGAGCTCAAATGTTTTAACGCTGAGCTATTTCCTTTCGCCCAAGAAACATGCTCGACTTTCTGAGTGACTCGTTGAAGATGCTCATATAATTGCAAAGCAAATTGTGCTCCATGAATATTCTGATATGAAACAGTTCCACCTCTATGAGATTCACTTCCATGAGTTACACCGTAAAACAAGTAAGGTCTCGATAGAGAATTTTTGTAATAAATTTCATCAGGTCTCCCGGTAACACTCTCACTGTCACTTAATCGATTTTGATAAAAATATCTTGAAGGAAAATCCCAAATTTGAGGATGCATTCGATGCTGAACAGATAAAAAAAACATAGTTGGGCAACCTGCTTGTTGGAAGTGCTCAAAAAGAACTTCTACTATACTGCAACATGCCTGCAACATGGTGCGTGGGAGCTTCTCTGTGACCACCAAATTGCATCAGAGCCCGAGTCTATAGAATTCACTTCATGACTCAATGAAACAAGCCAGCTTGTGTCTTAATGCGGTCTTGGCAAGATGCCCGAGCTATAAATCTTTGACGCATCACTCCATATGGCTAGCTTCTACATGAGCTCAAACCGTCGAGGCATTTACTTCGGCATTCATTCTAAACAACTGAGCTCACTTGATGATTCCTATTTAGCACGATACATCCTCACGGCCCCTTTCAATTATGCTTTGATGTATGTCCATACCCTGTTCCAAAGCTCTTATTGTGGCACAGGCTAGAAGTATCCTAAAGGCAAACTGATCAGGTCGGACATCTGTTTGTTGCATTCGGTGAAACAGTATCAATGCCCCGTGAGGAAACCCATGTCTTCTGTAAGCTGCAATTATGGTATTCCATGAGAAGACGTCTCTTTATGTCATGTCATCAAACAATTTACGAGCATCTGCCAAACTCCCACACTTCATACATGTTGATGAGCTTATTTTGAATAGTTGTGCGTGTGGGAAATGCAAATTCTCTGTGATTGACGGGACAGTGGATTTGTTTACCTTGTGAAAGCGTATTCCTGGAAATGCAAGTCTACAATAGTTAAAGATATGTAGACGGGTTTACAGGGGTAAAGTAGAATGTGTAGTGCCTCCTTCAAGCGACCCTCTCCACAGAGTGCTACGAGATTTCGATTGAGATGTATTTGGTTGCTTGGTTGTAAACATTTTTTCATTCAAATACAACTAGATGACCTCATCGTCATATCTGCATAATCTGTATCATCTCGGTCAAACAAGATAATTCTCCCAAGTGGTTGGTCGAGCACTGTCATAATGGATTGGACCTAGCCTCATGTTAACTTAGCTTTCCCTAACTCGGCCTTCATATCTTTTTACATCGATCTCTACCAAGATCCTTATAGAGTTCCCTTCATTCGTCAATTTTCAACTAGTTATATTTTACATTAATAAGATCTCATCGAGCTCTTACAACTGAGAGACTCTACCTAGATGATTTCTGAGATGACTATCAATTTGACACCGGGTTCTTTATCAACTCGACCCCGAACTCTTCACTGAGTTGAGATCAACGGGGTGCCTTTCGATGCTAGGTGATCTCTTCATATGCAATTTAGGAATTATTTTTAATTATTGTATCTGGATAATAATCGGAGGTGGGTTCTTGGGATTATTATTTCATTTTGAACGTGATAGGACCCCGTTGTCTAATCTTGCCATGTGTGCAAAATTGGATAGTTTGCATACTTGTTTGAATTAGTGGTGAAGAATTGAAGAGGAGTGTAAAATTGATTAGTTAGAATGGTATAGTTGATAACAAAATCCTAACATCATTAACAACATGAAAAAGTGATGAGTGGGGATCAAGATATAGGTTGTTTAGTGATATTGTATTATAATCTTGTTAGGATAAAATATCAATTATGCATTATATGATTTATTATTTAATTTATTAAATAATCATATTATATGGTTATATTATAAACCATAAAATAATTGTAAGTTGTTATATGGTTTTAAACCATACTTGTCTTTTTGTTTCACAGGGATAATTGTTACATTTATTATAACAATGTATATGCTTCTCGAATGTATTATTGGAAGCAGTTGTAAGTATGATTTTACCTGTGCAACATATTTGTTTGTCTGTACATTTCTGTCCAATATGTATAAATATTGCAGCACTCCATTGTAATGGTTAATCAATTTCACATTAATAAAATAAACATGCTTCCGTCCCTATTTGTGAAATTACATTTGGTACCAGAGCGAGAATCTAGACCTGTGAAGGAGTGGAAAGAGAATGCAGTAGAGATAGAGAAGATTGGAGAAGAATATGCAGAAATAGAGAGCCTGTGTAGCCTCCTGCAACCTCCTAGCCTCATATCTACCTTCCCACATCCCCCAGTTCATTCCAGGTGTTTGGAACGCAATTTTTTTTTGCACTGGTGCACTCAGCACCAAGCAAAATTTGTTGCAAGTATAGAAATTTAAACAAAGAAAAATATTACCCAATAGGGGTTTTGTCTCTAAATTAAAAAAAAAAAAGCAATTAGTCTCTACAAGTTTTAGTAGGCAGCTATGTTTGGAGGTATGTGCATTTGTTCTTCCAAGACCAAGCTTTTCAAATGCATTTGTTGTGATTGTTCTCTATATTGTTGAGCATTGGCGAATTGAGAGAATATATTTTTGAGAAATGTGTTGAGATATAAATTGCCCTGCTCAAACCGACCTACAACACAAGAAAAAAGAATCCATCTCCATCCTCCTCCAGTCGGACACCTGCCACCAACGAGCCACCTGCACAAAGAAATAAGCGAGCAACACTGGAGACTATACATAGGCGGCTGTGCAAAACTCAAAAGAAACTACAAAAAAATGGTGAAAGAGCATTCAAAATAGCAGCTAAGGCTTTCTGTCTCCACACAAACCTGCAAAAAAAAAAGGAACAGCAAACATTTCAATCACATCCTACACAAAAAAAGGTGTGAAAACTCAAGGACCTGCGTGCAAAACAAGACTAAGAGATAAGGAAAAAGGGCGGCCAAAGGAAATTATATAGATCAAAGGAGATATTAAAAAGAGGAGGAGCGGCTAATATAAAGTTTCAGATCCATTTTTTGATGCAAAGCAAAACCTAAATCACCTCTCACCAGCATGTGCCATGTGGAGCCTCTACAAGTCATCTTTTATTAAAGAGGTGAGTCAAATCTGCCTTTATTTAAATACAATATTGTTCATTTTACATTACAAATGCTTAAGTGGCCAAGTTGGATAAAGGGAAAGCCTTAGAAGTGGGAGGTGTGTGGTTCAAATCCCACCCCCAACTTCACATTTTGCATTTGGTAGAATTTTTGGCAGAACTGCTAAATTTAGCAGATTTTTTGAATTTAGTTATAACTAACTAAATTTAGCGGAGAAATCCCTAATTTAGGGTAAAAAAAAATTCTTCTCCCATTTGGCCTAGTTTTTCATTTCAGACATTTTTTGCAAAAGGAGACCCATCTAAAAATTGCATTTTCAGCTCTTTTTTTTGCAATTTTTAGCATTTTGGGTCGTATTGGGCTTAGGAGGCCATCAGGTCCCGCAAAACAGAAATGTTTTCCTGCCATTCAAATTTACCATTTTTTTGAATTTAAATTGTATATTGTTGTATATTGTACTAATTTGCAGGTTGCCATAGTCAACTGCAAACTTTGTAACTGCTCAAAAACTGGTAGAATTGTAATAAAAAATAATAAAAAATTGGTTCTGTAACACTCACGAGATCCTAGATCTCATTCGCAGCATTTGGTATATACGGTGCCTTTGGGAAGCGCTTACGGGTAAAGCCATCATGACTACTACTACACTTAACACCTAATATAGCTGCAACAACGTTGTCTGGGCATCGTCCCTTTAAATCGACGGGGAGTAATAAGGTCACAGTGCACACACTATGAACCATCCCATCCATCTGTGAATGATTGCACGACATAAATCCGGACTGAGAAATTATCCAAGTATATAACGAAGTTACACGTGTGTATGAGGATATTTCTTTGAGCCAGTGTCAATAATCACACAGACCCCATCAGTACTGTCTTGGTACCACGTATTGAATTCTTTCACGTACGTTAACGCCTCTTTCACGTACCGCCGGGTATATTGAAAGGGCGAGCTTCTTCCATGTACTAATGGGTCTATCGGAAGAGTACGTATATAGAAAGGTTTGTTATATCGGAATGACAGTATATAGATTGGGTAGCCTAATACC
>JAHRHJ020002439.1:5000-7500 GCA_019776745.2 Taxus chinensis | reverse complement strand
AATTGCGTATAATATCTTTTGCCGTACCTTCTAATGCATTTTCAAAAAAAATGTGAAGTTATAAGAATTTGTAAGTGAGGTATGTACCCGCGTGTGAATTCATAAACTTGGCTAATAAATGTGAACGCATGCATTTGTCCATGTGGCTTCATGTCACGTGCATACTCATTTGTGTGCATGCGTTATAAATTATATATGATTTTATGTGGTGTGTTTTCTGTGTGTGGCGTGTGACATGTGTCATGGTAGCAATGTGTGTTTTATGTAGAATCGTGTAATCATGTTAAGCCAGTACCAAACAACTTGCAAGAAAGTCAGATGTTTGTGTTGTGTACAATGAATTGTACATGTAGCTTGTGTTTGCATGACCACATCCTTGTTAAATCATGTCAGCTCTTATAAGGAGAGTGGGTGTTATGCATCTAAAACATTTACCTGCATCTGTATTTGTCCAAAGAGAATCAACTGTAAATATCTCTGTGCATGCCACAACTGCTTTTCACATGTGTGTGTATCATACAAGGTCAATGAATGAGTATTTGAATTCTGTTTGCATCTTGCATGCCAATGAAAGAAAAAAATGTGTCGTTGTGATTCTTCGATGTGCAAATGTGTCCAATATGTTTGTGCTCTTTATCATTATGTGTATGTCCGTGTGTGTGACTGCTTGTTCTTGCTTTTTACAGTCAAATTTTGTGCGACGTGTTACGAAATTTGTGTGTTTGAAGGAGATTCTTGATGTATAAATATGTTCATGTCGCGTGTTGTGTCCATGTGCATGTCCTTCAAAGTCACATTTTTGGTTCACCGATGATGCAATGAAAAATGTAACCTGTGTGTGAAGTTTGTGTCAAGCCTTCAAGAACAACCAATAAATTGTGAGATAAGACCATGCATTGTGCGTGTTTACCTATGTAAAGAAATTGTGCATGGGCATATGGCGTATGTGTGCATAATTTCCTACAGCATGTGTATGACCTTATCATGTATGGGTGTTGCAGATTCCACATGTGATTCAATGTGTCTGCGTGATTTTAAATGAGTGTGTGTCTAATGTGCTTGTGTGTGTAGAATATCCGCAGTGGCATTAATACTATGAATGTTAGGAACCACTAAAGCATTTGCGTGTGACATTTCTGTAAAGGATTTGGACTGACTGTGAAATTTATAGTTTATCCTCTCAACAATGTTCTCTCTATTAAATGCATGTGCGGTGTGTGTGTGTGTTTTGTTGAAATGCGCGCGCGCGCGGGTATTAAAACAATATACGTGTGCGTTGGTGACCATTTTCATTGTGAAGAGATTAAATAGTGTGTGTGCCAATAAAACTTTGTGTGAATGAGTAAGTGTTTACAAATGCATATTTAAATATGTTGAATGTATATGTACATCCGCATGGCATTAAACATAAATGAAATGTACCGATCATTGTGTGTATGTGATTGTTTAAAGAAGTGTAGACCCATAAAATTTGTGTAAATTAACATGTGATAATGAAACAAAGTGATGGATGCGTGTGTGCCCTTATGTCACTGTTCTTCATGACAAAGGAACCTTATATACGTAATAATTAAAGGTAATTCAACATCTCTTATGTAAAAAATACTTAGGGATACAAGAGATACAAGTGATTGTGTATGAAATGCACGTGACACAATGTTATGCGTGGAGCGTGTGCGTGAACAAGTGTGACTATGCAAATAGATTTTGCGAACATGTGTGTGTTAATATCATCAGGTTAATAATGGTTTTTCTTTAAAAAAATGGCATCAACTATATTTTTGTTATTCCTTTGTAATATATTTTTGGAAGGTGTTAACGTTATTAATATTGCATTGTGTATGTGTATGTGTGTGTGTTGTGTGTTTTTAAACATGTGATGTGTGGGCGTATATCTTTTCACATAAATGTCCTTTTTTGTATTAGAGTGTAAATGTGAACATTACAATCACTGTGTGTGTGCATATGATGTATGTGTGTGCGCGCGCATGGTATTCTCTTCTGGATAAAATACAATGTGTAAATATAGTGATGTGTCTGCGTGTGCGTTCTCCCAATAATAATGGGTAATAACGTGTGAGACGTAATCGCATCTGAATTTTGTTAAAATATATATTTATGTGGGTATGGTTCCGTTTGAGTGTGTGCAAACGTCAAATACAAGAGTGTGATCAGAATGCATTTTTATACTGGTAGAATCAAACCCCATATGTGTGAGATGTGCATAAAAGTAGTATTAAATCTTGAGTTGTCAATATCACATGTTTATCACAAGTTTTCACCTATGCAGACCGTTTAAAAACAACAAGAATGCGTGATGCATTGAATATGCAATAAAGGTGACTCTGTAACGTCTGCATGTAAAAAAACTAGACTACCCAACATGTAAGAAATTATATATTGTCAAGTGATGTCCACGTGCATAATTGTTCTAAGGTAGTTGTGTGTGTGTGTGGAGTGTGTGTAAGTGTGAGACTGTATGTGTGTGTGTATGTGTGTG
>JAHRHJ020002438.1:0-12113 GCA_019776745.2 Taxus chinensis | reverse complement strand
AGCAGCTAAGCTGGAACATGCCCTAAAACAACGAACTCATTTAAAATTAGGACACATAAGCCCAAAATAGGGAATTTTTCAGACCATCCACATCAATGATAAGTAAAGACAAACTGCCAATGATGACATGTCAAATCATCTCCTACACCGACATCGACTACAATACGCCCAAAAATGATTCACACAAACTATTCACGCTTCTACTCCTCTAGGAGAATCATACAACACCATCTTGACAATAATAATAAAAAATGTGATCAAGTTGCCACCTATTCTAACCAGTTGATGAATCTCGACGAGACACTAAGTGATATCAAGAGGAAAATTACTGTAAAATACATCAAGTTTGAGGACACAACATAGAGAGAGTTAGAATTTCTAGGATTCAGTCCAAATACTAATCAATCAAGGAGATCTTCAAGTAACTTAATCCAAATGCCTCGCACTAATCAACCACTAGATATTTGTAAACAACATTTCCAAAACCATACACCCAACATAATAATCACCACCACTTCTTCTACATCACAAGTTCCTAATGCCCACACCATAAGGACCTATACATACTGTGGGTACCAAATTCAGTCCTATCCATAGATTATACCTTCTTCATCAATCACCATATCTCACCCTCACCAGAAGTACCTTTCTTCAATACATTAACCCGCACCCACACTAACCTCGGCATTCTATATACTTCACCCAGCAACTCTTCCCACATCCAGTGTGATTCCAAATCTGAATATACCTCAGACACACATCATCTACATCTATTAAATCTTTACCATAATGCCAACATAAACCCAATCTAGTTCCGGACTTACTACATCAGTCCTTGAGACCACATCATAGGATTTCCCCTCTTACATCATTGAAGACTTTGAAAGAATTCAAAGGATTCAATTGCAAATATATTTCTACATCATTAGTCAAACCCAAATCATTTCCACCTTCCTTAGATTCCAACTGAAAAAAATATTCCTTCATATGCCTATATCATACCACCACAATCCTATGGTAGAAATTTATTTTTTTCCTCCCAAGGATAGAACCTTCTCAAATATGCCTCAAAATTCCCTTATATAGGAAAATAATATTCCTTCTTCTAGAAACAATACAACCCCAAATCCCTTCAAACTAAAATCAATCCAACACTATGAAAACCACGACGGATTACAACCATCAAGACATGAAACATTACTCAAATTTTCCTAACATTTGAATTATCCCAAACACATCCACTCCTCTCAAAAACCAGAGATTCCACACAGACACAAACACCTCCAAATTTTTAGTTGAATCATAGATGGAGGTCTCCAAAATTTTTTTCAAATTTTCTACAATCACACTTCCACCATATTAGCGGCCTTTGACAACTGGTAGTAGAAGCCACCGTGGTTTAATTATCGCCTTGGTTACACAACTCATTATAACTCTGGACATGATATCAAAACTTGCAGAGCATTCAAGCCATTGTTCAGGCTTCATAAAGTAAGGATACATCCTTCCCAACAAAAACAATTTGTTCTATCCAATTGATAATCTCACTATTGACCTCATCTATAAATGCAATTTCCTCTCATTCTTCACCAAACTCCCAACCAGTCAATCAAAAGTGGAAGATTTAAAGGGAATCCTTCATTCTCCATCAAATTTCTTCAAGGACCTCCTAAGTCCGGTTCACGTGAACCCCTCATCACAAATAACACTAAAACTGAAAACCAAAACATTAAATTGCAACACATCCATTCCCCATCCTCAGTATCTATACTGGTTCATAAATCGACATCCGAAATTTAGAATTCTATGGTCAAAATCCAACCCAAACATTTTTGCCATCTTAAACACTAATAAGAGTTACCTCTTTTTGACCACCTTGATTGGATCTACGCAGCCATCCTCAAAAATCTTATTCAGACTCTACGATCATGCTTCCTCCCATTGACTCAGGAGATCTAAACAGTAAAAATACCATGGTTCAAACCCACGTATTTGTGACTTCATAGTTAGGGTCATTGGATTGAGCAATGTAGCGCCTTTTGGATCATCATCCACGACCTCATTAAGGAAGATTGATTTCCTCAAGCAGGGGAAGATTACTTTCCCACCACAACAAAATATTTAACTCATCTTTCTACATCCTCCATCCATTGGATTTTTTGTACACTCCCCCATCCAACATATATTCCCCTGTTAACATCATACCATCTATTGATTTCTCTCTCAGTTCCTCTTACACCATTCTAATCATGCCAAACATCATTCTCTTCTTCACATCTCTTGCAGAAATATTGGGCATAACATACAACTTAAAACAACTTCAAAACCCTTCTTCATTTCATCTAATGAGCCTCAAACAAACCAACCTTCTTTGGAAATCACGGTGAAAACACTAAGATTATCACCCATATCAACTACAACACAACCTTTAATCCTTCAATCTTACACTCAATATCAGCCCTCCCCAATAATGCTCCTTTTCCATCCAATCTAAGATCCTTGGTCAAATTCACATGATCTCTCTCTTGTGTGTCCCAGATAAGATAGAAAATTTTTTCCACTAAGACCAAACATCATCATCTTTATGGGGCCACATCAATCTCCATATAAAGCATCACAATCACTTAAACCAAAATAAATAAAAAACACCCCAACATTTCCTTGAGATTCAATCAACATTATTGCATACATGAACCATCTCCAAGACGACTCAGAGCACAAACCCAAGCCTTTTCATCAGTACTACATTAAGGATTCCTGAAAAAATACATATATATGTATCAATTGAATCGTATGCAATCCCTGTCAACACTTATTACATCATTCAGCCAACCACATTACGCTTCCACTTGTTTATAGGAATTTACACCCACAAGTAATAAGCCTCGTGGTTTAATCTCCCCACCTCAGTTGTGCCTACCTCGTACCTCTAGGTCTAACCGAATTTTGTAAGGCTCTTCAAACTATCGATCCATGATCATCATTGAAAAGAATACCTTTTTGAGGATTATACCTCTACATGTTAATATCCCACAACTAATTCCACATCTATCAAAGTCTCTAACGACTCTTCTCCTCCATCCTCTCAATTCACTCCTCCTTCCATGTGGACTTCATAATAACCGACTTCCTCTCCGTTATCATCTAACTGATTTTCCTATGATCCCCAATGCATCTACCTAAATCATCCACATCTAATTTTCCTATAGTAATACAATTTCATTTCGCTAGGGAGTCACCTCCATCATCCTTATCTGATAATGATTTCATATTAAACGAATCTACTTTATGTTGGAGGACTTAATCCTTGACATTGTATTTTATTACTCATCTAAATACATCCTAATCTAAATAACCCCATCCAAATATCATTCATTTGAAGCCTACTTTTGTGGCCTTGCATTCGATTCCCTAGGAGCGACAATTTCGTTCATCTTAAGCAACTTATGGTGGCCATGTTTGTCTCTGCGTTAAGAGACTATATTTATTTTTTCATTGAAACCACCTTGGTGGCCATGATGGTGTCATACAAACGTACTCATTTAAGGCCATGTTGTCCTTCCAATAAGGACCATATTTTCACCAAAGTCCACCTTTTGGCCATGTTTCGTCTCGATAGGATGCATAACCATTTCTCTTTGTTATTCATGTTAAAGAAAAACATAGATTCCATCTCATCTGTCTCAAGTTGTTTCTATTGAATCCATTCCATTTTTTCAAAATCCACCATGCAGTCATAATTACCCCTCACTTTAGAGAAACCATTATTCGTCTTATTAGATGCAAAAATTTTCATTTGAAAAGGTAGCACATAGTTCTACCTTCACTATCTCATAAAAATTCTTATCTTATCAAAAAAGCTCGAACACATCCGTAATTCAAGGAGCCAATGGGGAAATTTTCTGTCCCAAATAGATCAAAACAATAATTATTAACATAAGGATGCATTGGGGGATTATCACTTAGCGTCTCTTGATGGTAAACCAGGGATCGAACCCCGAAACACATTGCACGTATATGACCATTATAGTACTTAGTACAACACACTTATGAGCATTTAGGCTTATTTTAGACCATTCTCACCATTATCAATTCCATTATATATCGGAATGATAGGAATAAGTATGTGGGTCTACATCAATTCCTTGATAGAACCTTGAATATAAGTACCAGGATCTACTTAAAAAACATATTCATATGGAAAAGTATCCCATTTGGTGAGACCCAGTAATCAATTACATACATCACCCTCTCATTCTCCTAGCATTCATTGCAAAGGGTATCAAGGTGTCTTATGTACCAATCATTTCCCTCCTAAGTTGTTTACTTCCCTATCCCCAGCTCTACCCCATGTAAAAATAACATACAGCATCAAAAAGAAGTCAAAAGTTATACCAAAAATAGAACTGACCTCAAAGGATTAGTGTGCATACAAAACAAGGAAATGCAGAATAAAAAGAAAAACATGCAAATTTAACAAAAAGAAAAAAAATAGAACCAATCCCTTGAAGGAAGGCTATATTCTCACCATATATGGTATATATTAGTAGAACATACCCTCTAAGGATGTACTCTTTTGTTATGACATTCAGAAAGCCTTCCGCATTGATCAACTTTCTTCTATTATGGTTCTTTCCCCTTTCCCAGAGGCTGGGGACTAGACTTAAGGAACCCATTTTAAAGAACCTTCTTCGCACCGTAGGTACATCTCAAATCCCTCCTCATGTTGATATTAAGATCATGAGAGATATTTCATCAATATCTTCCTCTTGGTCTTTTGTATAATCAAATCTCATTAGTTATGTACTAACACCTCATATCGGTTTTGCAGTGCAATGTTTTTTGGATGTAGTACCTTTTCTTGTGTAATCATTCCGGGTTTTAAAAGAATAACGTTCTTACATGGCCATGTTATGGTTATGTGACACCTCTCATCAAAATCATATGTTATTTAAATTTTGTTTTTAAATAATATTTAATATTTTAAATCTGCATCTATATTTTTTTTACTACTTAAGGATGTCAACTATCAGTATCATCCTAAATCTATGAAATTTGTTACTATTTCACACATCCGTTAATACACTATTCGTTTGGGAATTAACTTGATCTTCCATGTAGTTGTGAATATACTTGAGTGATCCACAAGTGGCATTCATTTATCGACAATTCTCACTCCACCATGGGACCAATGGTATCTTTCCTCCAATCCATTCTCTCACATATCCTTCCCTTCTCTACAGTCATCCACCATTTCTTTTCCATAGCTTTTATATTTTGTTTGTCATTTATGAACTGATATCACTCTTAGTATCACAAAACCTTTCATCCCCAACTTGCAGATCTGCATAACTTCCCCACATAGCATATAAAAACCATACTGGAGGTAGACCTTCATTTTGGACAACGGTATCATTCGTGATCAGTCTATTGACCATTTATTCTCCTAGTTCCCTTGGTCAACCCAATTTAATCCTAAAATCCACCTCATCTCATTCTTGTTGATCTTCTAACCTGTTCATCCTACTCCGTTGTTTCGTCATTCTTCACATTTCCTCCACCTGGGCTATATTTTGTGTTTCTCGTTTAATATCCTTTTACTACCATCTATTTATCATCCCATTTCACTTTCATTCTTCTTTTCCTTGACGATCTACTAACCAACCATTACCTTTGATTAATTGGTCAAATCAAGAATGTAGCAATACAAAAAATAGGGCATGCCTCATCTTAAGGAGGACCTATGAGTATCTTTTAACTTTGGAAATCACACCCAAAAAGTGTTAGATCAACTTCCAAAATCAATACAGGCTCATTCAATGACAAGTCAGCCTACTCCTTTCAAGGGTAAAAGGTCAAACCTCAGACCCATTACAAAACAGTTGTCTATTTTTGCACCCCTTACAAAAATAGAAAAACTTGGACTTCAAATGAAGACCACAAAGAAGTTTATGAATGCCACAGAGTGAAGGAAAAATATTAGGAAACCACGGCCAAGATGTTTAAGCCGCAAAAGTTGGGAAATATCCATGAGAGAATTGAAGCATGTCATGGAGGTCAAATAAATCGTGTATTGATGTAAAAAGGTCTGCAAATGTTGAAAAAGTTACAACACATAAAGCATAGCATATACAAAACGTGGGTGAAAAGAAGTTAATAATACCATTGAACAAGGAAAATTCAAAGGTTGTGGGATGGAGAAAAGGAATTCTGTGGATGTTGTTGAAATTCACATGACAAGTAAATAGACTGCGAGACAAGATAGAGATAGTCAAGCCGCATAATGAAGAAGACAAATCCGTAGAACTCAAAACCGTGAAAATTCAAAACTAAAGAGCCATGTAACAAGGAGGAAAACATTTTTCCACGGGAGTTGTAGTTGATGGAGATTTAGAATAATATTTTTTAAATTGGATATGATTTGAAGAATATTGACCTCCTCCACGCAATAAAATCATATTTCATTAATTAAAGGGGAGATTGTTATGTGGAAAGACAAAATACGTATCCAACATGCAAGAGATGCAATTCTAGGTGGCACAACTACCAACATTTAATGTATTATGGGTGTCCATCTTTGGTAAATGGCATGTTGCAATGGATAACCATATGAACCCATATTTCTCAGAGAATTTAATATTGGTGGTTGAATTTGAATTCATTTTTCCCTCTCTTTCTCCATTTCTTCTCTCTTTCATCTTCTATAAATGTAGGAGCTCTGCTCATAAAAACATGATCCCTCTTTATTGTAAGGGTGCCATGTCAAAATGGTGGCCAACTTCCCATGGGTTTCAGACCTTGAGTTTGATCTTTGAAATCTACCATGAATGTAATCAAATGTGCATATTTTGATCAATAGAATCAAGTTTTTTGGCTATCTCTCTGCCCTGGTCTCGTGTTTTATTTTTCCTTACCTCTTTGTTTAAATTTCTTGGCATGTTGTGTTTTCTCTCTTACTTGTAGGCTCCATTTCATGTGTTTTTCATGTGATGAAAGCCATATCTATGTGGTTTTTTTCTGTGGTGAACTCATTCACCCTTTCACCCATGTTTTCCATCTTTCTTTCACCCTTGTGGAGAGTGATTGACCCTTTTCTTGGTGTTATCACCTTCTCTAGTTTAGGTTTCCATTTATGCATCTCCTTCTCACCCTAGTTCCTTGTAATTTTAGAGTAGAGCTAGATAGTTTCATTTCATTTCATAGGAGTAGTGTTAGCATTAGGATAGGTAGAGGAATCCAGCCTTCTCCATAGGTCTGTCTCATTTCACATGTCCCACAACTTAGAGACAATCTCGTGTTTCCATAGAATTCATGATCCTCATTGATCATATCTACGGTGTAATTTTTAGCTCCAAATATTTTGGCATGCCTAGTGGGACAAATTTGAAGCACCTTACCACTTCTCTTCTTTGAGTTTGATTTACACTTGGTGAATATTTCAGTCTTTGGAGGTAGTTTCAAGTATATATGGCAACTCCACTGATTTAGGTAACCCATTACTTCTGATTTATAGACCTTTCCCTTTCATTTCATTCACTTCTTCCATTTCATCCATTTTCTTTCTATATTCTTTCCATTTTCATTTGTTCATGAAGTTGTACAATCATGGTTTCATTCACTTGTGGGGATTCTCATTTGCATTAGCAAAACCATTCCCCTCCATCCCCACATTTCAAAAATCCTCCTCTAAATATGTTTTATGATCCCTATCATGAATAACATGATTATAACCCACCCTCCAATGACCCGTATGGTTATTTATCTAACCAAATTTTTTATCAAGAACACAGTTATGCAAATGATGGTAGAATTCCCATGGATGATGTTTATTTATAGAGGTATATTGAAGAGATGGAGATGAGCATGGCATAGGATAGAGTTACATGCATAGTGAAGGTAGCCATCATTGGTTTCAGAAAGCCCTACCCATGGAGAGGCTTTGCACCAAACTTGTTCAGCTCTCAGTAGAAGCTACAATTTTTAGCAAAAATTATGACATGGATTGTAGACTGGGTTGAAGAAATGGAGGCTCACCAATTCAGTGTTAGGAAACCCTGTCAATTGGGCTACTCTACACCATCTTATATCTCTCTCATTCCTCTTCCCCAACCTATACCATCTCAGCTTGTTTCCCATGCTCCTAGTTTTTGTCCTCCTTCCCCCATTAAGGATCCCCCTTCTCCATCTTCTTCCCTTCCATCCCACCTTCATTCCTCTACCCTCTTCCCTTCCAAAACCCCATATCCTCCACAAGAAGATACCAAAAATTCCCCTCCACCACAAACAATACAAAAACCAGTCGAAGAGCCCAACAGAGAAGAAGGATTGGGCTTTAAATTTTGAGCCTGGTGACATGTAATTTCCAGTTAAACCTTAACTTGAGCCTCATAATGAATTAAATGATCCGTGGATGTTATATCAAATCTCTGTAACATTGGACAAATCCACATGTTTAAGAAAGCCATGGGAACAATGTTATGCCCTTAACCTATTGCTTGTATTAGGATATGAGTAGCTGACTTGTGGCTTACCATATCATTTATACTTTATCATGCTTAGTAGGTCAGCCTTGGTGTTGGCCATAACATATGAATAGTATATATAGGGGATTTTAGGTAGTAGTTCATCATCATTTTGGAGCATTTGATTCTTATTGTATGGTTTGGAGATTGCCCCCTCGAAGTGGCGAAGCTATTCTAATTGCATACTGAGATCATTATTCTAGAATATTGTGTTATTTGGTGTTATATTTATACTCATGATCTGGATTATATAAGTAATTTCATTACAAGTGGTATCAGTGCTGCGATCTGGGCCAAAATTAGGGAAAAACCCTAATTTTTTGTTTCCTCCATATATTGCGAACCAAAGAGAATTGGTCAAATATATTTTTACCATAGTTGTAAAACATTTCAAGAAAGGTTCCTTGAAAATTTCAGAATTTTTTTATTTATTTTACAAAAATTATTACAAATTTAGAGTTTTTCATAAAATCGAACCCTAGGGGTGCAAATTGTGGAATTTTTTCAGATTCGTTACATTTTTGGAAAGCAAAAAAAAATTATTTGGGGTTTTCTCTTTAAGTTTTTTTATTTTTGGCCTAATTCTTATTGAAATATAAAACCCTAAAATTTTATTGTGATCCCTACATCCTACTATTTTGGGGCATCATGACGGGGCCTTCCACAAGAGGAAAAAACAATCCCATCACTCCGAGTTAAACACCAGAAAAGGATGAGATAGTAGTTGAGGAGTTGGAGATAGAAGATATAACTACATATTCCTCAGGGTTAGGGTTTACTTTGACAGACCACAAAGTAAGCCAACTTGAGTTTAACCTGAGAGACCTCAAATCTCGGGTGGCCAGTAGAGAAGATGTGGATAGGATTGGAAAAATATTGGAGTATTTCATGCAAAACTTCAGCACATATATTATGGGTAATCATACTTATTTCAATCAAGGTGGATCCTTTAGACACATGATCCAAAGTGGATCTTCGAGTGTGCACAATCCAAATACAAGCACTCTGCAGACATTGTACTATGTTTCCAAAAGTGGAGATGCATAAGTTTGATTGAAAGGATCCACTCAATTGGATTAACCAAATGGAGAATTATTTGGAACTACATCAGATTCCATCAGGACAAAAGATGACCATGTGCTCAAAGGTAGAAGAATGGTCTCAATGTTACATGGACATTTTTCACTAAAGAGTTTCAATTACACTATATTTCTAGTGTGTCAGATAATTACTTCAGCCAATTAGCAAAATTGAGATAGATAGGATATGTTAAGGATTACATTCATCACTTCCAAAACCTTTCTCTATGGGTGGAAAATATTACTGAAGAGAATCTAAATGACCTATTTCTCAAGGGTCTTAAGGATCACATTGAGCATGAGGTGCATATGTTTAATCCTCATAAGGTTTATGATTCGATGATTATGGAAAGAAGGGCAGAGGAGAAATTTATTTCAAGTAGGAGAAAACATTTCACTTATACCAAAGATCATAACACCTTGGCCCCAGCACTCCCTCAACTAGTTAGATTGACACCTCAACAAATTGAAGAAAAAAGAGAAAAAGGTTTATGTTTTAACTATGACAGTAAATTTGGACCAGGACATAAATGTGCTAAAAATAAGTTGTTCTACATTAATGGTCCTAGTGAAGATGAAGAGAAGGATAAAGATTCAGAGTAAGAGGTCTTGGTTGAGCCAGAGGAGGAGTCAGGAGATCATCAGCCAACAATCTCATGCCATGCAATTTCAGGTATTAGCACCCCCTAAACCCTAAAGGTGGTTGGATTCCTAAAAACATAGAGGGTCACAGTGTTGACTGATTCAGGAAGTACTCACAACTTTATCAATCATAAGTTAGCAGTGCGCCTAAACTACTTCATTTATCCAGCTCTTAAATATAAAGTAATGATTACTGATGGAGGTACTGTTACTTGTTCTAGAAAATTCCATAGCATTAAGCTTGTCATGGGATATTACGTACTAAATAGTCCCATGTATGCCATTTCTATGGGAGGAGTAGACATTTTGTTAGGGGTTCAATGGCTTACCACTTTGGGAACCATTGAGATGAACTTCCAAGAATTTTTCATGTAATTTCACTCTGAAGGAAGGAATTTTGAGCTAAGAGGCTTAAGAGCAAAGTCTCCACAAATAGTAAGTTCTCATCAGATGCACAAAATGTTAAAAAAGGGTGCAGAGGGATTTGTGGCACAACTATGTTCATTAGAGTCTCATCATTCTAAGGACATTATATCATTAGATATGCAAGCAGTGTTGGATGCACACTCTGTTGTATTTGAAAATATACCAAAGGGCTTACCTCCAAAGAGATATCATGATCATGTTATTCAGTTATTACCAAGAAGTCAACTGCCTAACATCAGACCTTATAGGTACCCATATGTGCAAAAGAGTGAAATTGAAAAGATTGTACAAGAGATGTTGGAATCAAGAATTATCCATCATAGTCAGAGTGCTTATTCTTCTCTAGTAGTGATGGTATGGAAGAAAGATGACATGTGGTGCATGTGTCCTGATTATAGGGAACTTAATAAGTACACAATCAAAGATAAGTTTCCTATTCCTGTAATTGATGATTTGCTTGATGAGTTGCATGGTGTTATTTATTTTATAAAGCTTGATCTCCGTTTGGGATACCACCAAATAAGAATCAAGGATGAGGATGTTCATAAAACTACCTTTTGGACACATGAAGGCCATTATGAATTCCTAGTAATGCCTTTTGGGCTCACAAATGAACCTTCTACATTTCAAAGTTTGATGAATTCTATTTTTAAGTCATTCCTGTGGAAGTTTGTCTTAGTGTTTTTTGATGATATATTAATTTATAGCAAAACATGGGAGGAACATTTACATCATGTAAATAAGGTTTTGGAAACCCTTGAGCAACATAAACTTTATGCAAAGCCCTCTAAGTTTTCTTTTTGACTCAAGGAGGTTGAATATTTGGGTCACATTGTCTCTCATGAAGGGATTAAAGTGGATCCTAATAAGATCAAAGCCATGATGGAGTGGAAGGTTCCAAAAACCTTAAAGAATCTAAGAGAATTTTTGGGGCTTACAGGTTATTACCGAAGATTCGTAAGGCATTATGGAATAATATATGCACCTATCATAGCTTTATTAAAGAAGGACTCCTTCCATTGGAGTTAGGATGCAACTAAAAGAGGCCATGTGCACCACTCCAGTCTTAGCTACTCCAAATTTTTCCAAAACATTCATTATTGAATGTGATGCATTAGGGGTGGGTATGGGGGTAGTTCTCATGCAAGACGGCCATCCTATTGCCTTTTTGAGCCATCAATTCAAAGGTAAGAATATTTCCAAGCTGACTTATGAGAAGTAAATGCTATCCATACTTCATGTAGTAAAGAAATGGAGACCATATCTCATAGGAAGACACTTTAAAGTGAAGACAGATCATGATAGTCTGACATACTTCTTGGAGTAGTTTTTATCATCTAAAGAACAACAAAAATGGGTCTCCAAGATGTTGGGATATGATTTTGAGATTATCTATAAGAAAGGGAAGGAGAATGTAGTTGGGAGCTGGTCACGGAAAGATGAA
>JAHRHJ020002437.1:0-12121 GCA_019776745.2 Taxus chinensis | reverse complement strand
AAAAGGAAGAAAGACAAGACAAGAGTAACGTGGTTCACCAAGGTGGGTACATCACCAAGAACTTGCTCAGATTGTATTATCAACAAGAGTAAAACAACTCTCCAGTCTCTCCAGTTATGACTCCACAACGAATTCCAAAGATATTACCACATCTAACCCACAATTGACACCCAATTGATAACATTGATCACTCTGACACATCTGATCATTAGACTCAAGACCTCTTGAACACTCAGATATCTTTCAAGATAACCTAACACCTCTATTTATAGGATTAAAATCCCTTAATAAGTCCTAAATCCGACCCTTCGAAGTTTGAAATTTGCGATCTTTCAACTTCCCATGGCTGGAAGAAAAAAAATTTGTCATGACATTAACATCCAATAACAGCATTTGAACAGTAAACATCGCGAGCAACGGCAAGTGACTGTACACCAACGTCACAACAAACATGACGTAGAATGCTCCGAAGTCTCCAAACTTAACGGTCGAGCTCCAGCATTCAGAGCCAATTAATTCAAGAAGACAAAATAGGCTCCACACCCCAAATAATATGATTGCGACATATTTTTCTTTTTCAAGTTTCCTTAGCCCCTAAAAAGAAAAATAATAATAATAATAACATGTAAAATATAATATTATATCTAATTACCCCTCTCAAAATGACCACTCTTTTCTACATATAGCTTGATAAAATAAGTGGGGCAAAACCCACAAGCCCATTGGGAAAAATCAAAGAAAACTATGCTAAATAAAATATATTAATGTATTGAAACCCCAAGAGAGGGTGTAAGAAAAATGAGGAGAATAAAGGAGTTTGTAGGCCACTTTCAAAATCTTAAGAGTGTCTCCAATGGCTTCTCTCCCTCCTCCAATCAACCTGTAAAACAAAAGAAGAAAATAAGACAAATGAAAAGAGAAAGAAGACTTCGTAAGGATGTTTTAGGGTTGGTTACCCTTTTTCCACATCAAGGAACCAAATTGAATCCATCCAAGGGATGAGATTCATCCCTACAAAAATTAGGTGGAGAGTGGGTGAATGGAAATTGCCCTTTTTAATTTAAATGTTTTAATTTCAAAACATGGGTTGACTATTAAGGGGTCATTTTATGGGGTAAGGGAATGTTTATTTTAACCCCATCTAAATGGGGACCTTGGTTATTAATTAAACCTTGTAGTATTAAATACCTTGGGTATTTAACCATTTCTTTTTTTGGCCCCTTAACCCTCTAATGTAACTATGGAATATTTAACTATTGTAGGAATTTAATTGTTTGTTTATTTAACACTTTGAGAGAATTTAACCATGATTGAGATAATTTTACAATTAGTTTTAATGTGGGATGACTAATTTGTTATAACGGGAAAAAAATTATTAATTAAATTTAATGGACCTTAAACCATTAAGGTGACAACTATAGTTTCGAATCCTGTTTGAGGGCATGCCTTTCCAAAAAAAAAATCCATAATTTTTCTAACTAAACCTAGGTTGTTCTTGAGTCTCTTAGCGAGCGTTACACGCTTCTAGTTTGATGGACACACTTGCAGGACAAAATGAAAATCAACACACTATGCAAAAATACACCAACGCATCTAGAGGCATAGGTACGCCTGACAGTCAATGGAGATGCCTATGGTTCGATGGATACGCTTGCAGACCAAAATGAAAATCAACACAACATGCATAAATACACCACTGCGTCCAAAGGCACGAGTACGCCTGACAATCAACGGAGACACTTATGGTTCGAAGGATACGCCGTCATTTTTAAATGAATTGTCAATGAAAAGTATGACTAGACAGGTGTGTGTCCAGTTCGAAGGGTTCACTAGGGTTTCGACATAAATGTTCTCCTCCAAAACACCTACACGTACCCCCTAAAAACCCTACAAAAATCACGGAAATGAAAATTTTCAATAGTCAAACAGGTTAATTGTTAGTCAAAGAAACCTATTTCCAGTTTAAACCCACAAAATATGCATGAATAAGGATGATTTAGCTTACTTAAAAAATGAAATCAAGTAAATAACAAGTTGTTTCTCCTAGAAATCATGAAAGTAAACTTCAAAATCTTGGAAAAGGCCCCTAGAGGATAATGGAGAGTGTTCCACCAGGCGTTCTAAATGTGTGCAATGAAAGGTTTGTTAAAGCTATGAACATGGGGTAAGAATATCTAAAAATCCCCAAAAGCTTTGAAACAAACAACTCAATGACCATTTAGATTAGAGATAAATAAGAGCTACCTATTTGCATGCATACATAAATCTTGAAACAAACAATCAACTTTTAAACATGACTATATTAATTCTCTACTCTATGAAAGCTATCTATAAAATAACCTATTAAAGCTCTAGCAATCAGTTATGTGTTTATTGATGTCTCAAAATATTAAGAATGGAATCTCACCATTAATGGCTTCTCCCATTTACTTGAAGCTTTGGAAAGATTAGAAAATAACAAGTAAATATCTCAAATATGAAATGAAATGACTCTAAAAAGACTAAAGTATAACCTAAATTAGAAATGAGATGAGAGAGAGAGAGAGAGTTCTTAGGAAAAGGTGGGAGGGGTACCCTTCTACTTATAGTTTTTGGTTTTGAGAAAAGGGTCATTTGGATGCATGTGGGACTAAAAAGGTGTCAAAAAGGTGATTTTTAGAAAATCACATTGGAAGGTGTGAACTGGATTTGGAAAGCCAAGTGGTTGTTCTGAAAAGGTGAGATATTTGTTTATAAATTCAAATTCTCATTAGAAATTCAATAAGAGGGTTAATTGACCTAAACAAGGTTAATTAATGGGAAAAAAATCTTATAGAAGCTGGTTAGGGAAGGATTAGTAGATTTAGGGGGTTTATAAGGGGTTAAAAATGGTGATTTACTAGCGTAGTGTAGTAAATGAATATGAGACTAGGATAGTTAGTATGATCTTAGTAATAAAGATCATGTAGACTAAATTATAGGTGTTTACACTTTGCATAACATTAGATTAACCTAGAATATATCATATTTTAGTTAATCATTTTGGTGAACCTGATATTCGAATGCACTTCCTCTTTGGGTCTTTTCTTCGTATGCTTGTCACTCATAGTGATCGTTTAGGGACTTTTCAATACTGTGAGATTTGTTCGTTCACCCATAGGGTTTCTAAGACAATGGATGATATTGTTACTATTGTATATACAACTGTGAATCCTTTGGATTCATCTCGTCGAGTTCCTCTTCATGAAATAGAATGCTCTGGAAGTCAAAAATCTTACGCTGAAGATACCAATATTGACCAAGACCAACTCAATACGCTTATTACTTTTTAGAAAGTTTTGCATGGTAATCCCACTCATCTTTCGCATGTCTTACTTGCTTTGATTGATGTTAAGAATGTGTGTGATGCATTTGCCTCCATAGTTTCTCCTTCTTCAACTACCATAGTATCTTCCCCACCCATTTATGCCTCAGCTTCCATTCTATCTACTATCACTCCTGTCATTCACCCTAGCACACCTAATATGCATTTTAGCTCTTCTTCAAATACTCCCAATTTAAAATCTTTATATCAAGACTTGCAAACCCAAATTCACCAACTGCTTCTCATGCCTCGCCATCTTTAAACTCTACGTCACTACTACAAACTCCTTTTGCACCTAATAAATATTCCTATCCATTACCACCTAGTTTCATCTCTCCCAAGTTTCCTATCTGTAAAGGTCATGGTGACCTACAAGAGCATATTCGGGCTATTCATGTAGTATGTTTGGACTATGTGGATGATCATACCCTACTTGCTAAGATCTTTCCTCGTAGTTTACAGGATTATGTGATGCGTTGGTTTCATTACCTACCTATCGATTTGGTAATCTCTTTCATGCATCTAGTTGATGTCTTTCTCACTCACTTCTTTATTAACATCAGCTCTAAGATCTCTTATGCCCAACTTGTGAAACTTAAACATGGATCTAGTGAACATTTAGCAGATTATGTTTTGTGTTACAAGAATAACTTAGCCAAAATGTCAATTTTGCTTGTGGACGCTGAGCTCTATGACTTGTTCATTCATGTTCTCCTACCGCCTCTCCAGGAGAGTGTTCTCTTTAAGACCTATCCTTCTTTCGATCAACTTTTCCATACTCTTAAGCTTCATGAAACCAAGATCTTAGATATAGGTAAGCTTAAATACCAATAGCAAGCATTGTCTTTCGCTCGTTTTCAAACAAGACAATATTTAAACCATCTGTAACGAGACCAACAGACATAAAATTTATTACCAACATAGTTGTTAGTGAAGAATCATAGCACCCCCAAATGGCCCAGTTGTGAAGTGGGGCATTTGGTGTGATTGCACAACATGGGACCATCTCTTAAGCTGAGGGACTTGCAAAACTTGAGACGGACCTCTAGAGAAAACTTGTTCTTTCTTCCTAATCTACCTGCCACAAGCTACTCCAGTACAAGCATAATTTAACTAATCCTAATCTAACCGTTCCAAGGGGACAGAGAGAGAGAGGGTGAAATAGCCTACACTAAGTGGTGATACACTAGAAAAGGAAGTGGTTAGATCACAGATCTGACTGCCTGAAGTGGAGAGAGGTGAGCAGAGGAGAGGGTGGACAAGATGCACCACAGACCGGAGATAGTTTTCACATGGAACACCACTTCAAAACCCATTAAGCACAGCTCCCAGAATCTGTAACAAACATCATAGTATGCACAGTATAACCTGTAATGATGAGAGGTAAGAAGAGACAACAAAATAAGCCAATGATGGAAAGATGTATCACGAAACAGATTTTATTACTCCAAAATGTTACATTGTACATCATCAGTGGGCAAGAGGAAAGAAAATGCCATTACATATCCATGGGAAGAGGCTTAGACTTCACATTATACCCTAAGGAAGAAAGATAGAGGGGGGTAGAGGAGAAACAACGACCAACCAACCTTTGAATATGTCCCTTCATTATAATATATAGGAAGAATAAGAGAGATAGGAGGGAAGAATTTGAATCCTACTTCAACCACCTTGAGATATGTATTGAATCTTGATTTGAAAGCTCAACCACCATCAATTAATGCCCCTCTCAAATCCACCTACAATTTGTCGATTCTACCTCGATTACTTGTTCGACGCATTGAAGGAGGAAAAATAGCGGATCAGATCAAATCCAATCTGGTTGTTGGAGCAAACAGATCTTATATTAATGGCACGAAGACATTTTCCCATTTTTTACCCACAAAATCCTATTAAGAATGATATTTTATGTTTCCATGGTGTAGAGGGTGTCAAGACATTTCCAAAAAGTCTTCTCCCACCAAAATTTGAGTTTCCAGTCAAAAGATATGGCCATCTGAAGATTAGAGTCACACGCGTGCAATATTTGAAAGAGTATGTACGTACCGGGTCCACGTGGCAGCCTCACGCATCTTAGAGATTTGGATCCTTCCTTTAGCTTCTAAAATTGCTTCAGATTGACATGTGGCGGCTTTCACAGGCTCCACGGTCTCCCCTTGTATTTTTCCTAAGTCCTTTTCTTGGCAGGACCAAAAGTCTGACCCTGGACACGTGGAGGCCCGGTGCTTATTTGGAAATTTCCCCCCGGTTTCGCTTGTGAAGTAGCATCATTAAGACACGTGGCACCTTCCTTCGTCTTGCCTCTACTTTGACTATTTAACCCCCGACTCTGTCCCTTTTTTTGGACCTGGGACACGTGGAAGGCTCGCGCTCATTTGAAAACCCACTCAGGATTTTACCTTTGAAGGAGCATCGTTAAGACACGTGGCACCTTCCGACTGCACTCTTATACTTAACCAATTTAGGTCCACTTTCCTTTTTGACCTCTGTTGACCATTGTGAATGTGAAGGGCTGGTGCAAGTTTGAGTCTCCACCTAGGATCCCGCTTTTGAATGTGTGTCATTGAGACACTTGGCACCCTCCGCTAACTCTTAGACTTTTCAACAGCCGGTGTAACTTTTGGGACTCTGGACACGTGGAGGCTTGGCACTTGTTTGAGTCTCCACTTTTGGATTTAACTTTTGAATATGCATCATTGAGACACTTGGTAGCTTCCACTATTTCTTACATACTTAGCCAATTTTGGGGCTTGTTCTAAATTATTTGCAGAGCCTGAAGACTTTGAGCCTTTTCCGTTTCTTTTCCTTTGAGCCTCTAGTTCCTTTGACACTGTCTTCTCTTCCCTGACCCTACTATTCCATTTTAGAGCCCACATGCAACCTATTTTTTGGATTTGAAGCATGGGTTCGTTCGACGGAACCGTTTCTTGAATTTCTTCTTGCAGAATGTCGTGTTTGATCAATTTTATCGAGGGCCAAAATTGAGATAACAATTTGGAGACTCAAGGGAAAACCAGCCTGCTAGATGAAGAGACAAATGGCCTTGAAGCATCCATTGGGCATGGAGTCAAGAATGATAGCCTGATAGTGATCTTGTCTCTGACCCGCGAGCCCAACCGTTTGCACTTGGAAACCCTGAACTTGCCTTGGAAATGGACTGCCTCAAAACCCATTTTTAGTTGCTCTGTATTTGTGTTTTATTTGAAACTAGAAACTGTTATAGACAGCTATGGATCTTTCTACCATGAATACTGAAGGGCCTAGCCTTGGTAACTCTAGAGCAATGCGAACAAAACTTATGTACAAAGAAAAAATCATGCATGCCTCAAATGAGACATGTAGAGTGTGCACAAGCACTTCTTCTGCTGAAAACAAAATCTACTTCTACTCCTATACTAACCAGAGAGAAAGAAAAGCTTAAACAAATCCTACCACAGGCAGGGAGAAATAGCTTCCTTTTTTAAAAAGGGGAAGCCATGTAAATGGTTTGTCACTTAATATGGCTGCCTGGATGAGTGAAAAACTAACAATAAGCCCATCCTCCACCCAAATCATCAAGATATCAACATCAATGGGAAATACCTCCTCAAGTTGATTTGCATTGGAATCCTGGAGGTGTTGATGGTGACCCTTAGCACTTTGAAACTCATCCTCATGCTTAGAAGCAAGGATGATTGGTTGTGGCTTCTCCATTGGCTCTAATGAATCCAAGTACCTGATTGGGCATGGTCTGATCCTTTGAATGTGCCCTTTGATCTAAAATTTAACTCCAAAAATGAAGTCTTTTGTGGACCTTCTTAGATGGATGGTGCAAGAGGGATGATGACATCGTCTTGCCTTTTCTCTTCCTTCTCTTGTAAAGAACATGGAAGAATCAAAGCTTCCAACCTTGGTTCCAGAGGGATGTTGTGAGACATAGGTTGTTGTTCTTGAATGCCCTCCTTTATGGCAACAGGCTCATATACTTGGAAGGTGGGTGATAGAGTAGTAAATGATGTAATTTCCTTAGGCTCCTCTATCAAAGCAATCCTCCAAGTTAGACAGATAATTTTTCTCCTTGTCCTGTTACATGTGCTCGACCTCCTCCATGGTGTCCTCCTAATCTGCAACTTGCTCACGATCATTCTTTTCATCCTCCAACATGAAGTTTGAAATCTCAAACTCCTCTTCAACTTTAGAGATTAAAGGAGATGAATTGGGAGGAAGAACTGAAGGTTCTTCTATAGCCTGCTCCACACTTGGAGCCTCTGAAACTTTATGGTCCTCCTCCATCATGTGTTCATCAATAAAATCAGGCCCTTGAAATGAAAGCAAAGAATCTTCAATGATGCTTTCTGCATTGAGTGGCTTCAACTCTGATTTGATCTATCCCAGTTGCTCCTCTTCAATGGGACTTGGAGATGATTGTTCCTCCTCCTTAACTAGTTATGCAGCTTGGATCAGATCAACATCCTCTTCAGACAAAGTGCCATCATGGAGACTGCATTCAGTGCAAACATACTGCTGATCTTCTTCTTGTTTTTTTGTTCTTTCTCTGCTACAAACTCAACCTCATCCTCCACTAGTTCTTCAACTCTGACCTCCTCTATTGGCTTGACCATCAAGGGTATCTTTGTAAACCCAAATTTAGCAGCCCAACTCTTTAGATTGTCTGACATTTCTTTTCGGTTGGGTTCCTCTTCTTGTTGTTCTCCTTGACTGGTCTTGGGAATATCTTCCCCACATGGAATTGGGAAGGCAAGAGGAGGGGTGGATGGGGTTTCAACTAGCTTTGCAGTTGTTTTTGGTGGTAAGGGAAGTGGAACTTCTTGTTTATTTGGAGGGAATGACTGCTTGAAAGGGAAAATGGCAGAAGAATTGAAATAAGATTTAAGACTAGGAGATGGAGAAATGAAATCAACACTTGGGGCAACAAGTGAGGGGTTTGACTCTTGATCATGCTGAAATGATAAAGTTTGAGAAAGAGGAAAAGAAGAGTTAGGAGGTGTTGGACTTACTCATTGAGCCTCAATATCATCAATCCACTGTGTAAGTTGAGGTAGCACTTCAACCATGAAGTCAAGCTACTCCTGAGGGCTATAGTGTCTTGGAAAAGGGTGTTCCCATGGACAAGGTGCCCAACAACCAATCCTAAATGCCTTCATCTATTTTGTACCCATGGATTGCACCATGTTAGCCTCCATTCTTTGAATCTTCTCCAACAAAACAGTATTCTCCACATAGTTGTCACCATTATATGTGTCCCCTTATTCTTGATAAGTTCCATGGCCAAACTGGTTTTGACACTCTCATATGGTACGCCATAATGTGCTTTGATTGATCTCATTAAATGTTATTGAACGGAGTTGAGAAGTGAATTGGATGATCTTCACTCGCTATTAGGTCATTAGAATTCCATGAAAGGGAATGAAGTTGTGATTTCACAATCATGAAATGGCAGAAATGGAGAATATGGACAAGAAAAGTTGATGAAATGGTGGACATTGATGCCGAAATCCTGTAACTTCAAGAATGGTATTCTTGACCAGATGATATGCCAGATGTATTTGAAGGCCTCAAAGGCTAAACCTTAACAGGAACACACCAACCTATAAGATTAAGATGGTAAGTGCTTCAACCCTACCCACGGGTACAGTCTCAAATGTTGGGGCCAAACAGGACAAGAATCCAATAAACAAAAACCGTAGGTTTTGCTATAACCCGCTCGCATTCTTTAATATGTTTGTTGGGAATCAACCGAACCAATACAGTGTAGATTTCACGCAAAGTGGAAACATGTGCATGCGTTTTGTTTAGTATGGACCATGACATATGTGTTTTGGTGGATACCCTTACAAAATCAAAATGTTTAAGTTCTATTTTAGTAATATAATGAAATTAGGTCACTTACACTTTTATGGAAGTGGTCTCATAGTCATCCAACATCATTAACTAGAAGATAATTTCAAAATCTAATTCTGTCAGACTTACTCATTATTCAACATTTCAGCAAGACCTAAAAACTCAGGCTATATATATCCCATCATAGCTCTCGTTCTTTGTTTTTTGGAAGTATAGTCATTTTTAGGTTTTTACCTTCTAAAAATGATTTTGCACCTACCACTAGCTTAATCTCGTACTAACACTTTTAAATTGTCCATAAATTCACTTTAGTGCACCATGAATTAACTCTATATGTTTGTCTATTCTATACCTAAAAGAGATCCTCACTTTGTAGATAGAGGTTCTGCCCATTAATGGGCATTCCTGTCCTATGCCCAACAATAAGTGATTTGTAATGTGCCTCTCCTTAAGGTGTGATAACACTACTAGTGTTGAATAATTTTTATGAAATACACCAAGATGAATTGCATCAAGTGAACTCAGATAAATTGTCATTCTTAAAAAATCAAATTGGGGGGGGTTCCTCTTGGGCAGATCCATATAAAATTCATTCCCTACTCTTCCTCCAGCCTCTAAAAGCATCCTTTCATGGAAATATAAATCAATGATTCCCATACATGATTTCTAATAGTATCTTATGGAGCACAACATGCCTTAATAACTTCACAAATAATAGGTCCTTCATAAACTTGTACATACTAGCTCATTTTTAGCTTGTTCTGAAGTGTGTTCAATTAACTACAAACCGGGCCAAAATGCCTTTTAAGCCTTCAAAGGAAAGTAGTCTCCTCATAAAAAAACTAATGTTTACAGTCAATCAATCACCTTAAACACTATTCCACCTACCTAAACACGCTAAATATTCTTTTTAGACTTTCCTTTGCATGAGATTTATATTTTAGGGTTTAGGTTTAGGGGCTCGGTGTTTATATAATTTAGATCATGGTTTATTGAATCAATGGTTTAGATTAGGTTTAAGGTTTAGTGTTTAAGACTCATATTCAAATTTCTAAGTTTAGGTTTAGCGATAAGGCTTAGGTCATGGTCTTTAGTTTTATGTTTAGAGGTTTAAGTTTAGCTTAATGTTTCAGGTTAAGTAGTTTTATGTTTAGGGTCCTCAAAATTCAAGATTAGGGATCTTAGGTCAAGTTGAGGGTTTAGAGTTATGTTAAGGTTCAGGTTTAGGGTTTAAGGGGGATTCAAAAGTTGAATTTTAGGGTTGAGGGTTAGTTCAAGGTTTAGTTTAGTTTATTTTGTTGGTAGGGTTATGTTTGAGGTTCAAAGTTTACGGTTTTGGCTTAGGTTATGCTTACGCTAGGTTCAGCTTTAGGTTTAAGGTTTAGGGCTCAAGGTTACGTTTAGGGTCAGGTTTAGTTTATGTATGACTTGGGTTTTAAGTTTGGGTTGAGGATTTAGGGTTTACGTTAATGTTAGATTAGGTTTTAAAGGTTTAGGGTGTGAGGATTTAAAGGTTTACGGTTTAGGCCTTAATAGGTTATGGTTTTAATCTTAGGTAGGGTTCAGGTTTAGGGAAAGTTCAGGCTTTAGGTTGAAGAGTTGAAGTCAAGTTTATGGCTCAAGTTTTAAGTTTAGGTTGATGATTTTAGGGTTAGTTATGTTTAGAGTTAGGGTTTAAGGGTTTTAAGTCAGGTTCAAAGTTTAGGTAAAGGTTAGCTTTAGGTTTAAGCTTGAGGCTTTAGGGTTAGGTTTTTAGCGTTCAATAACTCTACGTAGAGTTTCAAGGTTTAGGTTTGTGTTTAGCTTACGTTTAGTTGTTTTCATGAGCTCTAGGGATTACTAGCTCGGTTATATCTGTTAACGACTCATTAATATCGATGCGACTCAAAGAGATACTACTACATCTCGTCATCTAACACATTTCTATTATCGTAGTGTATGTTTAGACCTTTAGGATTTTAACATTTATCCTTAATTTAGGTTTATGATTTAGGCCAGGGCTCAATGTTTGGTTAGGATTTAGGTTGCATCTATAAGTTTATGACTAAGTTTCAGGGTTCAAAGTCATGGGGTTTAAGTTTAGAGGTTCGTTATGGTTTTATTTAGAGTTAGATATCAAGCTCTAGATTTACGTCTTAGGGTTTCAGGCTTCTAAGGATTAGGACTAATTCAAGGCTTAAGGTTAAGTTTAATTGTTTATGAATAGGTTTATTCATGGTTCATTTTTATGTATAAGTTTCAGGAGTTTTTAAGATTTACATATTTTAAGTTTGGGTTAAAGCTTTGGGGCGGATATATTTTAGGGGTTTAGTCTCAAGGCTCAGGTTTAGCGTCCCAAGACAAGGCGTTTAGGTTATGGTTTAGTTTAGGTTTATACTATATGTTTAGTTTAAATTCTTATTTTGCTTTTGGATTATGTTATAGTTTAGGTTTAGGTTCTCATGTGGTTTAAGTTAGTCACAGACTTCAGTTTCATCAAATTTTATATGCAAAACCATTCAAAGAGAGTCCATCAAAATTTGATTTTTTCATCTGTTGACTATTTTGAAGGAGCGAAATTCATTTCTAACTGTCCAATACCTGTCCAAAACCCCATCCAGTCTTTACATCACGTGGATGTACAGGGAACACTGTTACTTGGCTCCTCATCTTACTATATATGAAGATATTTGTAAATCGTGTTCATGACCTCTATAATCTTATATCGAATTTCAAGTTGCTTTGGAAATCACATCACCCTTCCACTAGATATGTGGGATGCATACCCCTATCTTTTTAGTTCAGGGATTTTGAAAACCATAAATGGGTTCTCATATAGGAATCATCAATGAATGAATCACATAAGTCGTTCGACCATAGTAAACTCCCATTCTAGAACTAAACAAGTAAATATCTATTACTAGTGCATTGATAACCCCTTAATGTTCTTAGCCATCC
>JAHRHJ020002436.1:0-12140 GCA_019776745.2 Taxus chinensis | reverse complement strand
CGTTTAATGAACCACGATACAAACTTCCCAGGAGGGGTGGAATGCGCCAAAAAGCTACAACCCATTCTTTCAATTATAGCAAGTCTTTTTCCCAAACAGCCAAAAGAGAGGCGTGTGATGGGAACAGGAACGCCTCTCCTCTAGGGCTTGTCATACTCCCACCACTTAATTCCAAAAACCCACTGATCAAACCCATACCTACGTTCCAATTGGTATGAGCATTCACAGATGCGATGCTGGCGATAAAGTTCCCAGCTTGCAAAGCCCACCAAAGAAATCTGGACAGATAGAAAGAAAATGTCTCCGAAGAAGAAGGGGTGATATGTTAGAAATTAGCAGTTGCCACCCAAAAGGGGAGTTCCTTTGTAGCAAACGACACACCCAACTTCGCCATTCGTATCTCGACATCTTCTTAGACCCCCGCCACCAGAGGATTCTTTTACGCTCTCAGAAATAGACTAAGAAAATGTTTATTTAATTGTTCTATTCGGGAGGACAAACGTCGAGGAGGCATCTTAGAGCGGACATGAGGACTACGAGGATGATTTGAAAGAAGGTTAACACGCTGCCAACTTACCAACGTGGCTGTGCGAAGATAACCCTTCCACCACGCCCACTTCTTTAGAACCATAAATCACGGGGCCACAAGAGTTCTAGTTGTTGCCTTTGAAAAAGGAAGCCCAAGTAGGAGCCCAAAGATCATAGATGGCTGCAACCAAAAATAGACCCCACCTTTCTTTATAGGGGGGGAGGGTTAATGAAGGATAATGATACTTGTGGACAAAGTTAATAAGTTGTTGCGAAACAAATGGGGGGTAGCCTTTGGGGTTGAAAGAGCTTAGAAATATTACGCACAGATATAATGTTCCCTATCAGCTTCGCCAAAAAGATTATAACTGTGCAAAAAGCAACCGTGCCCCTTCATTAACCATCATCCGGGTTAGCCAAAAGGGAAGCCAGATTGCCCCTCTATGTTTGGAGCCCTACTCTCTGAGTCTCCCATCCTCCTACTGGGCATCCCTCTGGTTTTTAATGCCCACCCCCACTAAGAACACGTTATGGACCCGGTTGATGGATTGTGCTTGAAGCTTTCAGAAGAAGCTGGCGGGGTGGCGTGTGGAGGGCTATAGTCCCGCCACGATGGGTCTGTTACAGTTATTCAGCAATAACCCTTGCAAACAGTTCACACTCGAGTTCCTGGTCGTCCTAAGATGTGTTCTTCCGGGTGGCTCCGTATTAGAACACGATAAAAACATATTTCTTCTGTCTCGTTTGAAAGACCTACCCTGAACCATTAGTTTCTTGGAATATTAGCTGGCAAACCTCTTAGCACAGGGGGGGCTTCGGTTTGTTTTTAAGACAAGTGTCGTCGAGATGAATGACGCCACTATTGGTAAGTAGCCTTTGTGCTTCCACAACAGGAGAGCTATCAAGGGGTGTTAGCTCTTTCCCCCCCCACTACCCTCCCTTCTGAGGAAGACTTTTCTCCTTTAGATTTGCTGCGGGGCCTACGCTAGGAAATCATATTGTTGCGCAAGTCAGCAAGGCTGTTTAATGTTGGGACGAAATGAAACCTGGGCGGGGTAAGGGGTAGGTCACCGGTTACCCCCTGATTTTTTTTGGAAACACAATGGTGATTGGCGGATCAAGTCCTTACGGGGAAGATCTTTTCTGGGATCCTGCCCAGCCACTCCGACTGTATTGACAGAATGAGCAAATGATACCTTGACAACACTTGGGGAAGCTGTTAGGTCATTCCTCTTGGAAGGTAGTAGCCTTGATACCAATTGAAATGAGAGTGACAAACTAAAAATTATTGATTGACTCCTCAATATTATTATACAATTCTGTTTTAGATAGCGCGTGTCTGGTTGAGGTCTTTTCCCCCTCTGGTGCGTCTGCAATCGCCTCTATCAACGTCTGAGCTCCCTAAAGTTCAGTCCAACAATAATAGGTTTCTTCTCCTTTGCTTGCGCTCGTGATGTTATCGTCAAGGGTTCCCGAATTCTCCCGCGAATTGTCTCTCCCTACATATATGTTGCTTATCGTCTTACTGCCTTTGGGAATTTACTCACTTTTTGATCCACTGCCCTTCTGCTCCGCGGGGTATCCTTGGCACATATTTGAGATCGTATGGGTTTTTCCTTCTTACCACGTCTCCAAAACATTTTGCTCAAGTAGAGGTCCCTTTGTTACAAATTAGCTATCTTTGTGGACCTGCTTTTCCCCAGTCACTTGGTGCATTTGCAAAGCACGAATAGGGATATCAAGGAACAACTACAGTTGTGGCGGCTTCAAGCATGTGGTCCTGTATGACAGGACAATGATTTGTTATTGGGGGAAACACAAAAACAAAAAAGTGGTTTTTTAAGTCTTTCAGAACATGGCCTAGACAAACTCATCCCTCTGGGTCACTCATTCTACTACTTGGTCTTCGCGTATTCGTGGTCAACAACCTCCTGGTCTTCCCCCTCTTTGAGTTGGCTAAAAACTAACATTAATGTGTTTAGCCAAGGTTCATCCGGATGCTTCTGTTTGTGAAGGTGGTATCTGGAGTGATTAGGCATAACCCCCTATGTCTCGTGTTGCTTCGGGATTGGACCTACCAACCGAGCCTGCAGCCCGGGTATTCTAAAGTGGATTAGAACTAATTCCCCAGTTTGCTTGGGTCAAACTCAATGTTTGAATTGCAAGTGATGCTCTGTAACATGGAGACTTCCAAACTAAATAACATCCCCAATGGACCATCCATAGCATCATTGAAGATATAAGATCCCCTTCAATCTCACTTTCAGATGATTAATTTTTAGCATATCTACCGGGAGGGCAACAAAGTTGTTGACTTTTTGGCTAATATCAAAGTTTTTTCGGATGGGCACAAGAATTAGATGGGATATTTCCTGGAGGATCTTACCCTTATCGCTAATGATCTTCACCCGAAAACATAATTCCTCTTGGTTGTTGATTTCTATCTCCAAATTATTCGTTGTGGCTTCATTTGGATACAACATAACTAAGATGGATTCCACCCTTTTTGGTGACGTTAAAGGCAAGGATACGACATGTGTTACATTTATTGTCATTTATAACATTGTTAGATCACGTTCGTGTAATGGACGAGATCACTTAATGATTTTTCACATGCATGACTATATTATTAATAAGGACAACTTTCAGTTTGAAAGCCTAGAGACCTCAGTTTTTTCTTCTTCCTCATCTTCAGCGTGATAGGAAGGTAAACTTTGCAACTTTTCTCTTTCAGTCACTCAGATTAGCTAGAGAAGAGGAAGGGTCTTTCCTTCACCAAGGCCTTTTATATCTGCTGTTTAAAATGACAACTTCCCAAAAGGACATTTCGCGCTTCCCCAAAGCTTGATAAACAGTGTTATATCACTCCTGCACCTCAACCTTCGCCACCCATTCCCCATGTTTTTGTTGTCTCTCCCTGTCGTCGTCGTCATTGTCTTCGTCTCCCTTCCGACTCTGATTCGGATATCATGATCATTAGCCAGAGTGGTTTGGTTTTCTCCCCCCTGTTTTTGCTCATGTTTCTCCCTCGTCCTCGCTGGTGGCCTTTATCACTTTTGAACCCTCAAGGCGTTCTCCCGTTATCACTTAACCGCTTACCGATCCGGCTTCTCCTTTTCCAGATCTTGCTGACACTGCTTTGGCTTCTCCTCATCTCTCCCCTGACATCGTCGTGGCTACTATCGAATCTGCACCCTTGGTCACAAAGGCCCTTGAGGATGCCCCCCCTTCTGTTTCCATGGAAGTTAGCATTGACGCGGATATACCCGATGTCCTGTTGGGTCTCTCTTTGGCTTACCCTGACTCTCCCAGTATCCCTATTTTGGAGGTTGACCAAGCTGCAGCTTCGTAACATCGTGAACCTATGGAGAATTTCGCCCCTACCCAACAGGAGCCCAATCAAGCAGATATTGTGCTCAATATTCTTGGAAAACTTAACAGGGCCTTCTTTGCTATCAAAGAATGAAAACGTTATACAGACATGACCTAGATGAACATCAACGAAGACTGTCTGGATCTCATTAAGTTAGTGGATGTGTTGGCTAATAGGAGCTCTACTGCTACAACTAAGGAAGCATCAACTACTCTAAAAAATATTCATACAAAGTAATAGGCTTTGGTAAGTCCAGGCCTTTGTGATTTTTTGTTTTTTTGTTGCCTACGGACCTATTCTTTTCTGGTTTCATTGTAATATCTTGCCTTGAGGGCTTTTTGTACATGGATAAGGGTCCTTTCAAAACCCCCACTTTTACCCTATTTCCAAAAATATTATGAGAGCTGCAGAGATTCTTCCAAATTTGTAGGGATTATATAGCATTCCATATGAGTTTTTCTAGACTAAAAACAAGCCCACTATAGATATACAGAGTACCATCTTTTTTTTTTTGATATTTTTTTAACATTAGTTGAAGAGACTGTGATAAGCACAATGTGGAGGGCTTCTACCAGCAACACCGCTGCAAGAATGGCCCCAGAAAGAGCCTACAACTGTACAATATGCATTGAAATATGTTTGCAAAAATATAAGAGGGACTAAGAGTAGCACTACACAAATAAAAGGCACAATAAAAAGAAATAAGAGCCGCATGGCAGCAGGAACCTACTCTTTTGCTGTCAAATGCTTGAATTGTTTTGATTTTGTTATCTGTGACTGTAATAGGACACTATTTAGCAGGCAAAAAGACCTGTATATTGCTAGTTTTTTTCCTACGAAATATGGATTGCTTAAACAATAGGCAACAAACAAACAAAAAAATCCTTTATGACACGTTGTTTCCGTTGAGGGGGCTATTGCTGCTATTATTTTGCCTCTGGCGGTCACCTAGAAATCCATGAAGGAGGAATATTGTTTCCCAATAAATGTTACACAATATTACAAATACTCTAGCACAAGCACTAAGGATTCAATAACTGTTTTTAGACCAGAGACAAGTTATATCTACGAGTAAATTGCCAAGGATTTTCCATGTAACTGATAAATACTTACATAATCAATTGACTGCAAATCTGTAAAACTCATGTAATTGAGATAAGAGAATGAATATGTGTTGGGCCAGAATATCATAGCATAAGAGCTGATATAGTTAGTTTAAAGAAAGGCCAAAGGCCTGTGAAGGCCTTCCAGGAAAAGCTAGTCCAAGTGTCCTTACAATGTGGGCAGACAGTATGTAGAAAAAAGTTGAAATGGTGAGAATCCACCATGACAAGCCCAAAGATAATGGAGCTTTCAGCAGACCCAGTCCAAGTTTGTAAACAGCCAGCCCAGAACAAGGAAGAAACTGCAAGGACATAGCTCATGGAGATACAATGAAAATTCAGAAATGGCAATTGAATTTTTTGAGAAAATTCACAAGGCCAAGAGAACCAAAATAATTGAATTCAGCATCTCAGAAGTTATTCCATAGAAAGGTCCCTCTTAACAGCGATACTCGATGATGGGGCTATTTTCCTGGCCTATATCCTTCACTTTCATTCTCTGAATTTATGTATGAATTTTTAAAAGATGGGGAACTATTGTCTGAGAATGTTTATAAGCCAAAACACTCGCAAATTCATACGCTAAACCACCATTGAATTGCCACCATCATTTAATGTCCAGCAAGCATGGGCCTTGCCCTTTATGGAGCTCACATCCAAAAAAAATCTCCATATAAGCTTCTAAAATATGGCACTTGGACTTACGCCTAATCTGCACTCTAAAATTCCTTGTTATTTTCTTTCTATTTTAACTTCTAACAATTTAGTATTGGTATAAGAAAGTGCAACATGTGTGGTCATAGTTATTACAACATCTATCTATTTTGAGACACGAGGGATGTATCAACTTTGACATGTCTATTCTACAATTGTTTTACATATTTCGTTAATCATCATTTCAATTATATTCTCTACAAATTTCTCATTGATCGGTGATAGATGGTCTCCATTTAGTTACATCATTCTGTTAATTTCAGAAAAAAACTTTCAAAAAATTTAAAATACACACTCCATCTCCATTGTATGCCCAAGATATCACAATTTTCCGATTGTCTTCTTCAAGCAAGAAGAATAACTTCTTTTTGGCAGTCAAATGGGCATCATATCAACGGTCGACTATATTTATTAACATCTCAAATTATTGTACTCCGCCAATACCCCCAGCTGCCATTGTAAACAATGCCAATCAGCATAGCCAAAACAAGTATTTTAAATATATTTATCTGAAAATACACTGAAAGATATCAATTTTGAGGCACATATCCTAGATTTGTCACATACCACATTAATTAACTTCATTAAAATATTTGCATATTTCCCACTGAATCGTAATGGATGGCCACAATCTAGTTTCACCATTGCATTGGGCTCGCAAAAAAAATCATAAAAAAGGCTCCAAATTCCACTATATGCCAAGATACCACAATTTTCCTACCACCTTCTCCAAGCAAGAAGGAAAACTCATAAATGACAGTCAAATGGCATCAAATTTTTTAAGTTGTCAATATATTTATGTTGTTATATATAATTAATATCTAAAAATTAGTATACGGTAATATTATGGGCTACCCCTTCATTTAAAACATTAGATTCATCGATACATAAACATGGGTTTCAATTTTCATGGACTACGTTAATATAATTTTTAGGATAAGAACACTGCTAGTTGTTTGGGTAGATATTGCATTCTCGTAAATTTAAACACTGTTAGGCTACGGTTCCATTGATGGGGACTCACTAAATTTTCTAATTTTGTGTCCCCAGGATTTTTAATTCTTTTGTGCTGTGAAATTTTAGGGGAGAAAGTTATAGGAATTATATGCAAATAGGTGGTACATTTTTTTAGCAATTTTAAAATATCAAAAAAATCAATCAAGGTGTCATATGTACAAAATGTCCCTAAATTGGTTAAGCAAACTTTCAGCCCCGCCTCTTTAGCAACAAATGAAAGTTTTGCTGGCCAAAAAATGTGGGGCTCATATTTTACAGAAGAAGTTTATTTTATAGCTGTAGCTGTATTGTTTTAACTCCATGATACCTTTCTCCCAGTAAAAATAGAAGCCCAAGCCCCTTCCTTGGAACTGCATCCTTATTGTTTATCATAAGGCATAGAGTCAGCAACTTTACTCTAAATTTTGTACCAAAAGAAATATTGCAATTTACAGCTATCTAAAAAGGTTTGCTCTCAACAAAATTTGAATTGATAAATATAGTTGAGTTAAATTCTAGTCCCGGTGCACAGCATATTCTAATTCATCCCAAACAAACACTAAATGAGGTGCCTGAAATCTCTCAAAGAGCTGGTGTACCAACTGTGAAAATTCACTCTAATACAAATGGTTTAGATTTGCTTCAAAAAGTTTGAATTGAATATGCATCACTCTGTACACACTGAAGTGAAGAAAATTTCATAGTGTGTGGGTAGTTTAGATTTGTTCCAAAAAAATTGAAATGAATCTAAGTGCCAGGTATATAAATAATTTGATAGAGAAATGCTGTGAACAAAGACAAAGTAGGATGATTTTTTATGAACCATGTTAGATAGATTAAGTGAACACTAATGTCATGAAGTCTGTTAGAGAGATAGAGTGAACAATGACAAACAATGCAGGTTGAATTTGTTTAAACATTGAAAAGCTTCACGGCCTAGGCAAGGAGGAAATGAATCCTTACCTGTTCCTCAAGCTGGCTTTTTGCATCAATACACCCAAATCTTCTTGTGATTTCTTCAATCCTCAGTAGTGAAAGAACATGCTTCAGATCATAGTTGGAATACTCGCACTCAGCAAATAATGACTCGGCAACTTAAAAAATACTCAAATTTGTTTAAAAAACATAAATTTGCCAAAACTGTGTATTTGCAGCGTTTTCTTTCATTGCTATTAATGCTTTCTTTTTGTATTTTTCCAGTGTTTTCTTTCATACGAGTTTTGGCAAGTTTTTGGAGAGTACTCACCAAGTTTTGGAGAGTACTCTCCAAAAGTACTCGCTGAGTTTTGGCGAGTACTCTCCAAAACTCGGCGAGTTAATTTTTGGCCGAAGTTTTTTGGCGATTTACTCGTTTGCATTAAATTTTGGCAATTACTCGAGGACTTGGCCATTACTCAGCGAGTATTCCAACTATGCTTCAGATATAGCTGAAGTAAATGAAAGATGCATTAATGACCATGTGGATGGTAAAAAATAAAATAAAATAATAAACACTTTTCTTTTGGAAAATATAAAAAGTAGACAAGCCCTGCTGGCATTGGTGCAGGACCTTGGAAATTTATAGTAAAAGTTCATAACAATATCCAATGAAATGCGGAGACTCTTCCGAATTTGTATAAATTGCATTAGACTAAAGACATGCCTGCTAAAAATGATATGTAAGTCCAGCCTTCACAAAAATTCTAGACATTCATTCAAGCGCATTGCGATAAACACAATGTGGCAGCTTAAACAAGAAATGCATAGAATTCCCAATGTTCATTGCATCTTACATTCAAGATGTCCCATGGGCATGGGCTTTTTCCTTTAGTCACAGTGGTTGGAACTCGACAACCACTCTACGAACGTTGGCTATACTTGGTCCAAAACCACACAAACCATACACTTCCCTACACCATAGCAATTAATCTTTTGTTACAAACCAGGACATTCAAAAATTAAAAAAAAACCCTAAACCCTACAAGATGCCCGCAAATTCTTTTTAAACAACACCATATTTACCTCACATTGCATACTTATCTCCCATTGCAGATTTGCTTTCTCACCTTTAATTTTTTTCAATTGCTTAGGGCTGATTCTATGCCACTAGAAGTGCCAAATAGTTTAATAAGCTTGCAACAAAGAGCCTAGGTGATTTTATATTAAAAAAATCTAGTAAGTTTTTCAACTTATATTAGTAACTTGCTTTCAATTTTTTCCATATTGATCTAAACATTCTTTCTGCACTTAAATTCTTTTCCCCTTAGGCCTTAAAATGTAATTTGTTTTTTTTTTTTAATTATTAACCCATAGGGATTTGTTAGAATGGTTGAAAGTTCTACATGTGTGGGCCAAAGGGTAACCATCAAATATGATCCTTGCTCAACCCTTTGGAAGTATATCATACAGATATAACAACTACCCGGGTGGAGGGTGGTGTATGTTTGGATCTACTCATCGTGTAAAATACAATTATAGAACTCGTACAGTCAGGTCACATTTCATTTATGTGTGGTTGCTAGCTAAGGAACCAAAATTTGTGGATGGGATGGATGGAAAGGGATGGCCACGTGCAAAGACCCTACATACATCAAAGAGTGAGAAGATGAGGATGCAGCAGTTTCCTTGAAATCAAAAAACCTTTGGTAAAAATGGCAGCCAGCCACACGTTTCTCTATCTATCAATGTTGTGGTCCCATCACAGCCATTTTTGTCAACCCCCGCAGCCGCAGAGGTAGATGATTCAACTTTAGTCACAAGAGAACAAAAAAGTGTAGGCTCATCGGAAAGGGCATTCATGAGTGAAAACAAAGATATAGCCGACCAACAAATTCGACATTTTATTTACACGTGACATCCCTTTTAAAGTTGTTAGATCAAACATATTGTCAAGATATAGTGAAAAAAATCAACAATGACCCTAAAGGGTACACCAACCCAAAGTATGAAAAGGTGTGTACCACCTTATTGACCAAAAAAGAAAACATGTTGAAGATTCACTTCAACCCATTAAGAATTTATGCGTTCAAACAAGGGTGTCTATTGTTTCTGATGAATGGAAAGATACAACAAACAAGCCATTGCACAATGTGATTGCAATGTGCCCTAACACGACAATGTTTTTTAGGGTTGTTGATTGTGAGGGAGAGATGAAAGACACCCAATTCTTTCCAACATCCTCATAGAGTCCACAAAGGTTGTGGGGCCTCAAAACATTGTAAAAATTATAACAGACAGCGCAAAAAATTACAGAGCTACAAGGATGTTGGTAGAGCAAAGGTACGGGTACATATTTTGGACACCTTGTGTCATTTATTCCCTCAACCTAATGTGACAAAAATTAGCACCAAGATTGTTTGGAATACATAAGTCTATGAGGCGATGGATGAGATCCAAATCTTCATCAACAACCTCCACACGTCCCAAGCCATCTTTAAGGGTTTCTCAAAGTTACAGTTGTTGACGGTAACTATGTTAGGAAATCACAGACTATACAACAATGAATACGCAGAAATGTGAATAATAAAATAATTGTTTTCAGACATAGAGATAAATGAAATATACGAAATACCCAAGATGCAAGAGACAAACACCAAATTTACATGGTAAAACCCCAGCCGAGTGCTCAGGGAAAACATCCACGGTGTAAGATATCAAGCTTTATTAACTCAAGATGAACATATTACATGTGAACTTGTTATGAGAAACTGTAGATCTCCACAAAAATATATACTCCTAATTGGCAAAGTACAGTTAGAATTCCTCCTAAAAATAGAGTGGAAAAACGCCATTAGGATTTTCCTTTCTAAATATAGAATTTGGTTGAATTCACCTTTCTAGAAACAAGGGATTGACTCCTTAATTTTTGCTTCAGGGGCTCCATAACATGTCGCCGCCCCCCTGGACCCCCTGCAACAAGAGTGAGGGGGCAAGCCCCCCCACACCCCCAAGATTAGCACCAAGATTGTCTGGAATAAATAAGTCTATAAGGCAATTGATGAGATCCAAATGTTCATCAACAACCTCCACATGTCGCAAGCCATCTTTAAGGGCTTCTCAAAGTTGCAGTTGTTGATGGTAACTATTTATTTAATTTTTAATCATTAAATTAATTTTGTAAGTTTGTAATTTGAAGAATTGTTTAATTTTATTTATTTTAATTTCTTATTAGGTTGTTGAGAATTGAATTACCTCACACATGCTTGTCTTGAACCAATTTATGAAGGTAAAAAATGCATTTAAAAACATGGCTATCAACATCGACTAGGGTATATGGAGGCATGCAAAAACTGAGAGGGGCACAAAGGTGAAAGAATTGATCCTCGATAACAGATGGTAGGTTGTGTGGATTACTTATTCAATTTTACCAATTTGATTGTGAGTTTGCTCAAACTTACCAATATGGATCATCCATTTTAGGTGAGATTTATGATGGACTCGACTCAATGATTAAGTCAATTAAATCTATCATAAATTACAAAGAGCTTCTTCAAGGAAGTGCAATGACATATCATAGATAGGTGAATCAAAATGACCACCCCATTGCATCTTCTTTCTTTTTCCTTGACTACAAAATACTACAACACAGATTCTTTCTTTGCCCAGGAGGGATGCACCATACAAGGATATGGAGATTAGTGAGGGGTACAACGCAATGTTGTGACTAGACTCTTCCTTGTTCCAAAGGTACATGACACAACAAGGAATTTGTAGACTTCATATCCTCTAGGGATCAATCCATTATCGCTCTTCATGATAAGTACAAGATGGACACTTATTTATGGTGATAACTCCATGGGCAAGCATACCCCCACCTCCATTGCAATAAAAAAATTATTCTAAAATATTTTTAATTTTATTTTTAAACTCTTTGATTTCTATGTTTCGTTTTATCTTTTTACTTGTATAAATATTAATTTTAAATTTTGCATTGACTTTGGGACTTGCCTCAATAGATTGTGGGTTCTTTATCAACTAAGCAGAACTAGGGCACATCCTCCTATCCACTTAGCTAACTGTAATAAGTCCAGAGAGAAAAATGGTGAAGGATTTGCTTTTGATTCATTCCAACCTATGCCTTCTAACACATAATCAAGATGGGTAGTGTTGAGATGTAAATCTAGAGGCTCCAAACTTGAACATCCATTGCCCACCTTACATTGATAGACTCATAACTAAGAGAGTACTTCGCATGATGGAACTAGCACGAGTGGTACCACTACCACTTGTGATTCTAATGAACCACATGATGGTGTTGATACTCTCGTTGAATACACTAAAAAGCATTATGATTATGAATATCTTGAATGCATTGATTTATCTTGATTTGTGTATACACTAGAACATATGCAAAATGTACTCGTTCTAAGTTCAAATAATGAATACCATCACATTTGGCAATGAATTATAAAACTGATTTGTGGTTATTTAGCTTATTTTGTTTAATC
>JAHRHJ020002435.1:0-12149 GCA_019776745.2 Taxus chinensis | reverse complement strand
ATTATCCCTATGATAGACTGAGAGTTTTCTTGTAAGCATGTGGTAATGTGGTTAGATGGATGTAGGATTGCTTTTTTAGGGTGTGGGTAGCTTAAGTTAGTTATGACAAACTTTCTTTCTAAGAATAGGTCTTAGTTAGTTGGCTTGGTGAGGTGGTCTAGGTGAAACTATATGTGTGGATATTATTTTAAATAAATATTCAAATAATAAATTAGTGAGTATAATGCATTAAATTTAATTTAATTATTAAATAATATTCGTGGGGTGAAGGGGGGGTCATGGCAGGTAATGGCAATAAAGGGTGCTTTTTGGTTGAGGTAAAAAAGGGGAGTGTGACCTAATTTTAGTGTCTACAGTTTCTTTTAATTTAGTTTATCAATTTTTTCCTTTGAATGTGTATTTTCCTAAACTTAGCCAAATACATTTTCTTGATTAAAACAACTAGAACCTTCATTTCTAACTTAATTGCAGTTCAGATTCATTCTAATTGCCCAATTCACATAGAATAATACAATTTAGCTTTCTCATACGTTATTTTTTCTTTCCATTGCATCAAACATAGCCTCAATCACCATTTGAATATTCCCATTTCAATTACAAAAAATGTGAATAATAATGAGCTTGCATTTTTTAATTGAATTTCAAACAGAACATCTTTACGACTATCTCATTTCTTTTAACTTTTAAATACAATAAACCAGACATATACTTATTTTCATTTCTTTTACAAACAAAGATTGGAATACATCTCTTTACATTTCTAAGCAAATTCAACTTCATCATCCAATACAAATGGTTCACATTACAAACAGATAAAACTCATCCACTCAAGGTTGGGAAAAGTACAATGAATTTTCTCAAAAATTGGGACTAGTCAAAACTATATATATTTTTGCTCCCAACAACAACATGCTAGTTTCTCCAACGTTTCACTATTTGATCATCAACAAGGAAGGGGAAAGGAAGTCTCATTCTCTCCCCCCAACCAAAGACTCATAGAAGGAGAAGCCATCCTCGCATTGGCCTCCGAGCCCCACCATATTAAATAGAGATGTAATCACTCATGGAAACATGGCTTCCAACAAACATACAATATCTTCTCATGTAGACAACAATAAGAATACAGTCCAGCAAAAGATAGTAGTTCATAACTGCTTTGCAATTATACACACAACACATTGCTTGATCAGTAAGCCAACAGAGCAAGAACTATGAGGAACTACTATGCCTCCCTATTTTTTGAATTGGCTCTAACCTAATCATACCGCCAAAAAATATCAAATCCCTAAACCTTATATATCTCAACCCCAATCCTTATCCCTCCATTTTTATCCCTTATACCCCCCAAGAGTAGAATGCAAGCAGTTCTTTTCAGGTGGATCCCAATCCAAACTCCCTCTATAATAAAACTGATTCATTGGAAATCCCTTAATGCCCCCCATTGGAAATCCCCATAAGCCTGCTCCACACGATATCCTAGCAGTCTACCCACCAGCCAAGAGACCAAAACCCCTTCACCATTTAACATGCATGCAAGGGAAAGAATATTTAAAAAACAAGCTCAAGATCCTACCTCTCCATAATGGAGTTTATTCTAAGCTCACAAGCTTTCTAATTTTTAGAGTGTAGTCCAAAAACAACAATGTTCAAGCATGCAAAAGAATACAAACTTTCTCCACAACAAGCTCTAAAAACAGCAATAAAATGCACCCCTAAGAGGAAATCAACAAGTTCCCACAACCATAACAGCAAGAAGTTTCACTTTTAATAGGATAGGAAGAGAAGAGATTAAATGTGATCCATGTGGGATTCCACATCATTCTTCCTCAACCCAAGAGGAATCACATCAACCATCCAAATCATAATAAATAAGAATGACAAAAAACTTCCCCACTCCAAATGACCCCCATACCCCAAAGATTGAATTTAAATTATGTATAAGAGAAGTGCAATTAAAACTTCCAAATTGTCACTTCAAAATGCATAAAATGCCTAACTTTCACCTCAAAACCAATAGGGTACTGGGTTGGTGAATTCATTTTAAGAGTGTGGGACACGTTTAACTTGTCCCATAAGCCTCCCAATTTGGCCTCCAAGTCACATATTCGGAATTCCTAAGGAGGTGAAGTGTTTAACATTCCAAATCTTACGTACCCACTCTTACATTTTCTCTTACACCTATTACCCATACACACTCTTACAACATTTCATTTAGAGAAACCACTTTATTATTAATTCTTATTGACTATATGAAATATTTATTTCAACACAGATTAATTTAAAAACAAACATACCTTTAAAATAAAAAAAAACTTCATTTTTAGATTCTATATCCCAACTTATTTAAAATTAAAGTTTAACTATAGGTCTCTTGCACATTAATCTACCACATTTAAATTAATTACAAGAAGAACACATACTTAAAAATCATACAACAATAATTAATAGGAACACATTAATAAATACTATCCCCCATGGTCACATATAATGGAAACCCCCCATGGAATCCCTAACAAACACACACACACTACACACACACACGTACACACACACACACCACACACACACCACCCACGCACACAGCACACAGCACACACACCAACAGTTGTGCCATGGTGACCTTTTGATTTCACCCATAATTCTAATATGGTTAGTCTCTAGTCCCCTAAACTTGTTGGATTTTTAAAAACCTTACAAATGCAAATAATCCTTCGGCCTGATGTTGTAGGGGTGATTCTAAGCGAGGAAATGCGAAGAAAAAGCTCTGGGGAATCTTCTACTTCAGGGAATGCTTTGACAGTGGAAACTAGAGGGAGACAGAAGAATAGAGGAAACCATGGAAAATCAAAAGATCGGGCAAGGTCAAAATCCAAGAACAAGATTGTATGTTGGAATTGTGGAAAGCCTGGGCATGCAAAGAAGGACTGTTGGGAGCTTCGGGATAAGAAGAAACAACAGGAAGAAAACAAGGAGGCAAATGTGGCAACGGGTAATGTATGTTAGGATGCTTTGATTCTTTCTTTGCACAATATTACTGAATCTTGGGTTTTAGATTCAGGGGCTTCTTTCCATGCTTCTCCACATAGGCATTATTTTGTTGATTATGTTCAAGGAGATTTTGGGCATGTTTTTCTCAGTGATGATGAGCCTTGTAGTATAGTTGGAAAAGGTTCTGTTCAGGTTAAGATGTAAAATGGGAATAATTGGCTATTGAAGGATGTCAGACATCTGCCTACATTAAGACAAAATTTGATATCGGCAGGGCAGTTTGGAAGTGATGGTTGTACTTTGATATTTATAGTGAACTCTTGGAAGGTTACCAAGGGTGCTCTTGTGGTGGCAAGAGGTAAGAAGGTTGGAACATTGTATTTAACCACTTGTAGCACTAATGTTTGTAATCTTGTGGCTTCAGAAGTAGATACAACATTGTGGCACTATAGGCTCGGTCATATGAGCCATAAGGGCATGGAGATCATAAAGAAGGATTTTCCTGGATATACAGAAACAGGTTTGGAGTTCTATGAGGACTGCATATATGGGAAACAGAAGCGAGTAAGGTTTCTCAAGGTTGGACCTACAAAGAAAGAGAGTAAGTTAGAGCTGGTGCATTCTGATGTGTGGGGACCAGCTCAGGTATCATCTCTTGGGGGTTCAAGTTATTATGTTACTTTTATTGATGATGCAACAAGGAAAGTTTGGGTTTATTGTATTAGAAACAAATCTGATGTATTTGACACTTTTGTTAAATGGAAATCCTTGGTAGAGAATGAAACAGGTCTTAAGCTAAAATGTCTCAGGTCAGATAATGGAGGGGAGTATTGCAGCAATGAATTTGATGATTACTGTTCTAAGAATGGAATCCGCAGGCAAAAGACAATTCCAGGAACTCCGCAGCAGAATGGGGTATCAGAAAGGATGAACAGAACAATAATGGAACGTGCTAGGAGCATGAGGTTACATGCAGGACTGCCTCTTTCTTTTTGGGCAGAAGCGGTGAGCACAGCTGTGTACTTGATAAACAGAGGACCCTCAAGTGCCTTGGATGGAGGCATACCTGAGGAGGCTTGGTATGGTAAGAAAGTTGATTATTCATTTCTTAGAGTCTTTAGATGTGAGGTGTTTGTTCACATAGACAAGGATGATAGGACTAAGCTAGAGGCTAAATCAGAAAAATTTACTTTCATTGGTTATGGTGGTGATGACTTTGGATATAAATGTTGGAGTATTAAGGACAAGAAAATCATTCGATCTAGGGATGTGGTCTTTAATGAGAAAGTCATGTATAAGCAACAGTTGCAGGAAAACATGGAAGAATCCAAGAAAGAATATGCAGCAGTAGAGGATCTTCCAGATGGGAAAGTGACACATGAATCAGTTCAGGAACCCCCTCAACAGGAACCCCAAACTCCTATATTGAGGAGGTCTTCTAGGGTAAGAAGAGAACCTGAACGTTTTTCTCCTTCTCTTTATTATTTATTACTCACTGATAGTGGAGAACCAGAGAGCTTTGATGAAGCAATGCAGGTAGATGCTAGGAAGAAGTGGGAGCAAGCCATGGATGAGGAACATCAGGCTCTCATGGAGAACCAGACATGGGATTTGGTAAAGCTACCCAAAGGAAAAAGAGCATTGCAGAACAAGTGGGTGTACAAAGTTAAAGATGAAGAAGGAGGAAAGAAAAGATATAAGGCCCGGTTGGTGGTCAAGGGGTTTGCACAGAAACAAGGTATAGATTTTGATGAGATATTTTCTCCTGTAGTAAAAATGACTTCTATTAGAACTGTTCTAGGAATAGTTGCAGTAGAAGACTTGCACTTAGAACAACTTGATGTAAAGACTGCATTTCTCCATGGTGATTTGGAGGAGGAACTATATATGCAACAACCAGAGGGATATGAGGTCAAAGGTAAAGAGGAGATGGTGTGAAAACTGAAGAAGAGCTTGTATGGCCTGAAACAAGCTCCACGTCAATGGTATAAGAAATTTGATAGCTTCATGATGGAGCAAGGTTATATTAGATGTCATTCTGACCATTGTGTGTATACAAAGAAATTTGAGGATGGCAGTTATATTATCCTTTGTTTGTATGTGGATGACATGTTGGTTGCAGGTAAAAACATGCAAGAAATAAAAGTACTCAAGAAGTAGCTAAGTGAATCCTTTGCTATGAAGGATTTGGGGGCAGCCAAACAAATCCTTGGTATGAGGATATCTCGGGATAGGAAGGAACGGAAGCTGACTTTATCTCAGGAAGAGTACATTAAGAAAGTCTTGGAGAGGTTTAATATGCAGGATGCTAAACCGGTTGGGACTCCTTTGGCAAGCCATTTCAAGTTATCAAAGGAGCAGTGTCCCAAGACAGAGCAGGAGAGAAACCAAATGTCCAAGGTACCTTACTCATCAGTAGTTGGCAGTTTGATGTATGCCATGGTGTGCACTAGGCCTGATATTTCCCATGCAGTGGGAGCGGTGAGTAGATTTATGAGTGATCTAGGTAGAGATCACTAGCAGGCAGTAAAGTGGATCCTTCGGTATTTGCGAGGGACCATGGGGACAGTTTTGTGCTACAGTGGATCAAACACCATTTTGTGTGGTTATGTAGATTCAAATATGGCTGGAGATGTAGACAGCAGGAGGAGCACAACAGGTTATGTTTACACTGTAGGTGGAACAACAGTAAGTTGGATTTCATGACTACAGAAGTTGGTGGCTTTGTCAACCACGGAGGCTGAGTATGTTGCTGCCACAGAGGCAAACAAGGAAATGATTTGGTTACAACAATTACTTGAGGAGTTGGGGCATAAGCAAGAGGAAGGAAATTTGCATAGTGATAGTCAGAGTGCTATACACCTAGCTAAGAACTCTGCTTTCCACTCTAGGACAAAGCATATACAGTTAAGGTACCATTTCATCAGGACAACTTTGGAGGAAGAGAAGTTGAAGTTGGAGAAGATTCATACCAGTCAGAATCCTACAGACATGATGACCAAGGTGGTCACAAGGGAAAAACTGAAGTTGTGTTCAGCTTTGGTTGGTCTTCACAGAAACTAGTGAAGGGTTAAGAAGTTTGTTCAGATGAAAACTAGTCTTCAAGTGGGAGATTGTTAGGTTGTGGAGCCTATCTTCATGTGTGAAAGTGTTGAAGACTGTACACTAAGAGTACTGTACACTTTTCATGTATCCTTGCCGGGGTTTGGGGTTGGGCTGGGGGCGGCAGCCCCCAAAAAAAAATTTAGGCATAAATTTTTTGGCCTCGAAAAATACACCCGACATATCGGGAAACGTGCTCTTCTCATATGGAAGATTTTTTTTGACCCATAGGTTTATGGGACGGGTTTTGCCCATGGTTTTGATACCCACAGTTTTGTAAAACTGCTTAAGCAGTTGTCTATTTATATGGTCTTATGCATGTGATAGATGTACAAGCAAATGTATTATAGATGTGTTTTGAATTCGGGTGTGAATTCTATAGAGTTTGTTGAGCATAGCTCCAAACGGATCTGGGTATTGTATTGAGAGAGTGGTGGCTTGTAATAAAATCTGAGCAAGTGATTCTTGGTGGACGTAGCCCAAATTGGGTGAACCACGTTAAATATTGTCTCCTTGTGTTGTGTTATTTCATTATGTAATTTTATTTCAGATCTGTAATAATTTCTGCATATTAGTTTCTATTGTTGCAATTCTGTGAGGGATTATTCCGCTTATTTTATCCCTTATTTCCTAACAATTCCGAATGGAATGACTACGCCATTAATTAAGAGTTCATAACCTAGATATTAAAAAGGGGGGAAAGTAAGAATTTAAGTAGTTACAACTAATATAAGTTCCTTAAGTGGAAGTTTTAAGACTTGAGTACGATGGAACGAAAGAGGATATATTATAAATGTTATTTGTTGTGAAATGTATACAAAAGATGGCCTTAAATACAACTTGCTTATTATTTTATCCATATGAAGTTGTTGAGGTAGGAAAAAAAAAATGACTTATAACGGTTAAGACTATACAATTGAATACTACGTTTTGGTTTCAGCCAAGTAAACACATATTGGGTCAACATTTTAGACAATATTGACATAAAATGTTAAACAACTTAAATAGGGAAATGAATAACATAACTCATCGTGACAATCTATCTTGGTTATTAATGAATGGGATGAAGCTTTTATGGGTTCTAATAAAATTGATAAGTAATTATATGTATCACTGACATGGTGAACACTCCTATGTTTTTTATGAAGGTACGAACGAGACATGAACCTTGTAACAAGAAACAAAAGATGTGTTGATAACATGTGTAGACACCTAAATTCTGTTTTTGCAATCTTATTACCAAACGCACACAATCACTCTCATTCTTACCAATTACATTATAATTAGTGATCTTTGCTAATTAACTAACATTTCTTACCACTTTAGCTTAATTAACAGCTCAATTGTTGCTTGTGTAATCCCTTTCGCATTCAAGATGCCACTTTACAATGAATTGTAAGTCAAAATCCTCTTCAAAACAGAAAATTAGAGGTTATGATCTATAATTAAGCCTATTTTGACCTTGTTTTAGTCAATATACCCTAATATTGGCTTAAACCCCTCTTCCAACCACTCAAAATCACCCATACTTTCCTTCACAACGTCTCAGAAAGCTTTAAAATTTTATCCTGGCCTCCTAATTGACCCTAAGCGGTTGATTAAGGCTTCATACCTCTTAATCACTTGGTAATTCACTAATTATGATTAGCAAGGCCTAATCATGATTAACAATTCTAATCTAATTTGGGGCTTTTAGTCCCACATGCACCAAAATACAAGTTTCTCCCAAACGGAAAACTATAAAAAGAGTGCACCTCTTACCTTAATACTTTACACCATACTTTGGTTTGCATCTCATATAATAAATATGATATATGGCTAAGTTTAATCCTTGCCTAAAGCCTTCAACAAGGTTAGTAGATGAATATCTAAAGTGACTTAACAAGTCATTTGGAGAGGTCATTTCACCATTGTTTGGAGTAGCAACCATACCAATTTGATTGCCCTCTTAGATCTATTTAGGTCCATGTTAGGTTATTGAGCATATTAGTAGGAATGTTTAGTTAGATTTTGAATTGTATTCATGTTAGCTAAGCATTCCTTTAATATTCTATATTAATTTTACATTCCTAGACTTAGAGTCTTGACTAGAGGTGGCAATGGTGTTAGCCTTCCTTAGTTAGTCATGCAATTTGCTTTGTAAAGTTTAGGGTGCTTTCAACATGCAACCTTGAGTAAGGAAGAAAACTAAACCTGTATCTCTAAACATATGGAAGATGTCGGTATGGGTGGTGAATCAATCAAAATAATATAATTGCTAATTGATAATTGAGCTTGCCCTTTGTAGTGTTGATTTAGGTTAATAACATTGTTTTCTTTTGAAATTATAACCTATATTGTTATTGACGCTTGATATGTTGATTGAAAAGGGCTAACCTTTGTTAAAGAACTAAAGGACAAACATATTTATGTAAGACTCGATACAAAACTAGCTAGAATAATGAATGAGAACAAAACATTAAATTGTAATAGTGCTTGAGCAATATGAAAATATATCCTGGTGGAATTATTAGAAATGACACTATCTAGTACAATTTGTGCGTAGAATGTTCTAGGAATTTTAAGGATGGTAGGTATATGATCCTTTATTTGGATGTGGATGACATTTTGGTTGCAAGTAAAAACATGCTGGAAATAAAAGTAATCAGCGAGCTAAGTGAATCTTTGCTTGAAGGATGTCGGGGTCAGCAAAAAGGTCCTTGAGAGGATTTCGGGATAGAAGGAACAGAAGCTGAATTCTCTCAGGAAGAGGTACATAAGAAAGCTGGGAGAGGTTTAATATGTAGGATACTAACCTAGGGTGGGAGTGGGACTCCTTGGCAGGCCATTCAAAGTTCTCAAAGGAGCCGTGTCCAAGATAGAGCATGAGAGACTAGATGTCCAAGGTACTACTCATAGTGGTTGATAGTTTGAGTATGCCCATGGTGTACACCAGGAGTGAATTGCCCATGCATTTGAGTGAGTACTAGTAGATTTAGAGTGCCCCCGGTGGTTAGAGACATAACAGGCCAGAGGCTAAGTGGATCATTCAGTATTTAAGAGGGACACGTAGAATTTTGTGTACTAGACAGGACAACATTTGTGTGGTTTGTAGATTTAGATATGGTGGAGATGTAGACCAACCTGAGAGCATGATAGGTTATGTTTACACTGACGGGTAGGAAAACCATAAGCATATTTCATACTAATTAAAGCTAGTGGGCTTGCAAATCAGGGAGCTAGAGAGGTGATACCCGAGGAAGGCAAAGAAATTATTTTGGTTGTATTAACAATTGCTTGAGGATGGGGGTATAGCAAGAGAGAAGGAAAATCTGCATAGTGATAGTCAAAGGCTTACACCTAGCTAAGACTCTTCAGCCACTCTATGAATATTTCATGAAGCATATAAAAGGTAAGGTACCATGTCATGAGGAAATTTGGAGGAGAGAAGTTGAAGCTGGAGAAGATCATACAGTAGACTCCTACAGACCGATGACAGGTGGTACAGGTTGACATTAGTGCGTGATTCATGGAACTAGTGAAGGGGTGAGAAGCTTTTCAAAGGAAAACAGTTCCAAGCAGGGGATATTGTTAGGTTGTGAGTATGTTTTAATGTGCAGAAAGTGTTGAAGGATGTACACTAAGAGTACTAACCACTTTTCATCAGTTCGTCTAGTGGGAGAATTTTGTTTGGCCTTAAACGTTCCCAGTATACCAGGAAATATTTGTTCTTATCTTGCGGGATTTGGACCCATAGATGTAGGGGATGGTTGGCCCATGGTTTTTTTGATACCCAGGTTTGTAAGTAAAACTACTTAAGTAGTGTTGTTACATGGGTTATGCTCGGTAGAGAGAGTATGAAACATGTAGATGATGTATGACATTGGGTGTGAGAGATTTTAGAGTGTGTTGAGCATAGCTCCAAATGATCTAGGTAGGGTAGTGAGAGAGATGTGGCTGTGTGTGTATAATCAATTTGAGCAAGGATTCTGTTGATGTGCCTAAATTGGGTGAACATGTTAAATAATATCTCTTTGTTGGTTATTTATTTAAAACTTTATTGCGATCGTAATATTTCTACAATTAGTTACTAACATGTACAATATTGAGAGATATACTGAATATTTTAATCCCTATCCTACACCACGGAGATGCACGAGGCCTTAAATCAGACAGGTGGGTTAAGTGGTTTCAAGTGGACTGGACGAGGAAGAGGCGGAGTTGCCCACTACGCAATGGGTGCTGGCGAAACAGAACATGGCGAGGTGGACGGCTATGCGCATTACCAATACAACACATTGCATCATTTGCATTAGATGGACATCAATGTTCAAAGAAAGATCCATGGTCGAACGAGGTAAAGTCTATATGATGACATGAAAAGTCATTATGTGTTACAATGAGGAGGGGAGGAGATAATAGTTGGTGGTGGAACATGCAAGTGGAGCAAGTCAGGCTGTCGGGGTGAGTAGACAGGGGGTTACAGAAAGCAAGGCCCGAGTGAAAATATGCAACCCATGCAGAAGCACTGAGTGCGAAAGAAGTGTGATAGGCGGTAGTGTGTAAAGAAGGGTAGACATAAGAATGTGTATAAGAGTAAGCATCGAATCAAAGTAGAACTTGGAGATGGAAGATATGCTCCACATCAAGTAGAGCTGGCCATATAATTGCCAGGTGTATCAATTCACTTCCCCCAGCACGAAAATAATAGAAAGTGAAAACTTAGGCCCCCCCCCCCCAAATTTTAAAGAATTGGGAATTAAAAAAATACTACAAAAACAATAGAAGAAAGAAATATTTAAAAAGACCTTTCTAGCAGAATCATTAATGCCGCCAGTCCGTAATAGTGAAAGGAAACAGGTGCAATCAACAGATTTCCTGTGCTGATAGTGCCTAAATTTTGCATCCCTCAAACAGATTCTTCACAAACAAAATCTCTCCTCATAATCGAATGTGGCTCTGAGAACATTGCCAATGAAAACAGAAATATTAGAAATCATTAATATATTGATGGTGTGTTTTAAGAAAAAGATCAAGTCTGTTTGGTTTTTGAAGTGGTTGGAGGGGCATCAAATGAGCATAGAAAAATCATATCTCACTGATGCAAAATAATAGAGATGTATTTACAGGTACTATATCCACCAACTAATGTATTGATTACCATGGTGAAAAGGTGGATTTGCAGGAATTGCACTCTCTCCCCATTTCGCTCCTCTAAAATCTCATAATTGAGTGTTGGAGTATGTAAGGAGAGGATAGTTGAGTAGAAAACTCTCATTTTGGTTTTTGAAGCACTGGCTAGTAGAAAATGTATAGTGGAATCCCAATTGCATGGTATGGCTTTCCTTGGAATGTTGGGACTATGCCTAGTAATGAAGCATAAATGTAGTTTTGGAAGTATTTTCTTCCCCCAGTTGGTTTGCCTTCTCTTATGCCCTCTCTAATCTTGATGTAGCTGTGTTGTCTACTCTTGATCTTTAAAGATTTGTTAATATTGTTTATTATGGAAATGGAAATGATGTTATAAATGTGCTGATTAGACTGGTGAGACTATTATCACCCTCTCGCCTACATTGTGTCTCGGCATTTACCCACCATTGATTGGTGTAATCATACCCATTCATTGGTGAATCACCTTTGCAGTGTAAAATTTCTGTTTACTTGCATGTTATAATGGATTCCCGGTCTTGGAAGTAGTGTAGATAGGAGAAAATCATTCGTTTAGTTTCCACCGGAGTTAGTTATGTCTAGATTAGAAAGCCACATTATTCTCTGGGAGCGGTTGATGTCTCAAGTAGCAAGTCCCACACTTGAGATAGTACATGTTACTAGTCACACTGAGAGCTCAAGAACACATACTTTTGAAAACAGAGGGGTTCTGTGATTCAGTGATAATAGGTCTCTGGATTGCACGTACCACATCTCATAACTAGGAAATCCCTTGCGTGCGACTGAACTCTACTGACCCTGGTCCACTAGGTACACAAGCACCACCTGGATATCTCTGCTCCCAAAAATTGAAGTGCTCAAATCTACCATTCTAATTACCCATCTGAGGCCCACCGATGATATAGATGTAC
>JAHRHJ020002434.1:0-12161 GCA_019776745.2 Taxus chinensis | reverse complement strand
ACCCAGGAAGATAAATTTATGGATTGTATTCCTCATTTGGTGTTAGATACTAATAATAATATGCTTGTTAAGGTTCCATAAATAGAGGAAATTGAATTTACTTTTAGGACTTTGAGTCCTGATAAAGCCCCAGGCCCAGATGGCTTCTCAGCCTTCTTCTTTCAATTCTTCTAGGATATCATTAAGAGTGATGTTTCTCTTTCTATCTAATATTTCTTTAGAAATAATAAGATGGTGAAGGATATGAACTTCACCTTTCTATCTCTCATACCCAAGAATCATAATGCTTCTGATTTAAATTTTTTTGGACCAATCAGTCTATGTAACTGTATATACAAAATGTGTTATAAAATTTTGGATTTATGTGTTCAACTTCATCTCCCATCCATTATCTTGGATTGGTAAGGAGGTTTTCTGTTGGGAAGGAAGATCCAAGACAATATAGTCATAATCCAAGAGACTCTGCACTCTATGAAACTCAATAAGAAAGAAATGATGGTGATTAAGATTGATATGGAAAAATCTTATGATTGAGTTTCGTGGGAGTTTCTACACAAGGTCCTAGTAGATTTTGGTTTCAATCAAGAGTTTAGGATATTAATCCAAACATAAATTTCTACTGCAAAATTCTCAGTGCTAGTCAATGGCCCACCTTTTTGATTTTTTGATAGCATGAGAGGATTAAGAAAATGTGACCCCATATTACCTGTTTTATTTATCATAATTCCATAAACACTTAGCAGAGCACTGAACCATACTAACACGGAAGGAAGAATTAAAATAATATTCCCTAATATTAATAGTGTAAATTTGGTGCACAAACACTTTGTTGATGATACCATCCTGGTTGGAGAGGCAACGGTTCCTGAAGCTAGAGAAATAAAATTTTTTCTGGATGATCATGAATAAGTCTCTAACTAGCTCATCAACTTCAGAAAAAGCTTTGTTTTATTTGGCAATACCCTTGAAAAGGGGTGCTTGAAGATATCTAATATATTGGGTTGTAACATAATAATCTTTCCCACACGGTATCTGGGATACTCATGGACTGAAAGACCAAAAAATGGTGATTGAACTCTTATTTGACACGATTGATCACGAAATTGGGAAGGGTGTAAGGATAATCTTTCTTTTTCCAAAGTAGGTAGACCATACTTTTCTTAAGTTTTCCATTAAACTATTTTATATGTATCTAATTCCATTTTTAGATACATACTACAATTACTAATAAGTTGGAGGTTCCAAAAGTGTTTCTTATGGAGTGGGTTCAGAACACAAGCTAGAAACCCCTTCAGAGCGGCGAATATTTGCAAGAAAATATATGGGGGTTCTTGTATAAGAGACTTGAAAAAGTGACTAAAGCACACCTTTTTCCCCAAAAGGACATGAAACCTTGTCAAGGAAGAGAGTGTGTGGCCTCATTGTTGGATAAATATTGGAGAAACATAGTGCCGGTGAATTGTGCTTTAACACAATAATTTTTAAGGTCTATTTTTTTGGAAATCAATAAATGGGCTAAAACCTGTTTCCAAAGAAGAAAATTGAATCATTGGTGATGGTGCATGATAATTTTTAAAGAAGACAATGGTTTGAATAAAAACCTCCAAAGACATCTACCCACCACAAAAAGATACTTTAGAAAGTATGGGGATACAAGTGATATTAAGGTGAAATATGGAGGATCCTATAGAGGGTTGGAAAACATAAAGAGGGAGCCAAAACAATAGTGAAGACTAGACTCGCTTACAACTGATCTGTGGGGTGGGGTTATTGGTGACTAGAAAGAATGAGCCGTATATCATAAATTGGTTAAAGGAGGTTAATGACATATTCTCAGTGAGGATTGATTATAACACCTTATTTAAAGATGAGGTAGAACCAAGAAGCTTCAAATGGGAAAGTGTATGGATAATGAAGATCTCCCTAAAGGTAAGCATTGTTCGGTGGGTTGGTCCTTCACAAAAAAGTCTTACGGTGGCCAACCTAATAAAAGACACTTTCATATGTTCAACATGTTTTTATATGTGAACAGAAGTTAAAAAATTCACACATTTGCCTTGAATGATCTTTCTGTCTTTGGAAATGTCATAAAGTCATTTACAGATATTTTCGAGATAAACTGGACTTTCCAATCCTCTTTAAATCTACTATGGAACTAGTGGCATTGTCCCTTTAGGAGCAGGGTCCTTAAGAATTTGTGGATTCTCACCCTTATGCACATATGTTGGGAAATCTAGAAGGAGAGGAATGTTGTCGATTCTCACCCTTATGCACCAAGGTTAAGAAGGAAATGAAAAAGAGACTTGTGGCTTGATGATGCAATTCAATCAATGCTAACATTTCCATAATCCAAACCAAAGGACACGTAATTACAAGATGAAGTAAAATCTAGTAACTGGGGAATGGAATCCATTGTAAGAGTCTCCCTAACATTAAATCCTTAGATTATGAAGGGATGGGAAAAAACCTAGTGAGGGGTTGGTCAAATTGAATTTTTTATGGGGCATAAAATGGAACCAGAGTAAATCTGTGTGAGGGTGTTTTAGAAGACCATAATGGTAATTTGTCACATTCCTTGGGGGTATCACTGTACTTTGAATTTTCAATCGAACCACATAACCAGGTTGCTAGGCTAACTTTTTGGGGTCAAATTGTGACAAAGGAAAATTTTGATGGCTGGAATTATCATGGTGACTCTCTAACTAGTTATAAATAGTATTTTAATAAGGGGGCTACTTCTACTATTCTATTAGGACTCTATGACATGATAAAGAATGTGATATATTGGAAGACATTAACTCAAACATAATATTTGTGAAGAGAATTACGTAGATGATTCCATTGATAACAAAGGGTATATTCTGGTAGTGAATTTTGATTCTAAACAGAGGTAAATTTGAACCCAAGTGAGATCACAATTAAAAGTAACAAGATGACAAACACATCATTATTTGACACTTGTGACATGACTTGGAAGAGGGATCCTAATAATCATTGATATATGAGTAAGAGATACAAAATATTTGGTGAAATGCACAAAAACTATTATAATAATGGGAATTTGAGGCCTCACTCGTGTCAATGATATAATAAATTTGATGTTCCTATTAGTGTAACTGTAGTTGTGCCATGGTCATTTGTTTACCATTGATGTAAGAGGTTTTCTTTCTGATAACATGACTGTTATTAGGAATATGGGGGGATATTTAGTTCACATCGAACCCTAGGACCTCAATAATGTTAAACCAGAGGTTATGGAGGTGTTTGACTAGATGGGATTGAATCCCTTCCTAATTTTTTTAGGGGGCATAACAAAAAACTCAGTAAGGAATTCAGGTCGGCTTGGGTACATGCAAAGAAATGGATTGGAGGCATGTGTGTTTCTGGGAAGTACATTCGATTCAACATCACTAACATATGGCTTATGTGATGGGCATGTCCACGAAATTTCATGAGGTTTACAAACCCAAAAAGGATTCTACAAATGAAATGAAGTTATTTTTGTGAGGTAACAAAAAATTCACTCCTCATTTTGCTAGTTTTCTTAGGAGTTCCCTTCCTCCCCCCTTTCAATGAAGTGGCCTTTAACCTAATCCAGTTTATCAATCTTGAGGGTCACCACCAACAATTTATCTATGCCTACCATATGCCAATGCTCAATTTTCTCAGACATTTTTATAGTTTTATCTTTCATTACTTTTATGTTCATTCGTTATGGTGCTAACCCTGAATCAGTATCAAAGAAAAATCAATACCCACAACATCATGGTTTTAATTATGCCATTGTTGAAGAGATCTCCATGTATATGGATAACAAGATAAAGGGGTTAACAATCCTATAAAAATTGCCTTGAAGATCAGTGTGGAGATTAACACTATTCTGAGAAGATGAGACTAGCAAAAATCGCCCCTGATGAAATTGGAGGGTAATGATCACGATGTCTTTGAATTTGAAGCAGTTTTAGGGCCTAAAAGACCTAAAAAAGACAATGAGAAGGCGATGACTATTAAGGAGAAAGAAAAGGGTGAATCAAGTCGACATGGGAGGAAGGTTTCTATTGACTCCAAGGAGAAAACCCAAATGGAAGTGCTTAAAAAGGGGGTGTGGACCAGGGATTTGATCTTGCAAAAATGAAGACATAGGGAGTTGATCTTGATAAAATGATGACATACCTTGAAGAGGTTAAAAGTGATACTAGGCTTACTAAAATCACTATCTAGTTTATCCTTAATGAATCACACACAATGAAGATGAAGTTTGAGGATGCGCTAAAGTCTAATTTTGGGCAGCATAGAGTTCTGGGAAAGAAAAGGTGAAGAGAATATAAATAGTGATAATGGATCCGTTCAAGGCTATACTTCAAAATATCACTGAGTTTGATTATTCTCAATGTTGTCAAAGTCCACCTTACACACATTAAAATATTGGATAATGAATATATCCTATGACAAATGTTATTATCAGTTCACCTATTTGAACCAGAGGAAAGTGAAAATATAATATACTGCTAGCCACCCTTGGTACAAACATTGAAGCAACTGGCTAAGGAATTGGGCAACTGTTGGCCATCTAGAAATCTGAAAAGTAATTGTTGTTATAGGTTGATTTTAGTGTTTTATTTCTCGTGTTTTTATTGTTGTTAGTTACTGTACTATTTATATATTTTATAATTTTGGTATCATATTTATACTTTTGTTTGGATGATATTGAATATCTGCTCTATTTAGGAGCTTCATTATGTAAGGGGTAGGGTCCCCTCAACTCTCTTTTACCTAATATAAAAAAATATATTCTAATTTACTTAAAATATTTAATATGGTTGATTGTAAACCTGTTTCCATTCCTATAGAAGTTGGTTGTAAAATGGATCCTAAACTTACATGTAAAAAGACAAACCCTACTATTTATAAACAACTTATAGGTAGTTTAATCTATCTTACTATAAACATGAATGATATTACATATGCAATATGTATTGATTCTATATTCATGAAAGAACCTTATCAGAATCATTAGAATCTAGCTGAAATAATATTACAATACATTTAAGGAATAATCAATTTTTTTAATTACACTTCTTCTGATAATGCTTATTTATATGGATATTGTGATTTTGACCATGTTCAGGATATTGTTATCCATTTTTACCCGCCAGAAAAAAGTGGACAACCTAGGAGGAAATTGGACTTGGGCAGTTGATTCAGGACCTATTCATGGAGAATCAAGATGTCAAGTAATTCTCATGTTCTTGAAACTTACATTGATTATGGGAGGACTTGTGTGTCTTGTGCATTTTCCCTCCCCTTCTTCTAGAGGAAAAGGAGTTCAATTCTTATCCAAATTTGAGAAAAAATGAGTAAAATTGAAAAAAAATGGCTTTGGGGAACTCTAATTATTTTTTTCTTAACTCCCTAAATGAAGAGAAATCCAAAAAGTTAGAGAAAATCAGAGAAAAATTCAAAACTGGAAAAAGTGTTGCAGAAAAAGTCCATAGAACAAAGTTTGCACAATGCTGCAAAACAAAGGTCGTGGAATGCCACAGAACAAAATCTATAGAAATTTTTTATAGAAAATAAGTATGTGGAAAGTGTTGAAGAAGAGAATACCATGGAAATTTATATAGAAAAAAAGTGCACAGAAAAATGGAAAGTCACAAAAAATAGGAAAATCTACAAAACAAAGAAAAACGATAGTTTTTCATGCGAAACTTAGAATGGCCATAACGTTTGACCCTTGCTCCATTTTTCAAAAAAATTATCTCGTTGGAAAGGTATCAACATCCTGTATGTAATTAAAATGGTATTTATCAATTTTATTGAGGCTAAATATGCAAAAAAATAGAAAAATTATCAAGCACGAAAATGCACAGTTCCAGGCGCAACCACCACAATTAAAAGTATGGTGCCCATTTCTTCTTCCAGAAGCTAAAGTATGTAGGGGAAGTTATTTGTAATGATTCCCATGCCATTTTTAGAGCATTGGATAAATTTTTTTGGTGGGTGAGAGTGAAAATCCAAGTTTCACTTTTCTCTCTTCTCTTATTCACTTCTATGTATTGTAAACTCTTCTCATTTTGAGAGGGAGATATTATGGGACTTAGGGAAACTCTTGCATTTTGGTTTCATATTTCCATTAAGTAGTAATCCTTCCCATGGGTGTGTAGAATGTATTTGTGCCTCTATTTTGTAGATATGATGGAATATGTAAACATTAAAGCAATAAAATCTATGTTTGTGGTGTTCTCTCAACCCTTGCATTTATTTTCTTGTCTTTCCTTGCCTCTCTATTATTTATATTCTATTATGTGAATGTTTATATTATTTTAAGGCTTGTGTTATTTTGTTTCATGGGGATTTATTTTTAAATGTTATTTTGGGGCTATGTTAAAGCTATTCTAGCCTCTCTCAGTTTCATTTCTCTTTAATTTCCTCCCTCAACAATGTATCTCACTCCCTTTTCTCAGTGCTATCACCTCCTTAGTGTAGGATTCATCATTTTTCATGCATTTTACTCTTTCCCCGGTCCCTTGGAATCATAGAATAGGATTAGATAAGTGTATTTCTAGCATTAGGGGTAATATTAGTATTAGATTAGGAGGAGGAACTAGCCTACTCTAGAGAATTATCTCAACTGCAAGGTCCCACACCTTGAGATAATTCCATGTTACCCAGTTACACTGATTTCCTAGAAGCTCACATACTAGCGATTTAGAGGGTGTTGTAATTTGGTGATAAAAAATATAATAGATGTAAAATCTATGAATGGATATGTTTTAAAGTTTAGTATAAGTGTTATTACTTAGATTAACAATAAGTAATCAATAGTATCCATATTTTCTATCGAGGCAGAATATAGAGGTGTAATAGAAGCAATAAAATAAGCCATGTGGCTAAAACATATGTTGGAATAAATTTAAATGGAATTTTAATGAAGTAATCCTCCTATGTGTGATAGAAAAAGTTGTATTTCTCTAAAAAATAATCAAGTTCAACATAAGTGGATGAAGCATGTAGAAATTCATATGAATTTCATTCAAGAGAAGGTTCTCTATGGTGATATAAATCTCTAGTTCTATCCTATTGAAGATCAAGTTACAAATATTATCACGAAGCCAATGTGTGCTGTGAAGTTTTGTAAGTTTTGAGAAATTAGTGTCCTTTAAAAGTTTCCATTGAGGGGGAGTGTGCATGAAAATTCCACCTCCTAATGGCTGGCCATGTGTTTTATTTTTTGCCTCTATACTTCTTTTCCATAAAATCATTATAAATATCCTTATGATCTAAGTATACCTATCTATCTAAATTTTACTGAGTAGTTCAGTAATAAATCATCATTTTATAAAGGATGTCCTTACTTTATTAAAGGATCCTAAGATTTTTATAGCTTATCCATGAGAAACAATGAGACGTAGTCTCATAAATCATGCTTATCTTAAATCATTCACTTATGATTTATGAATTCCAAATCATTTTGTAAAAAAAGGTAGGTTTAGCATGATGAATGTGTATAAATCATTCAAAGTGATATGCTAGCCTATAAATCCCCAAAGTAGTTATAAAACTTTTTTTTTAAACAAGTAATGTTGGTATATAACCCCAATTAACATTAAGGAGGAGTGTAGGAACATAATATTAAGGGAGTTATTAACCACTTATATAGTTCCTAATGTTATATTAATACTTATATTGAATATAACTAAAAACAATAGTTTATAATTAATAAATCAGAAATATAAGTATATTTTTATTTATTAAATATAACCTATGAGTTTATATAAAATTTATTCAACTAATTATGGTTGAAAAGGTGTTTTTTGGGGACACACTTGATCACCCAATAAAATTGGGCACTTTCCTTGAAGATTTTTTTGTGAAATTCATGAAGAGAGGAGAAGTGAAAGGTGATAAAGGAGTTATTAGAAAAAAAACTATTTTAAATTATGTTTAGGTTTGTCATTAATGTATAACTATTATTTTTATGGGTTTTTTGCTTCTTGAGGTTTTCCCATGATAAAATTTGTGTTGAGTTATTTAATTTTATGTATTTTTTATGAGTAATGTTTGATGGTTTATTTAATTTATCCAAATCTTCCTGACAATATTAAATTTTGTGGTCAGATTCCTAGTTAGTGAACCACTCCTAGTGCTGCAATAAATATCCTTATTGCATAAATCAGCAGTCCTCATTTAGTTATCCTAAGTTCTTGTGAAAGTGTGTATAACTAACCAACCCCCTAGGGGTTCCCTTGTGATTCCTGACACTAAGATAGTAGGATAACTATGTAGTATAAAATGTACGTAATGTAATAGTAGTGAGATTTCGTGTGACTCAACTACGTGACCTAACCCTTGTGTTAATTAAAACTCTTATGTTGTGAAATTATTAGAGTGTATTTTCTCTTTCTTAGGATATGGATCTATGATATTTGCATTATTGTTTATTGATGAAGATAGACTTTTTGACCTAGTTTAGTATTTTATACATGAAGTAGGGATTTCCTTCGATGATGGGTAACTAATTTCAGTAGATTTATAAATAATTTGAGTACTTTTGGAATGATGTTTGCAATACTAGCTTGCAAAAGTACTAGATGCATTATAAGATGATAATGAATTTCTTATATAGACTTTTGCAGGAAAGATATTATGATAATACTGACCCTAAAAGTGAAATTACCCCAAAATAATGGTTTCGAATATGAAAAACCATCGTTAGTGTTTTTAAGTTCAAGTCCATACGGTCAACACCTACCAGAAAAACCCATAATCTAACAAATACCTTCCTCCTGGTTTTCAGAAAGGATATAGAAACATATAAAATGAAAGTTTTCCATGACAACCAATGTTTTATGATTCTTTTTGATAATTTTCTATAAATAATTGATGACAAAGCATATAGTGAAACATGCAAAAATTTGTATAATGACTAGAGTAATGAGGAGAAATTGGGATACAAGGTCCAAACTTGCATTTCAATAAGGAAAAGTTCCAAATTTTAGTGTCTATAATTACCTTAACATATTTATTACGTATCTCACCAACCATGACATTATGACTCAAAGCTATTCAAAATTAAAAACATAGGTGAAGACATTAGTTATTTTTTTTATTTTTTCATGGAATGGTCAATTGGTGTCTTACTAAAATAGATTCTCTTTGTAGCCATTTTGGAGAGGGTGAGCGTTTCATAGATATAATTTAAATGGCCTAGGCTGAAACCTTCAAAAACATAATCCCCCTGGTAAGAGAAATACTTATGGAGGAATGGAAAGAAAAAAGGATCCTTTAGGTTAACTGAGTTGAATAATCATGTTAGGATGTTTTATGTCCAAAACATCTGAGGGAATTCAAGTGATTGTGACTATTTATTTGTATATTATTAGTAAAAGATTTTCAAGTTCACATAACATTTCAATGATCATTATGGTGATTGTTGTTAGGTTGAGATTTATTGAAATCATAGATAATATAGTATCGGTCTCTTATCTTGCCCTCATCTATAATGTGATGACCAAAAATATGTTTCAAAGCCTATATGAATTTTGTGTGCTCATGTGGGAATTCAAGAGAATTGACCACTCCCTATTCCCCAAAAGCTAAATGGGCCATTTACAGCAAGAAAGATAGGAACTGTCTCGAAATGGCTAGGATTATGATTCATGCATCTTATGGTGCGAAAGGTTATTATGGGCTGAAGCTATGAAAATTGTGTCCTATTTCAAGCAAACAGACAAATCTACAAATCCCTTCATCACACTAATCTATGAGTATGGACAATCAAAAAACCATAAATTTCTCACCTAAGAATATTTGCAGTCCTACTATCCATATTCTTCTAAATAAAAAGGAAGAAGCTTATCCAACACTGTTCCTCTTGTATTTTTGTTTGGCTAAAACTTTAGAACTAAAGGATTGGGAGTCTATGATCCATTAAGCATGGCATTGTTGAAAACGGAATGTTCAGTCTAAGACAGAACTTTCCTCTACCAATCCTATGAACCCTAACCCTCCTTTGCTTTGCTATAATAGAATGATCATGATAGCCTCCTATTAATGAAATTAGGGACACATAAGTTCAAGAGGCTGATTATCTGGATCTATATATGAGAGATTGAGTGGGAGTCCATCCCAAAATGTCTTGCAATCTAATATTCCTAAATGGCCAAAAATCTTGCTCAAACTCTCAAAAAGCCCCAATAATTTTATAAAAGTAACTAGACATCAACCTATTTTCATGCCTTGATGATGCTCTATCATGTAGAACAAAATCCTTGGAATCAGCATCTCAAGATTTATTCACTGGCTCAATCTATGAAAGAATTTATACAATAACTTTAAAAAAAAAAAATGACACTTGGAAGTAGTACATCATCCTATAAAAGATATTCAGTGTAGGCTAGGTGGTTTGTTCAAATAAATATCAATAATCTCTATGAGAGCTTGAAAAAATTCTCAAAGCAAATCTGGTAGCTTATGGTTTCACTCAGAAACTGGGTATTGCTATCTTGTTTGAGACTTTTGTCTTTCTCTGTTGTTAGATGTTCACTATAAAGTTCTTCTTGTCAATTGGTTCCCACAAGGATTGGGAGATTTCACAAATGGCATGTTAAAAAATGCTTTTCTACATGGTGCACTTAAAAGAAAAATATGTAATGAGTCATCATCTAAGGATTTGAAGAACTAGCAAGGAACTTTATGTATGTTAAGCTCGTAATAAGTCTTTGTATGGTCTTAAACAGAGCAGCTCCTAGAGCGGGGGTATGCTAAAATTAACAGTTTCTTTCACAGATCTGGGTTTTTCTCCTAACGGTTATTCTGATATGATTGATTTGTTAACATTTAAAATATCATATTTCATCATTGTCTTATAGGTTTGATGATATTTTGATCACTAACAGTGTAAAATCTAATAGGTTAGACCAAAAAAGGTTAAAAACAACATTTTGAAAATGAACTGATTTAGGTTTACCTAATCATTTTTTAGGCAGGATGATAGTCAAGATCATAAGGAATGGGGGGTCCTCTAAATCTTAGTAGGCTAATATGAGATTTTTGCTTAGAGATTTAACAGATTGAAGGTAATCCTGATCCATTCTATGGGAAGTGTTGTAAAGGTTAGATCCTCCCCCAGCAGCTTTGCTAATTTGATCCTACTATGTAGAGGAGCGATTGGCAGGGGAGGCTCGGAACGATTACCGAGACCCAATATCTCGTCTACAGAGGAGCAAGTTTCAATATTTATGCAAGATCCGTATGAAGATCAGGGGAAAATGGAAAAAAATAGGGGTAGAGATATGGGAAAGGAACAATCACTTATGTCATGTTTTTATCCTTGTCATGGAAATGCACAAGGTTGGATGGCGACTTTGATCATGTTGTCAAGACGGCGATAAAAGGGAAGACTTTTGGATCTTGTTCAAGCTTGGTGCAGGTGCCATTCACTTGGAGTAGCAAAAATCAACCATCAAGTTCTATCTTGTTGACGCGATTGAGTAGAGTAGGAGGTGCCAGGGAAGCTGCTAAAGAATTGAGGTGGCTCAACGGCTATTGGCAAGGTGCACAGAGATGTCAAAGGGAGTACTACATATTTTTGTGATAGCCATAGCTTCATGTGAGCTTGGCAAAGAAGCCAGTTCAACATCAAGAAAAACACATATTTAATTTGACTCCATTGCAGCAGAGAAAAAGTCCTTAGTGGTTGATGGCAGTGTGGAGCGCTAGTTCTATCCAACTGAAGACCAGGTTACAGATATCTGCCAAAACCGGGTGGTTTTGTAAAATTTTGTCAAGTGGCCCCTGCCCGGTTCGGCCTTCGCGAGTTTCACTTGAGGGGTGTGTGCATGACGTGGCCACCTCTTAATGACCTGTTGAACCTTCCAATACTTTCTCTATTGTAATAAGTAAATTGGTCACATTTTGTGAAGTTACTTGGAGACCAGCGAAGCTTTAGTTATGGGTACTTAAGGTTGATAAAAGGTTGCCCTAGTTCCTGATATAGTATTCAAATTAAAGCAACTGTTCTTAAGAATTTTCTGCATGGAAGATTGAGGAGTTCCTTGGGTGGCATGCCTGTTTAAATCAGTGATTCAAGTCTGTAAAGCCGTTTGTTACAAAGGTCCTTCTCTATTGTGGGATTTGTCTTCCACGTAACCTACAGGGGA
>JAHRHJ020002433.1:0-12165 GCA_019776745.2 Taxus chinensis | reverse complement strand
TGCCCTAAAGTAACCCTAACTACTTTTCAACCAAATTTTTGGTTATAAAAGTGAGTTAGGGGCTCATTTGTAAGGGTGAATTCGAGAGAGGAGAAGAAAATACTTTTGTGTGCAAGCTTTGTTTTAGGAAAAGAAACTTTGTGTTCTTTTGTGAATACATTTTCGAGTTAATGAAATATGAACTTTGTGTCCCATTCCATTATCTCTTGTAGCATTTTATGTTCTTATGTTCATTAGATGTTAGTGTTTAAATCTTATGTGCAAATATTCTCTTTGATCTTATTGTCGACGCTATTAATATGTTGTTCTTGTTCATAATGATCAAGCTTTGATATTTACTTGCTCATGTGTGTTCCATTTTACTTGTTCTCGTTTAGCTGATTCAAACTCCTCTTTATTTGAGTTAGTTATTCATTGTTCTCCTCTATGCGATATTAGGCCTCGATTTTACCTAACTTTTGCATGTTCCTTATATTCATTCATTTCCATTTCTTTCCTTCATTTCTTTCCATCTCCCTCATTCACATTTATTTCCACTTGATGTTCCAAAACACCCCTCACATACAATTTTGAATGTATAGATGTATATGCAATTTTGGTTTTCAATAAAGTAAACCTCACCTTCATTGAGGAGGGACTTCGTTCCCTTACTGTTTCATGTCGTTTGCATATGTGCAAATCCATATGCTAACAAAGGGATAGGAGCGCCTGGGTGCTTCTATCCTAACTGGGAGTTAGTGTCTGAGGCCATCAAACGGTAAATCAATCAAGTGCCAACAAAAATTTAATGTGTAAAACCAATAAAGTGCAAGAGATAAAGCAACCAAAAGGCCAAAAGTAGTTGTCAACCACTAGTTTTCTTACTTAGGAATCATGTATACATTAATATGCTTTAGGACCTAGAAATGTACCCAAGTGCATAGATTTTGTGTCTATACCCCAACATTAACAAGCAATAAAAAAAGGTGTGTACAACAAAGTCCAAAAAAACTTGAATTGCCTATGAATATATGTCTTACTACCTCAATCGGATATGCCTCTTTAATGCATCTTGGAATTGTTACGACAACTTTAAAAATCCTCACTCAATCAAAAACATAATCCCACATTAGTTGGTTAGCTTGGTCTATAACAACCTATAAAATCCAATACATCGTGATCCTAATCCTAATAAAGATGACATTGTGTTGTCATGCAAATGTGCAACAAGAAAATTTCATATTTTTAAGCATGACAACGGACCCTAGTGTCAATTTTTTTATTGTGAGTCCTCCTCCAAATCAACTCTCCCCCTACGTCTGGCCTATCCTACCATTCCAAGTAGTCCTTTGTGTTGTGTCGACCTTGTCCATAGGTGATTTAAGCAAACTAATTCATTCAAGTACTTTTGAGGTGGCATCTCTCAAGGTGGATTTTTAAATAAGCTTAGAAATGGCTATTTCTAGCCTTTCTAAGACTGGTGCACACCCTCCGGAGTTGTGTTAAAAGGTCAAATCCATTAAAAGTGGTATTGGATAGCTAGGAACATTGTGCAACTGATTTTAGAAGATTGCAAGAAGTTTTAGAGGTTTTGGAATAAGTTCAACAAAAGTAGGTCTTCAAGGGCGAAGGATCTTGCAACTTAAAACAACACCTGAGCTTTGGGAAGTGATTCTGAGAGCTCTGTAAGGATTTCGAGGTAAAACAAAATATCATTGGAAATTTATTTCACAGCTCTAAATGATGGTGGTCTCAAGTTCTTCACAATACATTATAAATTTTTCCCACAATCTATTTTCCGCATACACAACAGGGTTCATTTTAAGACACCTCTAGAAAATTATAGGTGGAAAATACCTGACGAATATCCCTAGAACCAGTTTCAGCAAAAGGGGAATTTGACAGTATTCCAAAACCAAAATTTCACCAAGTTTTTGAGCAGGAGAAACCAGAGTTCCATACACCGATGCACCTTTTGACGCGTGACAATACGACGTCAATAACCCTCGTTGACGCGCGTCAACAAAGTCTATTGGCGCGCATCAATGGCATCTGTTGACACGCGTCAATGCCATCTTTTGACATGCGTTAATGGCATCTATCGACGTGCGTCAATGACATCTGCTGACATGTGTTAATGGACTCTGTTGACATGCATCAATTGACTTTGTTGTCGTGCGTCAATGGACTCTGTTGACGCGCATCAATGGAATCTGTTGACGCGCGTCAATGACATATATCGATGCACATTAATGGCATCTGTTGACGCATGTCAATGGAATATGTTGACGTGCGTCAATGGACTATGTTGACCCGCGTCAACAGATGTAATTGACGCACGTCAATAGAGGCCATTGACGCTTTATTTGGCCTATAAATACCCTCCCGCCAGTCATTTTCTCATTTACACTTTCTGGCTCTCAATTTTTTTTACAGGAATAACTACAATAGCGACTTCAAGTGCTTCCCAACTGCAAGCTCAGGACAAAAATCAAGAAGAGAATCTAGTCCAATCCACGGAAAATATCATCTACAGGAATCCTTTGTGCCCCCACATCCATACTGTTTTAAAAATGTCTTCCGAATATAAAGATTTGATCAATGCATGTGAGTTTACTGGGCTTGTTGACATGCCCCATTTCGAAACAGATCCAGATATTTTGAATTACCTTCTCTCGTCCTACAATACAGAGGACGACTTTTTTTATGTTACTCTGAACGATGGTAGAATGTTTCAATTCAGTATTGAAGCAAATGACATCCATCGGTTTACGGGCTTTCTGTTCAGAAATTTACCAATTGTTACAACGAAGGCAACACTCCTGGAAGATGACAAGAAATATCTTGAATCAACGTTCGGTTTCCATGTTGATTGTAAGTATAGTTCGTTTTCATTCATCATTTTTATTCTGTTATGTTAGTTCTTATGTCTGTACAATTTAGTGTTATAAATTTATATTAATTCCCACTGTATGGCATTTGCAGCTCATGTCAATAAATCCAGGTGTGGTGTGGATACACAAGCATTTACACACCACTTTCTTACTACAGTGATTTCATTTTTTCAATCCAGAGTAGTTTTGCAGGGTCGACAAACAAATATACCGAACTGGGCCATTGCATACATAGTTGCCACTATCTCAAAACAAAAATTTGATTGGTGCAACTATCTATATAAAAAAATAAGAATTGACATATCAAATTCAAAGTTTTCAGAAAAACCTGTCATTTATTCCACAAACTATCTCCTTGGCCTTTATTATGAGGCACTTTTAAATTTAAAGGACAAACCAATTCCTACTTGCACTGATGAGGAGTTGATGAAGTTTTCAATTCCATTTGAAGAACAATAGGTATAAACTATTTAGTTTGTATTTCAATTTTTGACATTACATTACACAGTTATTAACAATTTATGGTTTGCGGAGAAGATTTATTGAAGCCCTTCCCTGAAAAAAGGCGTTATTAAGAGGAAGAGGCCAACAACACGTTGAGGCTTCAAGAGACTCCCAATCTGAAATGGAAGCTCACTCCTCTCCGAACCCTCAACAGTTTGAACTCGTTAAACGCCAGAGAAGTAATACCTTCTCATATATTATTTACAAATTCCAAATTTGTATTTTTTATTTTCCAATTTAAATTTTAACCTAATTGAATTGACATAACATTTAATGTTGATGAGATTACAGGGACTTTGGACCATACTCGTGTTTCGAAAACTCAACCTTCTTCCCCAACTCACTCCATACAGTCGCATATGGCATTCGTATCTTCTGAACAACCACCAAATACTACTCCTACATGGCCACCCTTAGCACCGCGAAAAACTACCCCTCGACAATAAGGTACAACTTTTCAATACTACGTTTAATTTCATAGTTTTTGCCTTTTTGGATTGTTTTCTAGTTTTTAATGTTTTCTCTTGAAATTTTCAACACATTGCAGTCCTTCTGTTCAAACAACGACACTGACCCCCCCTAAACCAATAATTTTTAAAATGCCAACCAGAGGAACAGTGAAAAAGAACATTGGTAAAACGCATGCCAATTGCTCTGGCCCCTAGCAGGACACTAAACATTGCCTCCTCCTTTCAAATTCCAACGCTCTCACTTGGTGGCTTGCCTAGTGCAATGTGCATATCAGTTTTGAACAATATAAATTTAGATGAAGATTATTTGGGCATTGATAGCAATGACCCAACTGGTTTTTTCAATACCCGTGAGATGATTAAAGGCCAACAGGTATACTTCAATTTCAATATGCTTTACAATATTGAATTACATTTCAATTTAAATTTATTTATCTGAATCTTGATTAATTTTATCACAAACAGGTTCAAGCCACCCAAAGGCAGAAACAAGTAATAGTTGATCTAGCCGAAAGCCCCCATACTTCTCCAACAAGATCATCTTCATCAGATACATATAGTGAACAATTGCTACCTTTTCCTTTGGAGAACTTAATTGGTTATGATTGTCAATCCCATGTCAGTGAGTTTATTCTACCTCATATCAATCAGCTCATAGAATGGGAGAGAAGGGCTAAATTTCTTATCAATGAGATTATTAGCCGTTTTGAAAATTATTGACAAAGAGATAGTTTATACGCTGCAGTCCAGAATCAGCCTGTGAAGATGGATTCCTTACTTACCCAAGTAAGAAGTGGGATTGTCATGTATAATAACAACTATAAAGACGACATTTTGGATAAGACATTAAACAAATTGGAAAATATTAGTGCTGAGGCCCCAGCCATATTTTAACAAATGGTCTAAGGACAAGGATCTGGTAGCAATTACAAATGCCGAGAGAGATAGAGCGGTTGTAAGTACTATCACTTTCAAACAATCATTCTTGTTAATTAATTTTTTTCATTTTTTAGTAATATGTTGAATTGAAATTACTCTTTTTGTGCAGTTGAAATATGAAAATTTGAATAGTCAAGCAATGGTATTCCAAGTTCACTTGGAAACAACGAAGAACAGTTTATCCGCAACGAAGAATTTGAAGGAAAATATTGTTTTGGTTAACAAACAAAACAATACACTAAAGCGGATAATTAAAGAGCATGGCTTCGACCCTGAAATATTATTCAAAGCTCAGGAAACAATTGATCCAAATTTGCTGTCCCATGGAGGTGCGACAAAGCAAGAAGAAAGAATTTTAAAAAATCTAGACAATGCTACGAAAGATCTTATAAGTTCTGGGGTTATTTCTGCTGTTGGGGAAAGGGGTACATCCACAAGGGGAAGAAACCATTGGGGAAAGGAACACAGGAGTTGAAATAGATACAGAAAAAGAGGGTATAAACTTTTATTATTGAGTGTGGAAACTTTAAATATTGAGTCTATATTTGAAAATTTGTAACATTGAAGGTTGTGGTCATGGTATTTGAATTTAATTATATGGATTTGATAGCCTTTTAAAATTTGAAATACTATGTAATCTTTAATTTTGATTGCATATGGATTTGATAGAATTTTTAGATTGTATATGGAGTTTATGCTTTTTGGTTTACTCTTAATGGTGATTGCATTAGATAGGGATGAATCATGATGACGTATGTTTCTTGTTTACTTGGATTATCATGAATTATATGTGGACGTAGATGATGAATGATATAGATGGATATAGATGATGATGAATGATGATAATTGTTTTAAAAACATGGAATGATGATAGATGATGATGAATGATGATAATGATATGATATATATGGATGGTGATCAATTTAATGTGGACGTAGATTTAGCTTCAAGCACGATAATTCTTCTTCTCTAGACATTTAAACTTGTTTTAAGATAATTCTTCTTCTCTATACTTGTAATGATATGATTATGAATTGTTTTTAAAAAATGGAATTGTTTTAATAAATTTAAATTAGATAAATAATTGTTTTAATAATAATTTTAGTGTCAGGACTCACGATTATGATAATGATATGGTGATGATATGATATATATGGATGATGATGAATTTTATGTGGACGTATGTTATAAATTGTATAATGTATCGTGGATTATGAATTGTATAGTATAGAAATATCTTCCTCTGTAAAATTCAATTGTGTCATTTTATCCCATAGTTAAAAAAATATATCAAAGCATTTTGCAAATATAAAAAATAAATTAAACATAATTGTAAGAAATCAAGAAAGATGATATGATAGGGTTTAACTTACCTCTAGTGTATTAGATTGCTATGAAATCATCACTGGTAATGTGCTAGATCTTTGTTTTAAGAAAACTCAACATGAGAAATGGATTAGTAGATAGATGGGTGAGTTGCCTAACATTGTCAGTCCTGAGAAGTACCAGCTTCCTCGGATGGATGTCAACCCATGTTTAAAAAAAAAAAAGATCGTAGTTAAATAAATTTAAATATATAGACCTGTAACATCTTTAATGATAACAAGAGCTAAAAAAAATGTTAAGTGACAAACAATAAGATTAAGGTAAAGAAGATACCTATTTAAAGTTGAAACAATCCATTATCAATAGCTTCTTCAAACTCGATGTTCTCTTCTGTAGAGTGTTATGATGCGCCAATTCCACTCTCAATGTTGGGAACAATTGTACTTATAGCTGTATTATCCACACTCTTCTTTCGCAAAGGGAATTCCAATGCACAATTGCTCTGTTGAACGGAAAGGTTTTGATGGAGTATCGAGAAACATAACACCTCATGCAACTTTCCAAATTTTTATCCAACCTGTTTCTCAGTTTTGATTTTATAAATGATAGTGCACTGAAAACCCTTTCGTCCTCCACAGACCCCAAAATCATTATTTGGCATAACTCATATAATCTGAAATATTCACTGATATCTTCTTGTAAGATAGAACTTTGATATATTCCTCGCAATAGCCTTGTAATAGCACCACTTTCAGAAGGTTCGTCTAAATTTTTATATTGGTTCCTCATTGTTGTTGCAAAATTTGTTGATTGAAATTTTAATAAATCAACATTCAGTATACCTTTGATTTCCATTCCCTTGAACTCTGAAGTCTTTGCGAAATGTTCCATTATTGAACCCATGGATTTATGGAAACGCTTTCTTACAAATTCAGCACGACCACCTTCAGTATTCCAAAAATTAGGATTCATCACACCCATGGCTTCAAGAATTTTATCTTTGGAGAAATGTTCTCTAATTTCTAATGATAAGGATTCTGAAATTTTCTTAAGCTTTATTCTTGTTTCAACTATAACAAACTCAAAGAGATTACGTGTCACAGGAACATCTTCTTGTTTTGATCCTGTAATATCTTGACATTTTTTCACAATGTGTAGTGGTATGTCACTCCCATTAACAATGATGCAGAGGTGATCGTGGATATTAAATCTCAAATAGTTACTGTGATTTTTAAGATCTAATAAAGCTTTCCAATTCTCAAAAATAGGTGTATCAAAACTATCTTGGGAACAATACAAGATATCAAGACTTTGACATACCATTTTTCTCATCCGTATAAAATCCAAAATATAGATTAATATTCCCTGTGAATGCTTCATCAGTGTATTGATCTACTGCAACTTTGGAAGAATACCAACCAATGTAAGCAATGTCTCCAAATCAGTTAAACGGAACAACAAGTCCCTTGCCCTATCAACTTCATGACGGTATTTGTGCATAAAACCAACCAACGAAGGATACTCCTCATGAACTCTGCATGCAGGTTCATACAAGGAGATCCATCTAGTCTCAATATCTTTTAGAAGTTTTTTACCATCTGTAATTCCAATTGCAAATTTTTGGAACTCAAGAAATCGCTTTGGGCTGCTTGACATATAGGCATGAATTTCTCTTATAAGGTCTTCTAATTTAGCAACATTTTTGTGGTTGCTTACCATTTTATATGCTAAATTCATTTTGTGAGCCATATAGTGAATTGGTAGCATATATGGGGCCACTGTTGTTTGTAATCTAACACACAATCCTGTTCAGTGACCCTGCATGACAGATGCACCATCTGCTCCAATGCATACCAACTTCGTAGCAATTTCACAATCAATCATTCCAGCAATATCTTTCAAATGAGAAACAACTATTTTATGTAGGTTTTCGGCATTGCGGTTTTGAACCATTGTCATAACACCCAACAGATGAGGTGTCCTTATATGATTTTTCTAAACGTTATAGACTGGATAATACCATGGCAGTGTTGTCGATGTATCACTTTTATCAATTTGGAAAGGAGATAAAATTTGATTTTTTTTTACATTCTCTTTCAATTTCCTTCTCTAGTCATAGAAAGGTATTTTGCCATTTCATCACTACTTTAAACCATGAGATTGAGGTAAAGTTACATTCCATTAATATTGATACAAAATTTGAAATCGAGGAAATCAATCATCTTCTTTTTTTAGAATGTGAAATAGAGTGAGAATTGTAGAAGTTTTGCATGTAGATTTGTTATTGTTTATTTACCAATAATGCGATGTGATTGTTCCTCTTTCCAAGAGATGTTTTGTGTTTTTTCTTGCTCTGATATATTCTGCTGCATAATCTACATGCATGGCATTTTTTTTAGTTTCCCTATGGTGTTTTGATTTTCTGGCCATTCCCCGTACGTCAATATTGTTTTCCCAATGTTTTTCTAATAGTTTCAGCTTATTTGCATTTTTTTGTTGCTTTCCCAATTTCCTGTACATATAGTACATGTCATTTCGATGGGATCTTATTCAGAATAGATTGATTGTAAGGTTTGTTAAAGGAAATTTGCTGCCAATAACTTGTATGTTACAATGGTCACATATTTTGTTCATGTTTAATGTTTTTACTTTTTTGAGTAGATTTTGAGCTAATAAATCACCTGGTCCTTTTCTTGACGGAATTTGAATTGATTTATGTTTTCCATTTTGCTGAGTATTATGTAGTGTGATATTTGATGCACTTTGGTTGCACCCAATAGGAACTATCTTAAGATCTGGCATTTATCTGTAGGTGTATTTGTTTGACTTTGATCTGTTGAGAATGCATGTACCTAATAATACTTTCACACAGTCAGTATTCCTAATTCTTTGTGGTTGCATTATATGGTTGGTATTTTCAATATCTAATATCCGCAGAGTTTTTCAAAATCTTGAAGAGTGATTTTTTGAGATTTTTTAGTTATTTTAGGGTCTTCGCATTCTTAGAAATAGACTTCCATTATGTGAAGAGATTCATGCGTCAGCAAAGAACCAAGTAGTGACTACCTATTGCAACGTCAACAAGGGCACAGGTGTCAACTGAACTGTACACGTCTCGAAGCAAATCCCTATTTGAGGTCACTGTCGACTACCTGTTGCCTGTCGGCGTTAACTCTCTCTTTTTCACATCTATACATTCTCATTGCGGGTTCTGCCAATAACTCTCTGTTGAGTCAAACTATAATCCCTGTCGGTGTACAACACTAACCCTAAATTTTGCTAACAACATCTCTAGTGCTTAGAGTTATGTGAGTTCAACTTACAACGGTATGGGTAATTTGTAAGCTACTGGGTATACTACTGGCGAATCACCTAGGTTTTTTTTATAGGAGATGTTTTCAATGAGGTGAAACGACCACTATTTTTTTTTTACTATTTTTTAGGCGAAAGAACCGACTGCTGCCGAAAATCCTTTCAAATTTTCTCCTAAATGAAATTTTCACCATATTATGAATATTCGCCACTAAAATTATCCCTGATGCACAACTAGCAATCCCGAGAAAAAAGGCTATTTTAGGGGGTTTCACATAGAATTAAAGCATGATACCCATGCCATTATTCTAAAAATTATATTTCCATTCAAAATCATATAAAGAAGTTCATGAAAATACCTCTGAATGTTTACGTTTGCTCTAAACTTCTCTGAAGGTACGCTTTTCGGGACTTAGTCAATTTTTTTGGGTGGACACGTTACTTTCCAGGTTTGAGGCACAATTTATTGCTAAAATGTCCATATCCTTGGGAAAAAAGGGACTAAATGGTTCCCACACATATTTAGAACCAGGACTTTGTGACTTTGATGGCTCAAAAAGAAGTTTAGCGACGTGCAACATTCCTTAGACCTTGCCATCTTCGAATCCCGCAGTGCCACTTGTCAAGCCCAGGTGAGGAAACATTTTTGTGCACCATATGTCCCAACCCATTGGGACTCTTGGGACACAAAAATTCACCCAAGCCTATCCCCAGTTTTGGTCCCCCAAATTATGACTAATTTTCAGCCTTGGTTGTTTTTTTAAGTGTTTTTTCAACTTTCCTCAACGACGATCATGAGGATGCCCATTGTTTAAATGAGGGTGAGGCACATTTTTGTGCACCAAAATTCCCAACCATTTGGTAAAAATAGGACACAAAATTGTGCCTAAGCCAAATAAGTTTTAAAACTCAACTTTTGCAAATTTTCTAATTGTCGTGTTTCTTCTCCATTCTTGCCCGTGAAACTCACTTGTCAGACAGAATTACAGAGAATTGGCAAATCATCGTATTCCTCTCATTCTTCATTCTCAATAATTAATACAGACAATGACTATGAAAAATAGCAAATTGTGCTTTTAGCTGCTACCAGCCCTTTTAACCAAAAGAATCTATAGCCAAAAAACCAATGAAAATTATATCTCATAACGAGTAATGGGTAATGCTGAACTTTCACATATCCTTCCTCGAGGACTTAAAAGCTGTACAAATAGTTACCAGAGACTTTCCACATCATTAATGGCAGAAAAAACCCATAAATCTTCCCTAGATTTTTCATCCTCAATTTTCCATCAATCTGGAAGGCAATTTGAGCCAGAAATTCGAACACAACATCCAAAAGAAAAATCCATAAGATAGTGATTTTTCGCCAAACGAGGGTGGTGGATGACGCAGCTTATAAAATATTAAGTGGCGCTCTGATACACACTTTTACTATAATAGAAATTTCGCGAATGAAAAATTCCAAGGTAACAAACTATAAATACTAAAATGGAAACTAGGGATTAAGTAAAGTAAAAAGGCCCAAAAAAACAAAAAACAAAAAGTAACATTCTAAAAATAGAAAGTTCTTGAAAATGGTCATGAAACATCTATGAGAATTTCTCGAGCATGGTGAGGACCATTGAAACGGATTCTGACACAAAAAACCAACCTTTCCCAAAATAACAGCTTCTGGATCCTAGTGGCTAAAAAGGGTGTAGTTACAATTAGAATTCAAAGGCATTGGTGACAATAGTATTTATAAATTTATAAATATTGACATGTCTTCTTATTTGCAAAATAATATTTTAGAAGGTGGGTTCCAACGAGATTACTGGAATGACTTCGCTTCAACTAAGTAGCTATGGGTAAGGAGCATCCACACCATCAAAATCACCCAGAGCACAATCCTTGAGAGCAAAAAGTTGCAGTAGGGTCCATTTTAAGTGATCTCACTACTTTTTCCATCTTATTAGGATTTCAAGATGGTTTCATAGTTCAAACAAGTTAGTTCATCATTCACATAGGTCTTAAGGAATCAAATTTGTGTTCAGGAGCAAGACGAAACACCGCAACGCACAATAGGTAAAACCCAAGGACATTGTGCAGTCTGATAAGTATTAAAAAGGGGGTGATTTGTAGTAGCATATTTCTCTTCCTAGGAATCCAAGTATGTTTTCTTAAAGGATAGGGCTTCCCCATGATAATCAAGATTTGACCCCACAACAAGCTCTTGCAAGTACTCTGATGATCAACATTGTGGCAACTCTCAAAGAGTCATTTCCATGGATTCAAGAAATGCTCAAAAGTGGGCCAAGAACAACAAATTTTTTTGCCATTCCCAATTTCTTTGAAATCTCTAGAATGTTTAAGTCCAAGGAAAGAAAGAAGGCCCATACAACTTCTTGCTTCTTCAGTGACAACTTAGGTAACCAATATGGTGAAGTTGATCGGCCTAAAATTGATAAGCCTATGGAGGAAGCAACTCCATCAGACTGTGAGTTAACCCACATCTCATTGGGTCAAGATTCACACAAGGGTGACACTCATTTGTTCAAAGAATCCTCTTCCTGCTTTTTCTTGGAACAAGAATATAAGAACATTGTACAATTGGAGAGATAGGATAAAAGCTTCAGTGCTTCATTCAACCTTTTTCAGACTGAATCAAATCCCCCTCTTTGATTGAGACATCCTCCAGATAACATGTGATCCAATGAAATCTAAGAGCAAGGATACATGAATGTGGGGGAAATCCAATGAGA
>JAHRHJ020002432.1:0-12169 GCA_019776745.2 Taxus chinensis | reverse complement strand
GATGTCTTGTGGTGAAATCAACATTGCACCACCCTCCGTAACCTTTTGTCTTCCTTTTTTGCTTCCTTTCTCTAGACCCCCTCCAACACATTTTCCTTCCAAACTAACTTCTTTTTCATTTTCATTCATTCATCCTTTTTTTTTTAGGCTGAATGAATGTTAGGAATGGGGGGTGGAATTTTCCTTCAATGTACACATAACAACAAACCAAACACGCCACTTCATTTCTTCTTCTCATTTTCCTTGTAATGGGTTAAATTCATGAATGACTCTTATTTCTCCCCATTTCTCGAAATGTCCAAAGCATTCAAATCAGGAGCTTTTCCCGATTTATGGTTGACCCTTCTTACCGTTTTCTTCTTTCTATATCCCGTTTTCCCCCCATGTGAAATTTGAACACTCCTCCCTGAAAAACAAACAATCCCCTCCAACACTTCATAAAAACACTCCTCCTTTTGAACACTTTGCCTCCGCCTGATAAAAAGCTGAGGGAGCAATTTTGCATTGATAGGACTTTTGGTACGCAAGGTACAGTGATTCTCACTCTTTGAAATTGGAACAATTGGTTCTGACCCTGATTGTTCTTTGTTCTTTCTTTGGTTTCTTCTTTTTTCCTTGTTTCTTTGTTTCTTTGTTCTTCTTTTCTTTCTTCTTTGGTCTTTGCTTTTTTTCTCCTTTGGCCCCAATAACCTTTTTGTTCTGAAAAGCATGTGTGACCAATCTGCAGATAAATATCCAATTATTTTTTGCATTGAAGTTTTTTGATAGACCCAACCAAAGAGTGGCGGGAGGTCAATCCACAAACACATCTTGTATAACTGTAACATTAGGACAAGAATGTAGTGTTAAAGGCTTAACCCCTTGATGACTCCAACAGTTCCTACTGCCGTTCATCTACGGCACTCATCCCTTCCATTTTCAGCATTGGCTCATAATTTAAGAAAGACCCAGTTGACCGCTATTTGCTTCAAACTTCATTCAGCATCACTGAACTACTTTCCCCTGAATCTATCATGCAGTTGTTGTACCAAGTGGTTTCCCTTCCACAACCAATGACCATAGAGGTGGAGGCCTTTTTCAAATTCTATTCTTGCTTGTTTGGTTGGTTGGCCCCCATCATTTGCACTGCATTAGTGATAACTTTTTCTCATGTCCCTGATTTGATACCTTTGAGGCCAGACCAATAGCCATTGCAAAAACAAAAAGCAGCTTGCAATAAATCTCCGTTGCTTGGGGATCGTAAGTGATTCCCACATGGAATGTTTCACATTTGTCTTCTTCATTTGATCGGATGATGTTGATGGGAATGAATGGTCCTTTTGTTTTGTTGTCTCCTCGCTTGGCGCAAACCTTTTTTTTTTTTTCCCTTTTTTCTGTAGCTTGAATGGTGCAGGTGTTGCTACATAAAGGTAACTTGGTTGGAGTTTTGACAATTTGGAGCTATGTTTGGTCCTTCTTACTGACCCCTTATTATGTAGGAGTGGCTGAGAATAATTGGATTAAGACGGTTTTGTCACTCTTGCTATGATTCATTACTTTGACCGTGTGGTTTGGCAGCCACACCCTGAAAAGGTTGTTGGTTAACTCCATAGAAGTCTTCCGTTTGCCAACTGGCCAATGTGGTTTCTATTGGAGGTCCTTCTTGTTGCGTTCCTTGCTGTTGATTCTCTTCCTGGCTTGGTTCTTGAGGCACACCAATGGTTTGTACCATCAAGGCCTGATTTAGTGCACCATTGAAACACGCTGACTGATTGTGAGGTAGATTGCAAGGGTAACACCAGTCGTACCCCAGTGCCATGTTATTTTGTGTTGGGACCAAGGCTCTTGAGGATGTCATTGCATTTGGATCATACAGTCAAAATGGCCTGACAGCTTGAGGTTGTCCTTGATTTTGGTTTTGATTTGCAACCTGAGGTGGTGGTCTATTTTTTTGGTATGAGGGCCTAGTTTGGTATTGTGCTTGAGGTTGATACGGTCTAGAAATTTGAGCTTGTTGTCTTTTCATAGTCACTAGCTCATTTCCAAGGTTCTGTAGTTGTTTCATAACCTCTTGAAATTCCTTTGAAGTATTTGAAAGATTCGATGCCTCATTATTGCTTTTATTTCTAGGGGTTGGAATGGGATTCAGTTCTGGTGCTTGACTGGTTGTAGGATTTCCCATATCTAGATAGAGAGGCATTGGTGGCCTTGGTGCAAGCTTGCCAGCTTGGATCAAACAGTTCTTTGCTCTGATCACTGTGTCATAGGCCCCTAGCAGCGTTGTCCCTCCCATTGATTGGATCTTCATGGCTATGTCTGAATTTATAGCCTTTAAGAAATAAAGGAATGTGCCTTCATCGGTTGGTCTAACAGCTATTGGAATCCTGTCCCATATCCGTTGGAATATGAAGTTGAAATCTATCATTTGTTCATTAGGATCCCTTTTGATTGTTGTCAGTTGTTCCAATAAAGAAAAATTATCCGCCCTCTCCCCGAATTGGTTACAAAGAGCTGAAAAAAGTTGGTTCCAATTCATAATAGACCCTGCTGCTAGGCTCCTAAACCATTGTAAGGCCTTACCTTTGAAAGATGAAGCCAATAGCTTGACTGCAACATCCATTTCATTTATTTCATGGATTGCACATGCATTAGCAATATCCTGGATGTGATCAATAGGAGTAATATGATTTTATCCTGTGAAAAAGGGGATATTCTTTAGCGCTGCAACTGGAATTTGATTATGAGCATTTAGGGAAAGTGGACTACTGCCCCTGAAATTGACAAAGGGATTCGGTGGTAGATGTGCCATTATGATTGGCCTAAGAACCCTGGTTGATGCGAGAAAAGGTCTACCAGGTGGAGGTGTAGACAAAGTCCTGTTAGGTGGAGATGGTGATCTTTGTGGTCTTCTTCCTCTCCTCCCTCTACCTGGTGATAGTTGCAAGTGGACAAATAGCCCCTCTTCTCATGTATCAGACCTGGTTCGAATTCTTCTCATGTGCCTGGGAAACTTGTTGCTGCTACACCACTGAATTCTATCCCTTCGGAGTCGCCAGATGTGTTAGAGAACAAGCCTCAAAAAGGCTATATTTTGCCAAGTTACACACCAAACTTGACAATATTGAAAATGGAATTTAAAACTTTGAAGGACCCAGAGGATACAATCTTCAATTGGGAATTCGGGTCTTGTTGTGCAACTGCTAATCCCTGAAAGGTATAGGCAGAAAATCAGGTCATGCAATGCAACTTACATAACCCGAAATACACTGTGTTGGAACTTGGGACATGCTTGACACCTGGGAAAACCCAAAATACTAAAAACTGTGAAATTTTGAAAGTCAAAATCTCAAAAATATAAGAATACCCTTTTGATGATTATTCCCTGATCTACCAACTGGTGAAATTTTGACTTGTTTTTGAGCGAGTTAAGCCCTTGGAAATTGATTTCAGAGTTCATCCTGGAAGGTGAAAAATCCAAAAATTGTAAAACTTGCAATTTCTAAGTCCAAATTTCTTGAAAATTCCTTCAAATATTATGAAATGACCTCTTAGTCCCACCAGGCATGCCAATACTGTTGACGACGAATCACAACACCCCTGAATGTCTGCAACTCAATGGGTTGAGACTCTCAGTGTGATTGCATAACATGGAGCTTTTCCCAAGTGTGGGACCTTGCGAAAACGGAAAAAGCTCTCTGGATGAAGACCGGTTCCTATTCCTCTGTTCAGATGCCCACATAAAAATGTAGAGGGTTTACTCAAAAACCTAATCTAACTTTCCAAGGAGACAAGGTAAGAAGATGCATAAAAACAAACCTAAACTAACAAAGGTGATGCACTGAGGAATGAAGAACACCTGTCTTGCCAATAAACACAAACCATAAAAATGCAATGCAAGATCATGCACAGATAACCAAATTTGTAGTGAAAGATTAGGACGATGCAAATGAACACTGAGAAGGTTGAGAATCATCCACATACATGCATTACTTGCTCCAAATATTGATACAATACACTACAAAATGCCAAGAGGCAAAGTTGCATTACATTTTTGAATGGGAGGTTCTAATTCCACAAATTCATCTGCCAAAGAGAAGAAGGGAGGGGCAAAACAAGAATGTCCAACCTTTAGAAAGAAACCCCTCCTTACAATTTATAGGGAGAAAAAGAGAGGGAGAAGAGAGGAATTTGAAATCTACCCCAACCACCTTCAGACTGCACTTAATTCATCTCATTATGGCAGTAGGTGAGAACCCTAACAAACCCAAAAAATGGCCAAATGTATTTTAAATTTTTGAAGAACTTGTAACAGAGGACCTCGTAAGCTTTCCGAAAATGCCAACCTTCTGTGAATCCGATCTCCCTGTGAAAAGTTATGGCCATTTGAACATTCCCCAAGTCAGGGTCTGTTTCCAGTCGGGTTCGGGATTCTCCTTTGCATTTGCATCGGGTTTGGAGGATGCCTCGACATGTGTTCACCCCACGCTTTCCCAACTCCAAAACCCTATTTTCCTAGGTAGTGTTTCGGGTTTTCAGAACTCCTAAGCATTGGGACATGCCTTGCGATTTTCATGCTTCATGTCTCATGTTTCTTGAAACCTGAAACCCAAATTCCTTGTGTCGGGTTTTTGAACTTCTCCGGCATATTTTCCCTTGTGTCGGGTTTTTGAACCTCTCCGGCATATTTTCCTTGTGTCGGGTTTTTGAACCTCTCCGGCATATTTTCCTTGTGTCATTGTCTATATTTACCTGGGGGGTAGATATATACAACAATAAGATTGAAGCTATGAAGTTGGGAGAAGTAATTAAACTGAAGATTTGTTTTTGAACCTTTGGAAGAATCTCTTTATTTAAATTTGACCACATTGTTCCCACTTAGAGTGGAATTTTTTAAATCATATATTATCAGCAGAAGGATTTTATATTGCATTTATTCAAGTTTGAAATGTTTTAGTGAAAGGCGAAACCTTAAGTTGTATAGTTTGATGGAAATGAAACTCTACTAAAATTGTATGCTATTAAAAGTTGCAATATATATATATATATATATAAAGATGTTATTAAAAGGAAGTGTGGTTGAGATCTCTATTGTATTGTTGCCAAAATTAAGATTGAAAAGGAGCTTTATTTAAGTGTATGATATTTTTTTCTCTCTCCAAGTTCTATATATGCGAAAGGAATGGTGTGAGTACATACTATAATAAATTTTTTTTACGTCTTGTTGCAAATAAAAAATAGATTGGTCCAATTATCTTTTATTTAAACGTAGTTGATTTATAAAGAGGTTGTATACAAGGTTATTTATATTCTTCATTTTGATCAAATAAATACACCAATGTACACTTATATTTGGAAATTAAGAGGAAAAGAAATTTTAATTATAATAATTTATAATCATATATCGTGATATTAATTTAATCATATGAATTTATATGATTATGTAAACTACAAAAAAAAAATATATACTAAATGCAATATTTATATTATTATATGTTATACTATTTATATATTATAATATAATATATATTATATTACAATATATATTTATATTATATTAAATAAAATGTTAATAGGGTTAAAACTATGTTTTATATATGGTAATATATTATGGTTATATATATAAAGTATATATATATATATATATATATATATATAAGGAAACTATTAAAAGTTATTGGGCTGAAGCCGCGACCTATGGTTGTTTAAATGTTTGAGTGGAGTTTGGGGGGGGGGGGGAGGCGGGGCGGGCGTGCCAACCCCACCCAATCCATATTTTAATAAAGGGTGATTGGCGTGGGGTTGACACCCCCCTCCTTTAAACCTTCCGCCATTTGTTTGGGCCTCAAACCCTTAATAAACTATGCGCTATGCTTTACCCTTATGCGGCTGAATACACATTTTATCATTTCATTCATATATATATGTAACATAGATCTATGTATATAATTCTAGTTGAACCAGAATTAAAATGGGGCAAAAATGCCCATACCCAGATGGGGAAAAAAGAGAGAAAAATAAATAAAATAATAACAAGGAAAATAGAAAGTGAACCCTAGAAGATGGATGCAAAACAACCCTCCAAATGTGTGAATCCAACCAAGAACAATGAGAAAAATTCCATGGTCTCCATGCTCCCAAACTTGCAAAACTAAAAATGTATGAGTTTAGGGTAAAGAAAGAATAAGAAGATCTCATAAGGATTTTAGGGCATCATTAATCCACTGACCCAAAATGATTTAATCTAATGGATGAGATTTCACCCTTCAATTTTAAGTGATGGAAACTTTTGTGGGAATGAAATTAAATTAAAAGGGTGTGGGTAATTGGTAGAATGAGACCACTTAGTGGCTAGGTCAAGTTGTTGACCTTTTTGTGGTAAGGATTAATTAAGGAATTGTGTATAGATTTTGTTAATGAAATAAAAAGGGGTTTGTAAATACTTAATAGCAAAGTTTAATTAAATAATTGAATGGATCATGGTTATTAAACGTTTGTGAAATGCCCTAACAAAGTAAGGAAATTTAATGGGGGCAGTTTAAACTGTAAAATATTTCAGGAAATAAATTATTAATATTAATTTAAAATCAATTACATTATGAAGATGCAGAAAACAACTATGAGGACATTAATTGTCCGCAAGTAATGTTTGTGACCCTCTAAAACAAAATAAAAAATTTACAGTAATATTTTCCTAATAAATTATTAGACTTTATGTGGTTTTGAACGTCAACATTTGTGGTATTTACACATGGTATCAGAGTCGTGGGTTCAATGCTTGGACCCTGGGAAAATTTGGGAACATGACAACTACTTAGCGAAACTTTAACCTAGGACACTTGAGCCTCTGAAATTAAAATAATAACAACAATAATAAAATCTGTTATGATTGTTGTACTCACTTGGTGGGAATCTTGACAAACCCGATTAACGGGAAATTCTATTTAGTGTGATATTCTTATGAACTTATTAAGTAATAGGAAATGGGTCTCCTTGCAAAGATGTTAGTTATTGGGATCCTAAGACGTTATATGTGTTGACTCCATAGAGACCCTCCCTTATTTGGAGTATTATTGTGTGTGCTGAAACTCTTGGGAATTAGTGTTAAAGGTTGATTAGTTTTTTAGAGCTTCATTCCTATTCAGTGGTTAGAGGAGTTTATTTCGGTTGTCACTTGTGGAATTGATTCCCATATGGAAGAGTAGATATTAGGACATGATGTCACATTTGATCTAGTTTTGTATTTGTGTTCTTATATCTGAGCTCAATTTAAAGTACCCCTATCGACAACCCATGAAAGGTTGCGAAGTGAATCTAATGTGGAAATTTCATGTGTTTATATTCGTAAATTTAAGTTCTTTTATCAAGGACCAAGATATTATTTTATGCTTGAGAATTTCTAATGATCTTCTTGTTATTTTCTATTTTATTGCAAGATTTTTAAGGATTACAATGCAGCTATTTACCCATTTCCTTTGATTTTCGAGATTTCTTGGATTTTACATTTGATTGGTGACTCGGATCTCGTTTGTCTCGATGGCCACTTAGGTAAATATTGTCAAGAATGTTATGTGATCCTCTTCTTCTCGATTGACAAGCTAGTTGTACATTGTTGTATTGCAATCTCTCGTTATATGGTGGTACACCCTAAGTGTTTTGATTGTCTTATTATGTGATTCAAGTCATGCCTTTGGTTTTGGAGTGATGGAAATTTGTGTTCCTAGGACCTTATAGTAACTCTTTTGTTACTAAACCTTTATAGGGAGAGATATTCTTTGTATCATGCAATATTGTTGGCAATTTTGATGGTGGTTGTGTTTCTTTTGCACCCTGATAGGAGTTTTGTTTCTCGTTATAATAGATGTGTTATTTGCTATGGGATTATGGATTATGTTAGGGATGGATTAAATATTAATGATTATAGATTTTAGTGGATAGTGTATTATTTGGACGTGATGGCCCATTGATAAGCATATTGAGTTCTAATGCAGTTCCCTTGTTTTTAGAAAATATCGGTAATCATATTTTATGTATGTTGGGTAAATATTGTTAGACTTAAGCTCTTCATGTATTGTGCTTAAATAAGTGTGCTTGTTTTGCTCTTGATGACCCATAGATAAACCTATCCTTGTCTTAACCTCTTAGACTATTTAAGTAAACCACACTATAATATATTAATATCGAGTTATGTTGAGAAAGATATGGATGCATTGAGGTTATTTTAGACCTTTTTCTTAGATATTTAGGTTTTATAGGTCTTAAGTTTCCAATCCTAGTTGTGTTTATGTCATGCTCTTTCTTCTAAGGCTATAATCCTTGGCTGTAGAGGCCATGTTTGAGTAAGCCAGTTGACTGTCCTCCTTGTTTTTTATGTCCTCTTGATGAGGAAGTATAGTTTCCATGAGTTAATCTTCCCCCTTATCATCTTGATTTATTAGTTTATGGTGTCTAGTGTAGGTATAAGTTTTGTCTAGAAACCATCTTTCTTATAGTGAACTTATTTTGAGTTTAAACCACAAACATTGTTTCTCCCTCGTACCGATTAAACCTCTTAAACTCATAAAATACAATTATATCTCTAATTACACTCTAATGTGTGCCTTTATCGTATCCCTTATTGATACTTTTGTATCTATGTATTTTTTTTAAATCCTGTAAACTTGGTTTGTTTTGTTTTGTTACTGATCTCTTATTTCTTTAAAATTTATAATGTGATATGTTTGACTATTCCTACTCATTAAATTAAATTAGTAATGTGATAGACCGAACATATTATAACTCTAATTGAGGGAATTGGAATTTCGAAACTTAATAATTAAGCTGTAACATTAAGGAAAAAATGTTCCTTACTCTATCTTTGTAGCTCAATAAAAGAAATAAACGAAAACAACAAGAGAAAAACTATGTGAAAATTTCATAGAATCCTCCTTTACCCTCCATAAAAGAAAAATAAATAGTTTTGTTTCCTAATTAAAGTGGTGAGGTATCATGTCAAAATTGGTAATGACCTTAAATGACACAAGATATGGGATATCAGAATAAAAATAATGCATTAATTAAGAAAACTTATAAGAGATATGCTTAGAGAATGTAACCATAACTTGTGTCTTATAAATTGGATTATGGAACGAGTGATTTGATGAGATTGAACACAAGTAGAATGTGTAAATAAGAAACCGGTTGGCCAAGCCATATATATAGAGGGGACATATATCTATATATAGAGAGAGAGTTTGGTTCACTCCACTGCACCCATCTCTCCGGGGGCCTTCAGGCAGCCAACCTCGAAATTAGATACAAATGGCGGCGAGGATGATTGTATAAATGGATTTTGCATGCCCTAAAGTTTATAAAGAGAAAAATTAGAAAGTTAAACCAATTGAAAGGTCCCCTTGAACTACTGTGAGAATATATAATCTCATTTGCGGCCTAAGATTTTGGGTTGTGATATGGTGGAGTAATTTCCATACCTCCCCATGTTATATCAAATAACAAACATAAGTATAATGTTCCTAACACAAGTAGCATGTTATGCCATCCTTTGAGACCTCTCACCGATTAGTATGGAATATCTTAGAAGTATGCATAAGGAATTTATTTTCCTTGATAGAATGAATTAATTGTTATGTTCTTATTGATGGACCATATGTCCCATCACACCAAAGGTGGAAACTATTTGAACCTTTAGGTTTGTTCACCTACCTTGATTAATGAAACACCTTGTTACTAGTGATATGTTCTGGCCATGCCTTACCCCCTTGAACATAAATGTGTGTGATTTCCCATCATTTGAGCCTTTCGGGTCGTCATACCCTTATTTCCTCTCAACTCGACGAGTGTATGATTTGCAACCTAGGAGTGAGTCTATATCTCTAGTTTTAAGAAAGGAACCTTCCTTGTGTTTGTAATTAGTCTAGTGACATAGGCTTAGTGGAAAACTTAGGAAACATATGTTAAGGATATGAAGGAATTTTGGAAATTCTCCTTCCTTTTTGGGAAAACCTTGATGTTGTTTCCCTTGTCCTTGGTAAGAGAAATTGTAAGCTATTTTCATAACTTTTTACAATAATGTTAGTGTGATGCCCTTGTAAATTGTTAATTGGACCCCTCTTATTGCCTATTTTCTCCTAACTCCCTTGAGTGTTCTGATATGTTATGATTTTAAGCGTGTGATCATTTTATGATTCTTTTGGGTTAGGGTAGGATTTGAGATAAATAAATACCGTTTTGTTATATAAGGTTATTAGTATCTCTTGTGTTTATATGTTAGTTTGGGTAAATATTACTTATCATCAAAGTGGAAATTTTGTATAAGTGTTTAGGGTTTCTAAATTAGGATTAATGTTTATTTGCTCGATATTTGAATACAAATTCAAGTTATAGAAAACCTTGTGGCCAAGATTATGCTTAGTATTACAATGAAAATTAAGTGAGTTCTTTGTAATTAAATAAAGTACTTCTAATAAATAGTCTTCATCCTTGTAAATTTTTTTACTAATTTTAGGTATTTTCCTTGTTGTTAAACCTCATCCACTGTGGTCCTGAAAATTGTCAAACCTATGAGTACGTGTGTTCTCTAAGGTAAAATTGAGGTTCATGGTTAGTAATTGTTGATTTTTGTCAAAATAACTAACATTGAAGTATAATTCAACCTGAATGGAGGTTTTATCCTTCCCTTTTATTGTGTGCTACACCCAAGTGTGACTGCGTGGAAACCGTACGTGTGTAACCCTTTTTGTTCTTCTTTGGCCTTGGTTTTTGTTCTTCAGGATTCCATTAGAAATTTCCTATTTAGATGATGCCTATTGTAGCTTGGTTAACCTGATAGAGTTTACTATGTAGAATTGAATGCTTGCAACCTTGTTGGAGGAAGAGGTTTATTATTTGTGCCTAACAATATCCCTTCTCTTTTTTGAATAGTGTAGGACAAAACTTGGGTTCTAGGAACCAAATTTTTCTTGAAATAAAGAAAAACTGCAAAAGGTGTGACTTATATTCATATGCATTGGTTTCCTACCTCTTTTCATGACTTCCAGGAGCAATTCAAATCTAAGGGGAAGGGGATGTAATGCCCACTCCTCTTCTACACTGATTGTACTATGATTTTAATTTAGGTTGATTAGAGACATGGATCTTATTGTTATATTTTAGTTAGCATGTTAATAAGATACGAGAGACATCATGATTACTATTGTGTTCTAATTGTTACTTTGGATTGTATGGGTGTATTGTGGACTTTGATGTACATTTAAGGATATGATGTGAATCTAGAATAATCACTTTGTTATCTACTGACATTGGATTCTTGACATATTGAGTATATTCAGAGTATTGAAATTACCAAGTGGTCTCATTGATTTTGTGAATTTCTAACAATATGATGGTATTAGGGATCAGTAATATGTTGTTGAGTGTATCTAGTAGTTAGGATTCACAATAGATATAGGTAATTTCATGATTTTGTAGAATGTGAAATTGGATTATTGATGATTGTAAATTATTTACTAGAGTAGAATTGAAGTGTTAAGTGAATTGCGAATAATTGATAACAAAGTTGCAAATTTGATGATAATGGTTTAACCACATTATATGACAATGTTAATTGATAGATATATGTGTCTGTTGTATTTCTTGATGTATGTTGAGGATTGTATGATGGATGTTTTATATGCAGTGATCTCCATGACATATTGTTATGGCCTTGAGGTGAAAGAGGTATTTCTGTTTGTGATTGTAGGAAAATTATATCACTATACATTGAAAGGGGATAATGGACCAACCCTAGAAGGATGTTTTGTGTTTGCAACAAGGGCCAATTGACAACTTGTGTGAGTGTTGTGTTATTTATTTTCTAGGTTAGGAGGTTTCCCCATGGGGGGTGACCTCATATGTGTGGCCTAGGGTGGTGATGTCTTCCACTCCTTTATTTTGTGGTGCATTTATTTAATTATTGGGAAACTTTAGTCACTTTATTGATACTTGTTAATTGGTCTTAATTACCTCAATTAACTTAAATTTTAAACTAAAAAGATGAGGTGACATGTGGGTAATAAATGGGGTAGTTAGTTCTTGATTTGTTCATAACAATGAATGAAATTTACTAAATTTGTGTTGTGTGCACTCTTTCTCCCTCTCCAAACCCGAAATTTGACTTGGAGGGAACTTTTTGAGACATATGGGACAAGTAAACATT